>CM069907.1:118004975-118429139 GCA_036172215.1 Camellia granthamiana
GGGACCTCGGCAAAGGCCTGGTTGGTACCCAGCATGTCTCCTTGACATGTAAAACAGTGTTTTGACTCCCAGCATGTTTATCCGAGATTATTTGCATGTATGTGAGACTTGTTCTGAGGAGTATGTTCAGTAGACTTGTTATGTGTTTGTAGGACTTGGACCTTTGCTGTGAATCCGACGTCCCAAGAACTAAGTGAGTGGTATTTTTAATAAAGTTATGTTATAAGGTTTTGATAAGCTTTGTTTTGCCTTGTTTTGAAAAGTATTTGTTAAGCATGAATGATTACTCGTATTTTTATGTATTAAGAATAAGTTTTGATTGCTAAGTATGAGTTTTGTTTTGGAGTCCTTCCGTGCTAGGGGACTTAAAGCCTAAGTAGCACAACCTTTTGGAGTCCTTCCGTGCTAGGGGACTTAAAGCCTAAGTAGCATAGTCCTTCCGTGCTAGGGGACTTAAAGCCTAAGTAGCACAACCTTTTGGAGTCCTTCCGTGCTAGGGGACTTAAAGCCTAAGTAGCATAGTCCTTCCGTGCTAGGGGACTTAAAGCCTAAGTAGCACAACCTTTTGGAGTCCTTCCGTGCTAGGGGACTTAAAGCCTAAGTAGCATAGTCCTTTCGTGCTAGGGGACTTTAAGCCTAAGTAGCACCTCTGTTTTGCCACCGACGGTCTATGAACGGGTGGGTATGTTTTGTTATAAGTTAAGCCAAGCACGTTTTGATGCAAGTTATGCTAAGTTATGCTAAGTATAAGTTTTGTTTCGGATGACATTCTTGGAACCGTCCTTTCGTGTTAGGGGACGTTAAGCCTAGGTAACACCGTCCTTTCGTGTTAGGGGACGTTAAGCCTAAGTAGCACTCTATGTATGTTTTGATGCAAGCTATGCTAAGTTCATGTTCTGATGCAAGTTACGTTAAGTACATGTTTTGACACAAGTATGCTAAGTATATGTTTTGATGCAAGCGAAGTTATTCAGAAGGTTTTGAACAAGCTATGCTATAAGTATGTTTTGGAACAGCTATGATATGTATGTGCTGTTTTGACACGAACCTCGGGATCATTCATGTAAACCCTTTATTTCTTGTACCATTCACTGAGTATTTCAATACTCACCCTCTCTATATATATATGTAGGTTCCAAGTTAGAAGTCGGCTTCGCCGAGATGTGTGATTGTGCCCGATGTTTTGTATGCATGTTTACGTCGGCAATGCTTATGTCGGCATTTTGTATTTTTGGTCGGCAACCTTGTGTTTACATCGGCAGTTCTGCAGACGATGAACTCTTGACTTGTATTCGTTATGCTTTGTATATGTCGGCTGTGAAGCCCTTTTGTTAAGATGTCATGTATATTTTATCTTGCTTATATCCAAGTTGTAAAGTTAAGTAATGATGTATGTCATTTCATTTGATTTATGCACAGCTCTTATGGACCACTTGTATTTTGTTATTGCTTCCGCTCTTGTTAGCCCCATAGATTATACTCTGATTGTGTGTGATTTTTGAAAGTTGGCCTTCGGTAACTACGGGTTACTGGCCATCACGGCACCATCCTACTAGGGGCGGGTTGGGGTCGTGACAGTTTAGGTGTATCTAGATTAGATATCTAAGAACTAAAAAAATTATGTAAAATATTACAAATTTACTAAAAAAAAATTTAAAAAAAATACGAAGAATAAAAAATTTAATTTTTTGAAAAGTGTGTTAAACTAAACAAGGTAATTGTATTTTCATGAAAGTGCAAGTGAAGTGAACATATGTCTAGTGCAAGTGACAATTGTGGAATGGGACACAGATCTTACATGCTTTAATTTGCATTTTCATAAAAATAAAGTTATAATTATTCTAACTTAAATATGCAATTTCTTCTATAATCAATGTTTAAACCAGATGATGAACTTTAATTAACACCCTTACCATATCCATTTGTATGATTTTTGATCTCGGATGTATAAATTTAAACAGTCCCTCAAAAGTGTAAAGGAAATTGGATGTTCAAGTTGTGTAAGATTTACAAGATCTATATATTAGGAACTAAAACATCAAGATGATTTGATCAAACTAAACATCTTTAGTAGATTTAAATACGTATCGTTTAATCTCGTCATTGCCATGAGATACTAAGGAATGATATTTACAATTGGAAAACCCTAACAACACCCTCTTCGCCTCCTCCTAATCTTTACGTTGTCTTTCAAGGGGCTGACAACCCTTTGATTTACATATATATAAATATATGTAAACCCTAATAAGGATAGGAGAGGGAATCGGGCCTAAATAAAACAATTACTAGGCCCTCACATTCAGGAACCCAAATAACTTAAAATAGACCTTACACCTCCATACTACATTTCTAGATATAAAATAATAAATACATTAAGATGGACCATGGCTCAAAACTTTATAGATCACAATAATAATTTGAAGTTCATAGCAGTCAATCTGTCTGAATCACTTTTTATCCGTTTTTCACAAAACAAACAAAATATAGTTAATGATAGCCTAATTAAGAAAATTTCTTACATTCTCCCACTTAGGCAACATTGACTACTAATTTAGGAAAATATTTTATTTTATCTAAAAAAAATGACTCGGGTTGAACAACTTTAGTGGCCATATAAACATGATTCAGAATATAAACATCTCAGCACAAAATCCCATTAAATGAATTAATATCGAGTTGTAGTGGTAATCATGCTATTGAACAACATAACTGTAACGCCCCCCTAAATTATTAACATTAATCCATCCCATAACAGTATTACAATTGATCAACAATCTCATATCTTCTATTCATTATATCTTTGGTCAGTACAAAAGATGGCATATGCAATATACATTCATATATCCTAAATCCTAAATCTATAGCATATGACATAAATACTTGATTTAAAATAAAAATAAAACCAAATAATTACATGCCCTAAGGGTTACTATAGCTATCCCGATTTTGACCCGACCCGTGTTGTATCCCGGACTCGGGTTTTATGGTTTCATATTGTCGTTCACCTTTTGTTTCCCTCATATCTCCTTAAATCTGGCTGTTGGATTGTTGTGCTTGTGTTTGGGACAGGTTGGTTGTTTAGTTTCCAAACTCTTGTTGCCCAGAATTTTGCTCATTCGCTCGAGCGTCACTTCTTACGCTCGAGCGGGCTTTGTGAACTCCAGTATTTTTGCAGGTTTGCAAAACTATTAGGAGAGTGTATTCTATGCTCGAGCAGATCTTTCTGCGCTTGAGCGGGCTCCGCTCAAGCGGCCTTTCTTGTGCTCGAGCATTGGTCTGTTGTCTATAAAACTGCTGGAAATGTGCATTCTATGCTTGAGCGGAACAACTTATTGTAACTGATGCTCAAGCGTCAACTATACGCTCGAGTAGACTGTGCGTATATCAGTTCATAGCAGTCACATTTTACATACTTTTTCATCTCTTTCTCTCTAAAACATTTCAAAACCCTAGATCTTGAGCTTCTCTCTCTAGAACTCACCTTCTCTCTATATTTTCACCTAGATCCGTTGGGTTCTCTACCCGTGTGCCTTTGTTAAAAAGGTAAAGCGTCTCAAGAGTTCCAATTTTGTCCAAACAAAATTTGGTTTCGGCGTCTTTGAAGTTCCTCCATTGTGCTCTGGTCTTCTAAACTTGAGGTAGGGACTTTTTACACTCTTCTATGATTTTTAACTTAGTTATTTGTTATTGTGTAGATAATTGTGGGATTTGGATGATTTTAGACAAACCTAGGGTTTTGGTTTAAAATCAAAAGAGGGGTTTTCAAATTGAAAATAGTTATGGGTATAGATATGAGGTTGTGTTGTGTTAAATTTGTTGATTTTGACACATAGTTGGATTTGGGAGAGAATGGGGTTTTGCCCTAAAATGTTTAAAATAATTATTTTGTATAAATAATGAAATTGGTATTGGTAATATGAAATTCGATGAATTTTTATATCAATAGTGGAGTTGGATATGTATTATCTCTCACATATGAGAATTTGGATAATTTATCTATCTGGGGGATTGTATATCTGTTTAGAAATATCTGTTTTGGGCTATCGGTGGAGGATAGCTTTGATTGTTGTAGAAATTGCATAAGGATTAGGTGAATTAAAACTAATCTCTTAACTGTTGTCATTGAATATGACTGTATTTCAATACATTGTATATGTATGATATTTGGGAGGAGAAAGGGGATGGACTCCATTGAATTAAGTTGGCCTGTGTGTTTAGGGTTAAAGTCCCGAAAACCGCGCGTATACGTGGGTGCCGATTCTTACGGACAAAATTTCCATAAAATGGCGAATTGAAATATTTGTGTAATGGTTGTATTGATTAGATAACCACTGAGTTGTAGCCTTAGTTAGTGTAACGCCCCCAAAATATCACCATAGGTTCAACCAAAGCATATATAACTAACTGTATGAATCAGAGTGTAATGTTCTCTCTCTCTCTCTCTCTCTCTCTCTCTCTCTCTCAGCACAGCCCAAACTGTCCAACATTTATTTTTAAGAACTTTTGACATCATACACAAGAAAATTACAAGTCAAGCATGCAACAACCATTTTTCAATAATACTAAAGTAACATGACCTATGAAGCATGGATAGAGATAAAATATAGATACAGTTATACAAGAATACCTACAAAAATAAGATTCTAGTATGGTCAAGATATGTTAGAAAGCAAAAATTATAATACTCTATTAACCAAAATTTCTTGTATGCTTCCAATATAGATACGATAATGCTTCCAATCCTCTATTAACCAAAATTTCTTGTATGCAAATCATACTCACATGTATTAATAAACCGAAAAGGTTTTGGCCCCCAATCCCTGTCATCCTCCATTAACAGAACTGGGCAGTGATCAGATATGCTTCTGGTTAATCCCCATTGTTTCAGTTGAAACCACTCCAGCCACACAGGGTCAACTAGAAACATGTCAATCCTATTCCACCTGTCTCCTTCCATTGCATTACACCAGGTGAAAGATCTTCCTTGCATAGGAAAATCACTTAATTCCAATCTATCAATAAAATCACTGAAGTCTTTCATACCCCTCTCTCTTCTCGAACATCCCTTCCTTTCACTCATAAATCTTATTTCATTAAAATCTCCACCCAAACACCATAGGTTGGGGTAAGAAGGTTTAAGCTGAATAAGACTCTCCTAGAGGTGCCTTCTTTTCACTACATCATTCGGTGCATAAATATTGAGTATAACACACTGGAAATTTTTTGAAGCAATACCTGACAATAGAATGAAATTCCTAGAGCTGCAGCAATCCCTCATCTCAAATATGTATGGGTTCCAAATGCACAGAAGACCACCTGCACTTCTTTCAGCATCAACCTCTACAAAACCCATTTCCTCTAAAGGCCACAGTGATCTTACAAAACTATCATCAACCCTACCTCTCTTTGACTCTTAAATCAACAATACATATATTTTCCTTCCCTTGACTAAAGCTTTAATCTTACCCCCCCCTTTTTTTTTTGTTGTCTTTTAAGACCCCTAACATTCCATTACAATAGCTTCATCAAATCCACATCACATCTCCAAGCCTCCTTGTGACTTATGACAGCTTAAACTGGCACACCCCTCCCTGCAACTCTTTCCAAATCTTTTTCCTTCAAGTCAATTATTCTTTCCACCACTTCAGCAACTTTCCCTTCACAATTTAACCCCAAAACTTTGCCTACTTCCATCGTGGCTTGAGCATCAGTAAGTAATTTTCTTCTTCTTCTTGCATTATTGCTCTGTGAAACTGATAGAGAGATAGCAGCTGCTGCTGCTCTAAAAATCGCCCCATTTTTCAGACAATTCCTGGATAGGATTCCTATCCGGTTTATCTGGGCTCCACTCCTCCTTCTTCCTTTTCTCTGATCACCTCTATTTCCCTTTGGAGCTTCCTGTCTTCTTAAGATGGCTCTAGCCCTCTTCGATGGAACACCCCTATCTAAGTTCTCCCTTTGGGCTGAATTTATTACTCCATTCAAAGGTAAAGATTGGGCTACACAATTACTCAGATTTGAGTTAGACTCCAACCTTGGCCCATTAGCCAGAGGCTCTACCTGGGCACCATGTAATACAACTTCTAAATTCATATTAGCCCTAACACATTCTAGCCCATTTAAGCTGTTCAGGAACCCAGGAGTACAAACCTTATTATCTACCCTTTAAACTGTCCCACCCACCTCTTGTCTTGAGCAACTCACCCGGATCACCCCCTCCTCATCATAACAGCCCCCACCGTTTGAGTTCCTTAAAACACTCACAGATTCTTTAACAACTGAAACTGACATACAATTAATACCTCCTTCCACATCATCTATCTCCCTTTCCATTGTGTTATTTACTTTAACGGACACCTCATCACTTTTGTCCACATCATTATCATCTTCCTCTTCCTCTGCTTGCACGCCACCTTCCTCTTCATCCCCATCTTCATCCTCCGCGTTTACCTCCTTCCCATTTTCATCTGCCACAGTATTTGCAATATCCTTACCATCACTATCCTCAATGCCCCCATGTTTGGAGCACTGATCCACCTCTGTTGGCATGTTAGAGTCCCTTGTTTCATTTTCCTAACAACTATAATCACCTTTACAATGGCAAATACTGGGTAAAATTTCTTTATACACTCGCACTGGATAAGTGCTCTCATTACCTACCAGATTGATCACTATGTTTATGAACTCCATCCTCTTTGTGATGATTCTTATTCTTCCAAACATGAACTGCTTCCTCCCTACTGTGTCTTCATCATACTGGACCACCTCACCCCATACATTACCTATATCTTTGAAGGTTTTAACACTCCACAGATTGGGAGGGACACCCACACAGGTGATCCAGACACATCTTTCTTGCTCTGTGAATTTCCTATCTTCCCATTTAAACACCTGGTCACGCCATTCAGATAATCATTCCTCCATACTTGCTCTTCCCTCCTTCATGTGTTGTTTTGATTAAAAGGTTAAGATTGCTAACCTCCCTCCCCTTTCTTGAACAACCACCTCTTTTACCTTCCTCCTCTGTAACTCTTTTCTGAAATCATAAAAAGAAAAAAATGCTTTAAGCTTCACCAACAAACTTTCATAAAACCAACTATTACCCGCCTCAAAAGCTCGTGCGGTCACTGTTCCTTTGTCACACATTCCTTCATTTTGTACTACCTCTACATATGATTTTCCTTTAGTTCCGACCATTGTTTGTATAGGATTTCATTGCATCTTGCGCACTATACTTCCATCCCTTTTGTTTACTTTCATCTGCTTGTTCTGCTCTGATTTCCTATACTCTGCCCTTTATACTTTCAGTGCTCTGTTATCACACCATAACCCATCTGCTTTCTGCATTGCCACCTCTGCAGCCACCTTACAATCATACCTCACCAACCCAAATCTTGTCCTTGTGGTTACCCACCTTTCTTCTGTTAATAAAGTTTATTTTTGTTGATAATATATATATATATGCTTTCTTAATTATACCATTTTCTTGTTTAGTTATAACTAATTTTATTCTTTACTTATAACATTATTTTAGTTATGCCTTGTATTATATTTAGTTATGACATTTTATTTATTAATTATAAAGTACATATGATATACACATTTTGAAAGGGATGAACCATAATATTGCTCATGATTTTATTACATCATTTACATAATTTTATTGGATTACTTATTGTAAGCCATTAACTCTCTTTACTCAAATCATTATGGATCATAATCAATAGAGACTCCCATTACTCAATCATTTATGGACCATAATGAATAGAGAATATATTTTGGGAGAATCGCCTCTCCAATTGGGAATATCAATTGGAGGGTATTGTTGGATTTCTGGGGACTCACCATGGAACCCACATCGATAATCTTAAATCTCAAATGTATAGGTCTCATCAACCCTGCAGAATATTACATATTACATTGATTAGATATCGACAGCCACTTGATCAGATCATATTTATGTCAATAATTTATTTTTAAAATTATATTTATCATTTTAACAAATGTGATCTAATCAATTGATTGTCGATATCTGATCAACATAATTTTTTTTTTATTTTTTTATTTTTTATAGAAGTGAAGTATTTGACAAGTTCTATACATTGAGTAATTCAAATCATTAATACGGATACCATCATAGGCCCATAGAAGCTGAACAAGATATGAAACGGAGAGAAGCCTATCCTCTATGTTTTTCATTGTTGTCCCATGAATGAAATGATTAACGGACAATCACGTCAGCCACTTTTATTCACACATTTACCCTAAATTCTTTACTTTTGTGTTCCTGGGGAAATTATTTTTCTTTGTTCTTTTTTCCTCCCTTTGTCTGCCCCAGTCTAACCAACGGTTATTGAGTTTATATGCTATAATTTATTGTAAATTGAAAATTAATAATCAAAAGTACAAGTCAAAAATACAAAATTTTTAACTTTCGGATAATCAACTTTTTTCAATTTATTTAAAATAAATAAATTAGGGGCACATTCCTCTACACATTTGTACAAGAGCTTAAGGACACCCTACAATTTATTTGCTAGTTAAAGTCCCTGATTGTTTAAACTTCAGATGTTTAGGTCTAGTTCTGGTATTTTTGAAAGATGGATTAGTAAATAGTATGGTCCTTTTTCACCTAGTCTATTTCTCTTTTGTTTTAAGTGTTGTTTTTATTTTTTCTCCATATCACATCAAATGCCATATTTCTCCACTACTGCAAATTTTGAAGGCTGTCAATGTCATCCCATTATTGGCACCTCTCGTCCTGAATCATATAGGTGAACATAGAATGTGTCTCAACTCCTTGGTTTTACACATAATACTCTGAATACGTGTAGAGAACACACTTCATTTGTTACAAAATGATTCAATTGATGGGATATATCTTTTGTATCTCTACATTTTGGACATTTTAAATCCCAAGTGATTGAATAGATTTTCGGTTTTAGTTTTTCATTATCGTTTTCTGAGATATTATTGCTGTTAGTGGTGATATAGTACTAGATGTTTGTTCAAAACTTTTGACTAGATGACAAAATGGTTTATTAGGGTGCATTACAATGGAAATTGCTTACTATTGTTCTTAATTACTTGTTTTGATTTTAATTTTTAATTCTAGATCTAAATATGAACTAATTGGATTTGATCAAAGTTTGAAGAAATCCACATATGTTCTTTGAGCTTTCTCTCCAGCTCCAAAGAAAATTATCTTTATTTTGTGGCTTTTAGGCATATTTCCTTGGGTAGATTTTGTCATGGAATTGTCGAAAGTGGGAGATTGTTAATGTCTAGAGTGTATACTAGGTTGACAATCCTTTAAACAAAAATCTAGTTAAATCGTTATTGTTTTAATTTGAACTGTAATTATTTTAGAAATTCAAGTTCAGTTAGAATTAGTATTAGAGTTGGGCATAGAGTGTTCAATTCTTTGGTACGAACAATTAGAGATTTTTGAACTAACTACATTGTTGTGTCATGTGTTGAGTAACCATTCAAGCTGTCAACATTTCAGAAACTCTTTGGATTTTCATAGCTTAAGAGAAGGGTGACAATTTTACGAATTCTAAGGGGTGTCTGAACTTAAGTTTAGGGAATTGGTTTACGAGTCATCCTAAAGCACTTAAATTGTAAACATGAGTGTGGTTAGGGAAGGAACAAAATGAATTTGGAGAAGATTAGTTGACTGATTCAAATAGGTCTAAACTGCTTTATAAAGTTTATATACATCAACTTGATTGGATACAATATATCTTACTATTAAGAGCAATATTTCTTTTGTTATAGATAGTTTGATATTGATCTAACTTGCTGTAATGTCATCCAGGCTTTATTTATTTATTTATTCACATCTCTCTTACATGACAATGTATCATATGGCAGAAAATAATTTTGTCACTTCTTACAAGGAAATGTATCATATGGTACAAAACGATGAAACAAATAAGGTAACTATAGAATCTTCGCTTATTTAAATTTAACACACTCCATTAAGAAAACAATAATTTATCACCTCTTACATGACAATGTATCATATGGCACAAAACGATAAATCAAAAACATATAACATCTATACTTATTTGAATTTAACACACACGATTAAGAAAACAATAATAGGGACTCAAAAGCTACCTTAGCCAAAAGAAAGAATGGAAAAGATAGTCTATGCCACGGTAAGTAGAAGCAGTATGGTAGCAGCCAAAAATGAAATCAATGCCCATGGACTGTTGAAGTAATTCCACTTTAAGTTTGCCATCCACACGTTTCAGCATTGCTTACAATGGTTGTTTACATTAATGAAAACTTCAGAGTAACCAAAGTAATTGAGATCTGTTATGGTGATGTTCAACAACTCGTGACACATGGAGTAAACCTCTTCATCATCACCCACCCAACTTTCAATAATTCTACTATGACGAAGTAAACAAACATCGTTGGAGGAATGGATAAGGCAATCCATGAAGATGATATAGTCACAAACGTACACTGGCTTCTCATATGAAGGACACAGCTCAAATGCAACTAGATTTGTCAAGAAAGACTCTGTATAGTCTGTGATGGATAATAGTGGAATTTCTAAAGTCCCACTAATGAATTTTATATCAAACAAGTTGTTTCCCTCAACCTCCTTGAATTGAACCCCAACCTCCTGAAGTTCTGTTGCAGAATTTATGAACTCTCATTTCTTTATCGTTAACATTTCTATTCATCTCAACAAACTTAGAGCACCAACAATTATGTACTAGGTCAAGTAGATGTTTGATGTTGTCGATTGAGATTCCACTAGGAGCTTGTAATTTATTTTGTGTTGCAAAGTTTTTCAGAAAATCTAAGGCTATATGAATGATTCCCAAGTTTGAATCACTATTAGTCATGTCAAACAAAAGATTAAGATTAAAGAACAGAAGTTGATTTTCAAGTAGAATTAAATCATGTCCTATGGCAGCTAAAATCTGCTGTGATTGGAAAATATGGTCATTTTCATCTATCAATTCCACCACCGTAAGCTTGCGAAATAACTCAATGATAAAGAAACTGTCAAGAAGCATCATTTCCACAAACTCATCTGATTCAAGGTCAAGGCCCAGGCTAGTGGTTTCTGCATAACATTTGTGTGCTCTGTCTTCCAATTCTCTTATGGCCATGATATATCTATTCACACTCGTTTCATTTCTTCAACTCAAAAACCTTCGTAGGTACCGTAATTTGTGCACTTCCATTTCTTGTGGGTGAGCTTTACCATGATGGTAAGGACCAATAGCAACTATTGATGGTTCATAGGCTTTCTCATTTTCCTTTTGTAAGTGATCATACATTCTGAAGATACAACACTCAGAGGATGGATTAGATAAATTAGCAAACTTTTCTATAATACTAATGGAGACATGATCATCAACTCTTTCTTCCAGTTCTCTCTTGCCCATGACTTCCTTGAAACAAACTAATTGTCATGCTTTTTTTTTTTTAATCAGCAAAAAAACTTTATTGATGATACCAAAACAACTATTACATCTTGGAAAACATCAATAAAGAGAAAAGACCAGAGCAAAAAGCATTATCACATACCTCTCTAATCCCAACTAGGTTGGCACCAAGAAGAATGCATAATCATCTGCTAGCTCAAGCCAAGAGGTTGGTGAGGAACCAACAAAAACACATGCCCCTACCATACTATGATAGCAAGACCAACAAGAAAACAACCCATGCACTCTGGCTAAAAAATAGCATCATCTTCCCCTTTCCAAAATGAAGCCATAAAGAGCACACCTCTGAACCTGGAGAACTAAATCTGTGTGAGTCCTACCTTCATGCAAAACTGATTCAGCTTTAACTCCAATTCTTTGTAGAGTGACTGTAAAAATTCTTGGTGAGCAACAGACCAGCAGCAACCGCATTTCAATTCCCCAAAAACTGATCACCAAGAGTATGCAGCCACGAAACTATATTTGGACAAAGCAACCTAGAATGGCATAACAGACCAACAACAGATATAGCATTTCAGTTTGCCCTCTGCAGCCCAGCATTTCAGCAATTCAGACCAGACTAGCATTCAAAATAACAGCCAGAATGACATAACAGACCAACAACAGATACAGCATTTCAGATTACCCTCTGCAGCCCACTAAAACTGATACAACATCAGGCAGATCAAAACTCTCCTGTGACACACCATTCCACAAACAGCAGTAGGCTACAAAACATCAATAGTCAACAATCGCAGCAATAACTACCCATCAACAGCAGCAAACAGATCAGATAAACAACTACCAAGGCTAGCAGCCAGCTACAATCCATACACCAAACAACATAGTAGCCAAAATCACCAAGAGTATGCAGCCACAAAACTATCTATGGACAGAGCTGCCTAGCAGCATAACCGCCAGTGTGGCATAGCAAACCAACGACATATCCACAACAAAGCACAGCAGCAGGTAGATCACAGGCCAACCCCTCAGTTCATAATTCAAAAACTTCACATATCCTAAAACATATCAGATCATAGTCAGAGCACAACATATCAGATACAATATAACCCTCTACAACCCACTAAAACAGGTACAACTTCAGGCATATCAGACTCCCTTGTGACACACCTTGTCACACCTCTCTCAATAGCTCTCCAACCAAAACTAACAACAATCAACAGAACATAGCACCAGCAGCAGCCCAGGGATCCTGCAACCCCTGCAACACCAGACTTATTAAGCACCTCCACCCTACCACACTCTCTCATGAAGACCCAAAACACCTCCTAACTTGCTTAAAATTAAAGACAACATCCTTAACTGAGAATGATGCACCACTGAAATGAGATCTCATCCAAATTGCCACTTTCACCTTGATACACTTACACAGATCTTGAAGATTGGGCTGTACTGAATTGAACACACAATCATTCCTATATCTCCACACATACCACATTATTACAGGTGGTAAAACCTTTCAAATCTGGTTTATTTTCTTCTTAAACTTCCAACCCATCCACCATAGTAGCAAATCTTCAATGGAACTGGGAATAGCCCACTGAAAACCCCACCAAAAAGCAATATGAGACCAGATTCTCCAAACAAAGAGGCAGTGAAGCATAATATGTTCATTTGATTCACTTGACTCATGACAAAAAATACACCTCAAAGCATTATCACTCACTGTAGATGCGCCCCAGGGGAGGGACTTATGCTGCCACAATTCGGACTCGTTTTGTCACGGTTCTTAATCTTGAACCAAAGAGTCCAAATCCGGCGAATCGTTTTGAGAAAACAGATTTTTTGAAAGAAGTGTCAAACATGGACTGCTTTGCTAGATACAGAGTCGCCACCTAAATATTTTTTAATGGGATAATTTAGGAAACCCTGACTCGGTGCCAAAGGCCACATGTCCGTCATCACCAAAGTTGCCTCGGTTCGGGAACTTGGGTACGAATAGGGAAGGTCAGCTATGAGCACCCCCTCTCGCTCGATCCAAAGATCGGCCTCTACTAACCGCGATATCTTGTTTTGAAAGCATTATGTGTTCTTATTCCGATTATTAGCCTAGAATTACTATGTTATGCGCACAGCAAACAAGTATAGACCAGATTGCCTAAATTGGAACAAAACATTGCATGTCCGTTTGTTTGGAAAACACTTTAGAATTTGCTACTCGCAAGTAGGCTAAAATACGAATTTCAATGAGTTGTTCCAACTCAAACAATCCAACCTTCACCCACAGGCATTCAAGCAGTTAATATCACATAAGCATCTAGCCACATGGTAAGCATGTTGTCATGTTAACATTCACACTCATGCGGGATGCTAAAGCATAAAATACTCACAATGTACTCCGAGTCAAAACAAGAACTTGTTAGCAATCATGCATGATCCAAGTCCACGTTTAAATGCCTAATGTAAGGCATACGGAATGTCACTAGAATAGGCTCGGCTAATCTAAGAATGACATGTGAAAATGCGCAAGTAGCATGTATTCAAGTTAGATTTGAAATACTTATGCAGTTAGCATGATGCACCGAGCCCGGTGCATGCAATACTGATGAATGATGCATGCATGCATAGCATAAGGATGCTAAAGTAAACATGTCCTAATACTAACCATCAAAGCAGGTAAGTAAAAGGGAGAAAGAAGTGGGGGTTGGAAGACATGCACACACGCACCCACACTTATTACAAATTTGCCCTCGCTCGGAGGGACCGAAAGAATAATACAATTTAATTAACCTACAGGCTAATTAAATATTACAGACCAATTAAATCAGCTAAGCAAATTAACTAATCTATTTGAACAATAAACAGCAGCCTCGGGAAGAGGGTCCAATGCATGCGCACTTGGTTCCGCATCGGAAAGTCACTGCCATGCACAAGATGCCTCTGCTTTGACTGTTCTGCTCCTCTGAAGACTTCACAAGTCCTAGGATTGCTTCTCTGAATGCTGTGGAACACCACCGGCTGAGGGGATTGGTCACCGGCCATGGAGAATGGTCACCGGCCACAAATGAATCCATCGGCCACTTATAGATGGCCGGCCGGCCAAAGCTTCCTGCAGAAACTGGTTTGACAGCAACAGAGGGAAAACAAAGCATGACAATGCATTTCAAGCAATGTATGCACCAACCACACTCCTTATCATATGTATGACTCAAAGAAGGATGGGCCTCGATTCTCGGACCACCAATCGCGTATTTCCATGCATGATTGCCCAAAGAATCAAGTGTGCATTTTGATTTCAAATGAAATGCAATGCACATAAACAAACCAAGGGGCTTTCAACCTCTATCATGGCTTGATCAAGAGGTGAAGCATGCATGCCAATGCAATGCAATCCTAAGCATGTGAGCCTAAGTGTGCAATATGGGCATGCAAGCAAGTAATGCAAAGATGCAACTAACCAAGCATGCAAAGTGTAACAACAACATGCACGCATGCAAGGTGCAATATGGACAGCATGTTAGATACAAAGCATGCCAAATGCAACAACACAAAAGTGTGCAACAATGTGTCATGAGCCAAGTATCTACATATATAAGCATGCATGCAAACATGGCTTAAAACTTTAAACATCAAAAAGTAACTCTCAAGCACACTTAAGAGGATGCAAACATGGACAAATGGCATGCACCTTAAGCTTTGAAATTGCATAGAAAAGAGGTGCTAACAACTAAGCAAAGCATGTAATTGGTCCAAGGACCTAAAGCATGATCATATGACACGTGAAGCAAATGACCAAAATAGATCAAAACAGTCCTAAATCATGTTAAGGCAAGTCCTAAAAACCACCTAGATGGCATCTAAATGATCTACACATGGAGGCATGCACAAATGCTTAAACACGGAGCATACAACACAACCTTTTAAAGCATCAAAGGAGCATTAAATGCAAGCATGCAAGTATATTATAAGGACTGAAATAACATGGTAAGTGCTTCCAAACCACTGAAACACTGCAAGTAATGCATGCTACACACTCACACACCCAAGGCTAACAAGCCAAAATGCAAGGTGGCTATACTAAGCATGTGATGGTCGACCAAAACAACAAAAAATAGAGCTTAAGCATGCGAAAACAAACACAAAAGCTTCACAAAGCTTGGCCAAAATCATGCTAGAACAAGGATCAAAACCTAAAGCATGTTAAGACCTAAACATAGCATTACAAGGCATGTATGCTAAGCAAGCATAGTGTACCAAAACCAATTGAAAACAGAGCTATATTATGACATAATAAGCACAAAAATCAGTTAAGGCATGGCCAACATGAACCTAAACAATATGCTCTCTCAAGAGGCTAAAATGGCCCTTTTCAAGGACAACAAGGAGAGGGGGTGGCCCTCTCCTTCTTAGGACCTCAGGGCACCATCCTCACCACTGAAATCCCTCAAGATTTCAGTGGTGAGGAGGCCCAAACACAATGGTCCCGGAGCTCACCAAAATGGCACAAAATGAAGGCCAAACAAGCCTTAAGAGGGGTCAAACAACCCCAAAGCTTAGAACACTCTTAAACAACTATTTAGAGGGCTCAAAAACAGAACTTTTATGTGTTATATGCTAAGCTCAAAAACAGATGTAAGATAGTCAAAAAAGCTTTGCAAAAATGGGGTATTTAAAGGAGTAAGTGCTCACCCTTGTAGACCCTCTTCAAGAATGGAAGACCAGCAGCTTCTTTGGCTCAAACCAACTCCAAAACTTCAAAAACAATCCTCAAGGGCCTCAGCTCCAAGAGGATAGTGTAATAGTGGGTGTTTGTGTGCAATCCTAAGGCTAAACACACACAAATACAAGAGAGAGAGATATAGATATAGGATAGATACACAAACCAAACCCTAAAACCAGAGCTCTCTAAGAAGTGTTGTCTAACCCTAAAAGAGGGAGAGGAGACCTCCTCTTATAGAGCTTCAATCTTGCAAGCTTACAAGACAAGCTAGCTAAGAGGGAGATCCCTCCATATGCGTGTATGGAGGGGAGCCAAGTGCATGCCAGCTACATGAAAATATCTGTAAAAGCAGATGCACAGTAGTCGGCCGGCCAAAAGTGCAATTGACCAAAAAAAGATAGCCGGCCGGCCATCTATAGTGCCGGCCGGCCAAACATTTGGCCGGTGGCAACAAAACACAACTGGTGGCCTCAAGCCATGGCCGGTGAAGTGTGGGGATGTCCCACAAGCCATTCCCTGCCCCTCCAAGGCAAAACACAAGTGTTTGGTGCAAAACCAAACACAAAACAGTCGAGTCGAGAGATCCTGAGGCAAGGCGCGCGTGACCGAGACCTCCGGGAACTCAAGACGAACACAAACATGGATGATCACCGAGTGTTCGAACGGTGACGTCCAACTCTTGAGGACGGTCAAAAATGGGGTGTCTACAGTTGCCCCTCTTTGACAGAACTCGGAAGTCATAACAATGACGGGAGTGAATGTCAAAGCCTAGAGACGACCCATTTTTGACAAGGCCGAAGACTTAGAGAAACATGCAAGACAATAAAGATATGTGCCCGAAGGCAAGGGCAAAATGCAAGACAATGCATAAGGCTGAACATAATTTATGATCGTGCAAAGAAGGCTGTAACGAAGCATAACATACGACAGTTTTAAGCTAGCATACACCAAACTACACTACAATGCAAAAAGGATATAAGAGAATTATGCAATTCTCGATACGTCTCACTCGAAGGATACAATACCTGTCCGGTTCATCTGGTTGCACCAGCCTCAAATGAACCGTACATACAATATCGTGCCTGCAAAGAAAGCAACTTAACAGGTACGATATCGTTAGCAACATGCATAACATGCAAAATGAATGCAAAATGATATGCAATAAATACAAAACTATGTATAAACAATGCAAATGAAAATGCAATGCAATTGAAGCAATGCAAACGATATGCAATGCAATTGAATCATGATCAAATCTTGAGTGGTTCAAAACCACACAAATGTCAAATAGATTGATGGAGGTAACAAGTCCGTCTACCATAGAAAAGGTCACACAAAACTATGAGTGATGTAGACGGACACAAGAACAAGTAATTGGGTGGAATGACATAAGTGGGGAAACAACCCGCTAACGAAAGGACAATGATCCTAATGCTGGATGCAAAAATTACACTACAATGTAATATATACAGTGGATATGGCATGCGGCCAGACCAAATCTTGCCTAGGAAAGGCATGGACACAAACAAGCCATGTTTAACACGGAAAATGGCGCCGTCACTCTCAAACCAACATACCAGCGTGGAATAGGCAGCGTACACCAAATCTCATAACCGCGTTTCAACATGAAAAGTATGGGCACATACCAGACCAAGCTCAACATGGAAAGGCGCAAGCCATAGATGGATGTGATGCAATGAATGCATACAAGCTACAATGCAATATTTACAATATTCAATGGAATGTATATTTACAATGGATAAGGCACGCAGGCCAAACCGAATCTTGCCTAGGAAAGGCATGGACACAAACAAGCCATGTCTAACACAGAAAAGGTGCCGCAACCCTCAAACCAACATACCAGCGTGGAATAGGCGCGTACACATGCAGAACTGTGCTTTGACGTGAAAAGTATGAGCACATACCAGACCAAGCTCAACAAGGAAAGGTGCAAGCCCTAGATGGAAGGGGTGATGCAGTGAATGCATGCAGACTACAATGCAATATGTACAATATGCAATGGAATGGATATTTACAGTGGAAATGCATGACATATGCACTATATTTACAATGAAATGCATGACATATGCACTATTTACCATGTAATGCATGACACATGCGGTAGTTAAAATGATGCATGACATATGCACTATTTACAATGAAATGCATGACATATGCATTATTTATAATGAAATGCATGACATATGCAATATTTACAATGAAATGCATGACATATGCATGTTGTTGTTGTTTTTTTTTTTTTTTTGTTAAAATGCAAATGATGCGTGTTGTTTTTGACTTTTGAAATGCATGTTGCATGGAGTGCGCGACAGCGTAAGTCGCTTGAAATGCATGAGCTTTGTTATTTTGAATGCATGATTATGCATGATTTCGAAATGCGCGACAATGCGCGGCTTTTGAGATGCATGACAATGCATGTTGATGCAAGTGCGTGACAACGCACGTCTTTTGATATGCATGACAATGCATGTGAACCCGAATGCGCAACCACGCGCGTCCTTTGAAATGCATGACAATGTAACCGAGCGGGTTTAAGGTCTCGCCAGACCGGGCAAATGCATGAACTTGAAATGCATGATGCGATTATGACATGCGCATGACAATGCGAGTTGTGTGCGCAACGACGTGACAGAAATGACGCAAAATCAGCGCGCGTTCACGACAGAGCGTTGTAACGTAACGCACGTGGGGCAACTTTCAAACCTTGTAAGAGACAAAAAGGATACCAAAAGGATACACCTTGCACAAATTCGAGTGCCACGGATAGAAGACACGGTCCGAGGTTGAAACGGAGGCTGGTTGAGCTTCAGAAATGCACTGTTCTTCCACTGACTTGAGCAATGAAGGTCCCAAACCACTCATTTGACCCAAACAAGGCTGTAGGAGGCTCACCGGCCAAAAGGGGAAGTCACCGGCTGTCCACCGGCCATCAAAACACATCACCGGCCAAATATTTGGTCGGCCGGCCAAAAATGTAGCCGACCGGCCAAAAATGCCTGAATCGGGGCAGTTTTGTCCTTTTGGCTCGGGTCTTTTAAAATAGGGTTCCAAACCCTATTTTTCTTACTTCCTCTTAGCCGAAATTCTCTCCTCCCTCTCTCTAGAGTATTTTCTTCTCTTCATTTCCTCGTTTTCCTTGATTTTCGCGCCTTTTTCGACGTTTGATTCGCGAAGTTCATCGCGTTTCAAACACTTTCATCCTATCGAAACTTCGTTTCGGTGTAGTTTTTTCGATTTCCGCCTCTTGGGGTTTGTTTCCCCCAAGTTTTTCTTGATTTCCGTACATTTTCCACATTCCGGCTTTTCCGGCCATTTTCCGCCCTCCCGGGGTTGACTTTTTGTTGACTTTTCTCATTCTAGCCCTGTTTTCACTTTTCCGGCCATTTTCTCATTTTCTCTGAGATGGCAGACGATATTCCACGGGGCGAGACTCCCCCAGAGCATGAGATGGACCTAGAGGCCGAGCTCCTCCCCCTGAGCATCCGCCCGTTCGACCCGGCGACTTACCGGCCGGCGATTCACATCTTGCCTCCCGACGGACTCCGTCAGTTCAGGAGCTTTGAGAGGGCGGTGCCTCCAAAGCTTCTCCTGCGCGAGCCAGAGCCCAACTATCCTTTGGCGCTTCTGAGGTATATTCTTTCCTCTGTCTTATTTTTCCGCAATGTAGAATATAAAACTGCCATAGTTGATTCTGTTCTTTAATTGCTTTAGCTCGGATACACCGATACACACTGTATGCTGTAGTTGACTGTGAACATACTTATGACTGATATTTGTTAAAATCTGACACATACACACGCACTGCACTAGCCCTGAATCATTCAAACACACTGACACAGCACACACTGTAGTTCACTGCAATCACACCGGCACCCGATATCTGTTTGAATCTGAAAAACGTGCACACACGCTGTATTTGTACTGAACCGCCCAAACATACCGATACATCACATGTTGTAGTTCACTGTAAGCACACCGGCACCCGATATCTGTTTGAATTTGAACAACATACACACACGTTATATTTGCATCAATTTTGACTGTTCCGCAAAACTGTACATTTTATATTGCTTCGCAACGGTTTTGTTTTCGAATACAGGGAGATTCTCATGCTGTCCGGGGGTATGGGAATGTCGCTGCCCGAGATTGGTATATGGAGCTGCCCGATGCGGTCTATCAGATCGTAGACCAGGCTGGTTTTGGTGCGTTCTGCAGAGGGCTTTCCCAGCTTACCACAAGCAGGCCTCTTCTCACTGCTCTAGTGGAGAGGTGGTGGGACACCACTGACTCATTCCACCCCTCTGCGACGGGAGACATGACAATGACTCCCTATGATTTCTCGATGCTCACAGGCATCGGGGTAGGGGGTGATCCGATCCCCTTTGACACTGACATGGACGGGTGGGAGGCCGCTCAGGTTTACTTGCTCGGCGAGGTGCCGCCTCTCGCGCGTCCAGGCTACGTCCGATATTCTTGGTTCGAGGTGCAGTTCAGGGTTCAGTCAGCCTTAGCTGGGGAGGCACCGATGACCCAGGAGGAGGTGGAGCGGTACGCGCGCGGCTTCTTTATGTTCCTGTTTGGGACTACTATTTTCGCCGATCGGGCGAACACCGTGCCCCTCTGTCTGCTCAGCACCCTCGTGGACGTCACCCGAATTTTGCACTACGACTGGGGCGGCACTGCCTTGGCCAACCTATACGGATACATGAGCTCAGCCTCCCGTTGCAGCGGGTAGTTGCTCGGAGGCTACTGGCGGGCTTGGGAGGTATGTCTTCTTCTCTACTTTACATTTTTGCTTTCCATTATCTGTACTCTGTACACTGCACACACTGCGGTCTGCTTTACGCCGACTGTATATTGCACTCACGACACACATATACTCTGCTTTACACTGACTGTACACTGCACTCACGGCACACTCTGCACACTGCACAATACACGGCTCTGTTATTTCAGATTTATTCTGCATTCTACTTTATCTGATAAGCATACTGGCATTTACTCTGCAGTTGTGGGTTTACGCCTACTTTCCGAGACTAGCCCCAGTGCCTGACGTGGAGACTCCTCTTGTCATTCCGTTCTCGTGCCGCTTCTACGTGAGGTGCATGCGGAGACCGTGAGAGTCTTTCATCTTCTTCCGCCGCTATTTTGACACAATCACCCCCGCGGAGGTATGTTCAACTTTAGAGTTTATTTAAGCTTCGCTTTGCACTGTATTTTCAATAACAGATAGATAACAAACTGCATTTCATGTCCAGATTACCTGGCAGCCCTGGGCTTCAGTGCCAGCTGAGATGCGGGCGCAGTTTATAGGTGCGGAGGAGACTGCCCGCTTCAGACTTCTGCTGGAGGGCCCGGTCTGTCGGGCTTGGTACCTGGGTGAGCGTTTCCTACGCCAGACCCTAGGGTTACTAGAGCAGATAGTCCCGGTTCACCCTCCTGAGCATATGAGGGAGACCAAGAGATTCACTCCCGAGCAGATGGCCGACTACACGATCGGCTGGGACGTGATCCGCTTTAGAGGCATAGGCGACTACAGAGAGTACATGGAGACGTATATCATGCGGCCTCTGAGCGGTGGCCGTCGAGTTGAGCGACAGAGGCCCGCGGCGCCGACAGCTAGGGCAGGAGCAGGGGCAGGAGCAGGAGCGCCGAGGAGAGCCCGGGTCCGCGGTAGGGGTGGAGCTCGGAGAGGACGGGAGGTTAGTTGGCCTACTCAGCCCACGACGATGACATGCAGAGGGCGTGGCGGGGCGACTTACCAGATCCCCATTGCTCCCCCTCCGGCTAATCATGAGTTGGTCGGTTTCTACGACTTGCCTCCGGTATGTACTACTACATTTTGCATTCTGCATAGTCAGTTCATTTCATTTGATTTGATATTCCGCAAAATATTAATGCTTCTAACACTTTTGTAGGCCTCTTCCGAGTACACTCGCCAGTCCTTGGAGCTGACTGCTTCGGTGATGGGGATACTCCAGCAGAGCCTTGACCTTCTATCCATTTACAGCATTCCGGTATGTTTTTCTGACCACGGCCTCGAACCATACATAAACTGTTTCACATACTCTAACGCACAACACGACACTTGACACACTGCCCTCACGGCATCTGATACACTGTATTCTGCATTGATAAACTGCTCACGACATTCATACACTGTATTGATACACTGCATTCTGCACTGATACTCTGTTCACAGCATTCGCACACTGTACTCATACACTGCATTCTGCACTGATAAACTATTCACAGTATTCACACACTGTACTCATACACTGCATTCTGCACTGATAAACTGCTCACAGTATTCACACACTGTACTCATACACTGCATTCTGCACTGATAAACTGCTCACAGTATTCTAATACGCTTGCCCTTTGTACTTTTCAGCACCCCTTTCAGATTCCTCCTGTGGGAGGTGCTCCGGCTGGACCTTCCATTTCCACTCGGGATGGCAGAGTATACCCCCGCACCAAGGCGGGGCGCACTCATGTTGGGAGTAGCTCCCGGGCTCCAGTCCCTAATGATGATGATGAGGAGGAGTCCGAGGTTAAGGCTGAGGCTGAGGCAGAGGCAAAGGCAGAGTCATCCGAGGAGGAGACCGGAGACGGCTCGGGCTCAGACTCAAATGATGACGCTGATGACGATGCTCCTGGACCTTCGTTTAGGAAGAAGACGAGGACGGACCCCTAGGCCTGAGACCTTTTGACATTGATACAGATTTTTGCTGTTTTTCTTCTTTTTTGTACTTTTGTTTTTCTTTTTTGCTGGTAGTTAGAAGTACCTTGTACTGCCGCAGGCAGGGTTTTTTTTTTTGTTTCCAAAACAATGTATTTGAAAAAAGATGATGAAATGAAACAAACCTTTTTGTCTAAAAAAGTGTTACATTTGTATATTTCATACATTGCATTGCACTGCATCATATTACACCTCGATGTAAATGAGATTGATCTCCTATCTGAGTATTGAACACTTGCATGGTAATAACCAGTTAACTAACCAACTAATAGTAAAACAACCCAAGCAAACCACTACTTAACCTGAACACACAGCCCATACTCTGCTGAGGATTAATCTGCATACAGCCCGTAACACAGCACTCGGTTCATTTTGCACATGGCAACCCCCGAACAAACAGCCCAATCTGACCAGACGAAATACAAAGGCTGAAACCGGCTGAAGTTGAAACATACTCAGATGCTCCAAATTTTCTCTTTCTTCTTTTGCTTCGCCTAAATGTAGAGAATGGCACAACACTCTGAGCACAAACGATTTTTGAAATTGAAAAAGGGCTTTTCAAACCTGGGTATTGAGCCTACGACTGAATACAGCGAGAAAGACTCAAACAAAAGGTACACGACCTAAACATAACGAGACACGCTCGGAAAAGACCCAAAACGAAAGTTGGGCTAAACAAGACAAAAGACATGACACACGGACGTGTTTAAAAAACGAAAGACCTCAGATCTCGAGGAACTAGTTCCTCCGGGTATGCTTCCCACCCTTTCTTATTTGTGATTCTCACATCACTCGGCCCTCAAGCTCGGTTTTTCTCTCAAAACCCTTTTCCTCACTTTTCTCTCGACTTACACCTCTCTATTCTTTATTCTCTCATTCTTCGTCCCTCCCCAGGGTGATTGGTGGATGAATAGGAAGTTGTGGGTTCACGCCCAACACTGTTAGCTCGCGGCTATTTCTTCTGGTGACGTCTAGTCGATGTTCCGGACAGGGAATGGTGTATCTTAATCCATCCCAATGTGCGCTTCGCACTTGGCTTGATACCTCGTTGTTTGGAGGATATTGAGAGCTTTCAGCCCTTTACAGACAGCTTTAGCTGTGCCCTCTTCCGGCGAATAGGGTGCCCTTCTGGCAAGTATGTTGACGACAGGGGAAAGATAGAACACCTGACTCGAATGTGCCCCTAGTTCATCACTTTGACCATTTTTTTGTCTTGGTTTAAAAACAATTTTGACCAACATGAAAGTTAGATTAGCATGCTTGTTCGATTTTTCATTTGAAAATCATGCAAGTCAGGCTATCAACACTGAAAATTTTCCTTTTTTGGGTCCAAGAAATGGTCTAGTTTTGGAAAATGAAATAGTTTTCGAGAAAATAGTCAACCTTAGTAAAAATTTTCAAAAACTATTTTTGACAAATGGCCAATGCTAAACGAGCACGGAACCTACCCTCGAGATGCGCAACCTCGGATCGGAGGCAATGGAAAATTGCCCCTTGCTTGAAAGGGTTGCATGGCAACGGAAAGTTGCCCCTGGTTTGAACGGTGAGTCGTGGCAACTCATGGCAACGGAAAGTTGCCCCTTGTTTGGATGATGTCGCAGCATGCTGAAAACCAGTCCTCGTTGGTGATGATTGCAAACGAACTCTCAGATGCAGAGAAGACGGAGATGGTCAAAACCAATATATGGACACAGTCACTTCGAAAGTGTTGGGGGCTGGACTTCAGGATGAAGTTGCCTACGTAGTTCCGGTTGTCACAACCGAACTATCGGATTCAGAGAGGGCAAGGATGATCAAAACCATTACAATGGACTAAACCGCTTTTGAAAGCGTTGGGGGCTGGACTTCAGGATGAAGTTGCCTTCGTATCCCAAACATGGGAATCAAGCCTTACGTAGTTCCGGTTAAGGTACACTTGGGTATTTTAACCTTCACTTTTTAGGCTCTAACTTTTGCCAAGGTGCCCGATGCGGGTTTTCGACCTTGCGAGCTTTTTTTCTCTTTTTTTTTTTCTTTTTTCTCTTTTCTCTTTTTTTGCATTTTTTTTTGCTTTTGTATATATTTTTCCTTGCTCTAACTTTTGCCTGGGTCGCCCTTCCGGGTTTTCGGCCCAGCGAGCCTCTCAAAGGGTAAAAGTGTAACAAGTCCATGCCAAGTGGTTTTGAGATTGAAGTCTCTCTGTATTCAAGAGAATGGCTGTTGTATTGATTTGCAGAAAGATCCATCACGGTTGCTTCACGAGCTTCTTGCGGTGAGATCTGACCTTCTTGATCTGATTTTGGTGCCTCTTGTTCGAGGGCTGCTTCAAATCTAGCCACACAGGCCTTACATGGTGGTTGACCGTTGAACAGTCCAAATTGTGGTCAAGGCTTGAAAACAAACGGATTGAATCTTAAGGCTGAGAGCGATCCTAGGCTGCACAATCTCAAGAGCGATTCCACACAGGTCTTCATAGGACCGCGCAAAACATTTTGTTTTTGAAAGTTTTTAAGAAAGCGACAAATCGCTCGCGTTGAAGATAGTGTGAAAGCAGTTTGGATCAAGCCAGGGTCCTTCTCAGTACTCACGCTAACAAGCATGATTTCAGTCATTAAAGACTTGGCACGCCTCTCTTTCTCTCAAATGATCAAAGTTTTGCAAAACCCAAGGAATTCTTTCCTCTTCGTTTTTACCGCAGTGTTCAAAAAGGTTTTTGAAAAACTTAGGTCATTACAATGATTTTCAGGGCACAAAAGAGTAGATGGAATGCACGGTCGTTCCATTCAAATCCTCTGGCACAACTAGCTCAAAATAAGCAATAAGCATGGAAACACGATAGCCGCAGCTGTTTCATTCAGATTTCCTGGTTGCAACTGGCTCCACAGCAGAGACAGACTCAAAAAGAAAGCAAAAGGAGTAATTGCAAAACAAAACGGTGTTCGAGGCAACAACCCCGGAATCACTTGACATTCTATACAAGGGGAGCCGACTCGCTACAACAAGACAGACCCTTAAGCAAAAGAACTGACTCAAGACGAAGAGACAGAATCAAAACAAAACAAAAGGCTGACTCGACACCCAAGCCAGAATTTGCAAAACTAGCATTCGCAGATGCTCAAAAATGCGTGCCAGACGCCACATCAAAAATACCGGGTGCCGCCCACAGGTGGTCCAACCCCGATCACATACTCGCAGTATCCTCAAAATCCAATAGCTGGGTAGTAACGAACTTGGCTGAGGTGGGCGGGAGGATAACCTTGTTGTCGATCAAATCTTGCACAATTATCAGTAGCATGACCGGTTTGCTGGTGGTACGCGCAGTACAAAGCAGCATCATGTGTGAGAGGGAGATTCTTTGGGAGAGGCCGAGGCTCCAAGGGTTTAAGATGCCCTCTTTCGGCCAGGATCTGGAGTGCCTTCGACAACGGCATGCAAAGAGCGTGAAAAGACCCTGCGCCCTCAGGGCAAGTACTTTGAAGTCTGAGTATTCTTGCTAGACGCACTAGCGAAAGGGTTGGCAGGCACTGCCTTAACCTTTTGATCTTTCCCAAGTGCAGGGTTGGGAGTGGAAGGAACTGTTCTGGCATGACGGGGCCTATCCCGGTTTTCTACCTGGCTCAAACTGTTTTCGGTTAGAGTGGGGAAAACATCATCCACAACTTTGGTCACAACTAAGGATACTTGCTGTTTACTCATCCGCCCGGCTTTCAAAGCCTCAACTGCCCACAGTAGTTGTTCAATGGGATCGGCATCTACCTTCATTTTGTCCTTGCCTCTGGCCTCAGCCTGATCGAGGGTTTGGGTTAATGTTGATACGTCATTGCCATAGCTGGAGGCTACCTCGGGTTGGCAAAGTTCGATCACAATCCGTCCCAACGGTGGGGGCTCCTGGGGTACAAAATTCCCAACATATGGTGCAGCTGGTGGCGAAGCTGACATTCCGTAAGCGAGATCCGCCACGGACCTCTGAAGGTCACCTATCATTCCCATTAATTCGAATGTGGTGGGCTCACGAGCCTGATACAACTGGGGGGTCCAGACCGGGTGCGCAACAGGGGACCTGGGTGGATGCGGCACATCAACATTGGTCTCACTTTGCAGAGTGATTCCTTGATCTAATGGAGCTGTCATAACCACGATTTCCTCCGAATTCTGCGTCATCATAAGTCCGCTGTACTGAACGGTGACTGACGGATCAGATATCTGTCTTGCCTCAGCAAGGGGGAACACTGGCTATTCTGTATCAACTCTCTGAACTGAAAGGAAAAATAAGCAGCATTTCAGCCCAAACAGATCAAACACAGGTGTAGCCGAACAACTGTACTCTACTACTGACCACTGTTCCCCAAAATCACTGCCCCAAAATACTGAATCGGATACCCATAGGTATAACTGATTCTCACAAATACTGATACTGGTGCCCTCAGGCCTGATACTCAAACTTGCAAACTGATATGCGCATTCCTGTAGAGATACACTCCAAAAGCACATAAGAGAGCCAAAACACCCCTATGTTGGGGTAGGGTTTCCCTGTCCTACTTTTGTCAGGAGCTAGGGTTTCACTACGCACGCAGCGGTTTCAAACAACCTATATCGGGTAAGCAATCCTGTCCTAACTTGGAATGGTCACTATGGATTCCGAATATGCACTAGGTCAAATGGTCAAAAGGGTGCCCCGGTGAAAACCGGGGTTTGTGTTCCCACACTGGCAGAGCCCGCAACCGATCATCCTTATGGCATGCTTTGACAAAGTCAAGCCTTCGGCAAACCGCTCAGGAATAGCAGATGGCCAACACGGTGACCTAGGCGCACCAATGCACATGCAACGCAAAGAAACACATAAGTGTGAACAAAACAAGATATCACGAGTTTGAGTCAAGCTCTCTAAAATCCCCAGCAGAGTCGCCAGAAACTGTGGACGCGCCCCGGGGGAGGGACTTATTCTGCCACAGTTCGGACTCGTTTTGTCACGGTTCTTAATCTTGAACCAAAGAGTCCAAATCCGGCAAATCGCTTTGAGAAAACAGATTTTTTGAAAGAAGTGCCAAACATGGACTGCTTTGCCAGATACAGAGTCGCCACCTAAATATTTTTTAATGGGGGAATTTAGGAAACCCTGACTCGGTGCCAAAGGCCACGTGTCCGTCATCACCAAAGTTGCCTCGGCTCGGGAACTTGGGTACGATTAGGGAAGATCAGCTATGAGCATCCCCTCTCGCCCGATCCGAAGATTGGCCTCTACTAACCGCGATATCTTGTTTTGAAAGCATTATGTGTTCTTATTCCGGTTATTAGCCTAGAATTACTATGTTATGCGCATAGCAAACAAATATAGACCAGATTGCCTAAATTAGAATAAAACATTGCATGTCCGTTTGTTTGGAAAACGCTTTAGAATTTGCTACTCACAAGTAGGCTAAAATACGGATTTCAATGAGTTGTTTCAACTCAAACAATCCAACCTTCACCCACAGGCATTCAGGCAGTTTATATCACATAAGCATCTAGCCACATGGTAAGCATGCTGTCATGTTAACATTCACACTCATGCGAGAAGCTAAAGCATAAAATACTCACAATGTTCTCCAAGTCAAAACAAGAACGTGTTAGCAATCACGCATGATCCAAGTCCATGTTTAAATGCCTAATGTAACGCATACGGAATGTTACTAGAACAGGCTCGGCTAATCTAAGAATGACATGTGAAAATGCGCAAGTAGCATGTATTCAAGTTAGATTTGAAATACTTATGCAGTTAGCACGATGCACCGAGCCCAGTGCATGCAATACTGATGAATGATGCATGCATGCATAGCATAAGGATACTAAAGTAAACATGTTCTAATACTAACCATCAAAGCAGGTAAGTAAAAGGGAGAAAGAAGTGGGGGTTGGAAGACATGCACACACGCACCCACACTTATTACAAATTTGCCCTCGCTCGGAGTGACCAAAAGAATAATACAATTTAATTAACCTACAAGCTAATTAAATATTACAGACCAATTAAATCAGCTAAGCAAATTAACTAATCTATTTGAGCAATAAACAGCAGCCTCAGGAAGAGGGTCCAATGCATGCGCGCTTGGTTCCGCTCGAAAAGTCACTGACATGCAGAAGATGCCTCTGCTTTGACTGTTCTGCTCCTCTGAAGACTTCACAAGTCCTAGGATTGCTTCTCTGAATGCTGTGGAACACCACCGGCTGAGGGGATTGGTCACCGGCCATGGAGAATGGTCACCGGCCACAAATGAATCCATCGGCCACTTATAGATGGCCGGTCGGCACTAAAGATGGCCGGCTGGCCAAAGCTTCCTGCAGAAACTGGTTTGACAGCAACAGAGGGAAAACAAAGCATGGCAATACATTTCAAGCAATGTATGCACCAACCACACTCCTTATCATATGTATGACTAAAAAGAGGATGGGCCTCGATTCTCGGACCACCAATCGCGCATTTCCATGCATGATGGCCCAAAGAATCAAGTGTGCATTTTGATTTCAAATGAAATGCAATGCACATAAACCAACCAAGGGGCTTTCAACCTCTATCATGGCTTGATCAAGAGGTGAATCATGCATGCCAATGCAAAGCAATCCTAAGCATGTGAGCCTAAGTGTGCAATATGGGCATGCAAGCAAGTAATGCAAAGATGCAACTAACCAAGCATGCAAAGTGTAACAACAACATGCACACATGCAAGGTGCAATATGGACAACATGTTAGATACAAAGCATGCCAAATGCAACAACACAAAAGTGTGCAACAATGTGTCATGAGCCGAGTATCTACATATATAAGCATGCATGCAAACATGGCTTAAAACTTTAAACATCAAAAAGTAACTCTCAAGCACACTTAAGAGGATGCAAACATGGACAAATGGCATGCACCTTAAGCTTTGAAATTGCATAGAAAAGAGGTGCTAAACAACTAAGCAAAGCATGTAATTGGTCCAAGGACCTAAAGCATGATCATATGACACGTGAAGCAAATGACCAAAATAGATCAAAACAGTCCTAAATCATGTTAAGGCAAGTCCTAAAAACCACCTAGATGGCATCTAAATGATCTACACATGTAGGCATGCACAAATACTTAAACATGGAGCATACAACACAACCTCTTAAAGCATCAAAGGAGCATTAAATGCAAGCATGCAAGCATATTATAAGGACTGAAATAACATGGTAAGTGCTTCCAAACCACTGAAACACTGCAAGTAATGCATGCTACACACTCACACACCCAAGGCTAACAAGCCAAAATGCAAGGTGGCTATACTAAGCATGTGATGGTCGACCAAAACAACCAAAAATAGAGCTTAAGCATGCGAAAATAAACACAAAAGCTTCACAAAGCTTGGCCAAAATCATGCTAGAACAAGGATCAAAACCTAAAGCATGTTATGACCTAAACATAGCATTACAAGGCATGTATGTTAAGCAAGCATGGTGTACCAAAACCAATTGAAAACAGAGCTATATTATGACATAATAAGCACAAAAATCAGTTAAGGCATGGCCAACATGAACCTAAACAATATGCTCTCTCAAGAGGCTAAAATGGCCCTTTTCAAGGACAACAAGGAGAGGGGGTGGCCCTCTCCTTCTTAGGACCTCAGGGCACCATCCTCACCACTGAAATCCCTCAAGATTTCAGTGGTGAGGAGGCCCAAACACAATGGTCCCGGAGCTCACCAAAATGGCACAAAATGAAGGCCAAACAAGCCTTAAGAGGGGTCAAACAACCCCAAAGCTTAGAACACTCTTAAACAACTATTTAGAGGGCTCAAAAACAGAACTTTTATGTGTTATATGCTAAGCTCAAAAACAGATGTAAGATAGTCAAAAAAGCTTTGCAAAAATGGGTTATTTAAAGGAGTAAGTGCTCACCCTTGTAGACCCTCTTCAAGAATGGAAGACCAGCAGCTTCTTTGGCTCAAACCAACTCCAAAACTTCAAAAACAATCCTCAAGGGCCTCAGCTCCAAGAGGATAGTGTAATAGTGGGTGTTTGTGTGCAATCCTAAGGCTAAACACACACAAATACAAGAGAGAGAGATATAGATATAGGATAGATACACAAACCAAACCCTAAAACCAGAGCTCTCTAAGAAGTGTTGTCTAACCCTAAAAGTGGGAGTGGAGACCTCCTCTTATAGAGCTTCAATCTTGCAAGCTTACAAGACAAGCTAGCTAAGAGGGAGATCCCTCCATACACGTGTATGGAGGGGAGCCAAGTGCATGCCAGCTGCATGAAAATATCTGTAAAAGCAGATGCACAGTAGTTGGTCGGCCAAAAATGCAATTGGCGAAAAAAGATAGCCGGCCGGCCATCTATAGTGTCGGTCGGCCAAACATTTGGCCGGTGGCAACAAAACACAGCCGGTGGCCTCAAGCCATGGCCGGTGAAGTGTGGGGATGGCCGACAAGCCATTCCCTGCCCCTCCAAGGCAAAACACAAGTGTTTGGTGCAAAACCAGACACAAAACAGTCGAGTCGAGAGATCCTAAGGCAAGGCGCGCGTGACCGAGACCTCCAGGAACTCAAGACGAACACAACCATGGATGATCACCGAGTGTTCGAACGGTAACGTCCAAGTCTTGAGGACCGTCAAAAATGGGGTGTCTACACTCACCAAAATGCCTAACCTGTGAAGCAACCCTTTTGTTTTCAATCTACCTCTCCAAGCTAACCAAGAAAAGAATTTAGCTTTTGGAGGTGAGAAGTTATTCCGTATCAGTTCAACTGGTCTCTGAATAGGGCCATCATTAACTAAACCCCAAGCATAAACAAGATTAACCTTGAACACACCTGACTGTATAGGCTTCCAACACAAACAGTCAGCAGCGTCACTTTTTAAAACAGGGCCAGATCCCAAAAAATTTTGTAACCTAACCAACTCATCCTCTTCCCAAGCCCGAAGTGATCTTCTGAAATTAAAAACCCACCTAGATTGATGAGATCTTCTAGCTACTTGCAAACTCAAGGAAGACTCTTTATCTAACCAGGTGAAACTGAAAGAACCTAACATTCCTATGAGCTACTAGTAAAATGTCTTTCCATATCTTAGATGTAGAACCAAATTCAGCCAGAGAAGGATACCACCTTCCCCCTGTAGAGCCATACTTCTCACAAATTACCATTTTCCACGACGCATCCTCCTCTTGGCCATACCTCCACCACCACTTCACTAGCAAACTGTCATTTGCTAGCTTGATATTTTTGATCCCCAGACCACCTTGTCATGCTTTTGTTATATATATATATAAACATATGCATAATTATTAACATAGAAATAATTAATAATAAACAACTTGGTCTTCCACCTAAATTGGAGGTTTAAATTAACAATTTTAGAACACTTGTCAATTTTCTAATGTTTTAATTTTGTTCTTCCGTCTAAATTAGAGGTTAAAAATTAATAATTTTAGTACACTAGTTAATTTTTCTTAAGTGTACACATAGACAAAATAACAAAAATTTCGACAGAATGACCTAATTAAAACTAGTTTTAAAGTATAGGAACCACACTATTCAAATTAAATCTATGATGAAAAGTGTAATTGACCTATTCCTACCAGATGTGTTTTTGGACAGCAAGTGAGCCGTTTGGGTTGACTCTTTTAGTGTTTTTTTTCTTTACTATATTTAAGAAATTATTAAAAAAGTTACTTTTGCTAAAACAAATACAAAAATAAAAAATAAAAACATGCTATATTCAAGATAAAAAATTAGATTCAATTTTTAAACTCAATGATTTGACAATAAATTAGAATATTAAGGTCAATACTCTCTCTCATATTTTCTCTAATCATCAACCAATCATATCACTTACACATCATTAAATTTAGAAAAATGAGCTTGTATATCATTTTCTATTAAAAAAAATGACGTTTTAATTTTTTAACTGATGACAAAATACTTGGTGAATTTTTAAGCAGACTTTTTTATGATGTTGGCAAACATACCGTCCTTCTATGTTTCCTCAATATTCACTGAGAAATGTAAGGATCTAAACTGTTTTTTTAATACATTTTATACATTTTTTAATAAATGTTACGTGATTTCCTAATGAGTTATGATAATTTATGGTTTAAAAATAAAATTATGCATTTTTATTGTTTGCAATAATACTGAACTAAAAAATGTGTAACATTATACCACAAAAAATGCATAACATTACAATAAAATTGTGTAATTTCATTTCTGAAGCATAAATTGTCGTTATTCTACTAAAAAATTATATAACATCTATCATAAAAATGTATTACTTATATCAAGAAAATGTGTAACACGGTAAATATATATAAACATACCGAAAATATTCCCTTTCCTATAATTATCACATGTGCTAGGGAGTTGTAACGATGTACATATTTAAAAATGGAATATTGTATAGACTTTACTACAACGGATGTAACTTAACTATAATATTCTTCACAAATATCATATATGTTAGGTTGTTCACTATTTTTATATTGATTCTATCGCATATTTTTTTAATGGTAGAAAAAAAATTCGAACATTGCTTAAGATGTCTTATTTAATAGATAGAATGACTTAGGGTTGATATTTTATGTAACCCACGGTTAGTTGTAGCCATTAGGGCATATAATTATTTGGTTTTGCTTTTATCCTAAATCATTTATCTATGTCATATGTTATAGATTTATGATCTAGGATTTTTAAATGTATATCGCATAATGAATGGAAAAAATATGATATTATTGATCAATTGTAGCAATGTTTTGAGGTGGATTAATGCTGTTTATTTCGGGGCCTTACAAAACATATGTTTCATGAAGTAATTAACTTTGTGCCGATGAGTTGGCCAAACAGGCCTTGTGTATTCTAACCAATTATGTTTTCACTAATATTAGGATGACACTAAAAAAAAATTATAATAAATAAATAAATAAATCTAAGCACTTCCAGAAAATGCATTTAATAGGATATATAACGCTTATATTTAAAAATTAGCTAAATAATGATTTCTAAAAAATAAGGTTTGATAGTCATTGTTTCTAGCAAAGTTTAAACGTGAGAATTCAAACTTTGCCACAAGTGAGGGCTTCCTCCCCAGATCCTCTCTTTATTATCATTATTATTATGTGGATTTGCTCACATAACAAATAAAAATATGTATGTGTAAATAGTGAGCTCCCATGATTTTTTAGACAATTTTTTTTTTTTTTTTTTTTTTTTCGTGGGATGGATCTCAGGTGTAGAGTATAGCACACATGACATTTGTTATACGCATCTACATAGGAGAAGGGGAGAAAAATGTGATATTCATTGCGTGAAAAATATCATTTAACGTACCACTTTATATGTGTTATAAATTAATGAACTACTCTAATGTATGAAAAGTAAGATTTATTACAATATCAGAATTTGAAATGCATGCATCATATATAATACACCAAATTTAAATAAATATCATATATTTAGCTTTTGAATATTTTTATAATATTATTTTTTAGTAGATAACATTTTAGCATATTTATATTTTAAAAAATGTAATGAAAGTGAGGAGAGCAATCTTTTACTAGCTATTGTGAGTGAATAAGATTTGACATTCCAAGTTGTTAATTTGTATGATTGGTGACCTTTCTATTAGCTTGCAATTTGACTTTTAATGAGAAACAAAAAAAATTGGTACATCATAGGTAGCTCATCTCAATAAAAAATTATTAATATTCAATGTTATTGGAGGAAGTTCAGGTGATATTTGAAATTAATAAGTATTAATCTAAATTATAAGATCCATCACTTTTATGTTGGAGATTTAATAGGTAATGTAAAATGTGTCAATCAATAAATAAAATATATTATTATTTTAATAATAATGAATAATGTCTCCATTTCAACAATGAGTACCTTGGGCTATATAAATCATAAACTATTATTAATCAAAGTGCTTAATTTTGTTTTAGAAGCATCTTAATTAGTGTTTTTTGCAGGCTAAATTGTGTTCGTTCCTTTTATATATGCTTACTAGAAGGGATAACACTAAATTTGTATTAATTAGCCATTTAATCACAATGTTCACTCAAAAAATTAATGAGTTTTTAAAGGGTGGTTTTAGCAACAAAATAATGTATTTTTTCCCACTATTTTCATAAATAGTATGCTGGTATTACCCTCGAATATGCGTGTACGCGCCACCAGGAACTGTAAATCCTTTTATGTTTCATGGTGTACACTACAAGAAAAAACACAATTGGCGACCACTTTTGCCAACTAAAAATATTTTGGTTGCCAAAAGTTGTGGAATTGGCGACCAAAAATTATGTTAGTCGGTAAAAGTACAATATTTACGTACTAAAATTTTTTAGTCGGGGTATATTAATTTTTGGTGACTAAAAAAAAATTTAGTCACTAAAAATCTCACAATTGGCAACTAAAAAAAATTTAGTCGCTAAATTTGCCACAATTGGCGACTAAAAACATATTTTTGTCATTGCATATATAGTTTTGGCAACTAAAATAATTTAGTCGCTGAAAAAAAAAAAAGTTTATTTTTTATCTTTCGCGACCAAAAGTTTGGTCGGCAAAACTTTAATTTCAGCGACTAAAAAATATTTTGGTCGCCGTATATATAGTTTTGGCAACTAAAATATTTTAGTCGCTAAAAGAAAAATAAAAAATTATTTTTTATCTTTCGCGACCAAAAGTTTGGTCGGCAAAAACTTAATTTCAGCGATTAAAAATTATTTTGGTCGCGGTATATATAGTTTTGGCAACTAAAATATTTTAGTCGCTAAAAGAAAAAATAAAAAATTATTTTTTATCTTTCGCGACCAAAAGTTTGGTCGGCAAAAACTTAATTTCAGCGACTAAAAATTATTTTGGTCGCGGTATAAATAGTTTTGGCAACTAAAATATTTTAGTCGCTGAAAGAAAAATAAAAAATTATTTTTTATCTTTCGCGACCAAAAGTTTGGTCGGCAAAACTTTAATTTCAGCGACTACAAATTATTTTGGTCGCGGTATATATAGTTTTGGCAACTAAAATATTTTAGTCGCTGAAAGAAAAATAAAAAATTATTTTTTATCTTTCGCGACCAAAAGTTTGGTCGGCAAAACCTTAATTTCAGCGACTAAAAATTATTTTGGTCGCGGTATGTATAATTTCAGCGACTAAATATTTTCGTCGCTGAAAGAAAAATAAAAATTCATTTTTTATCTTTCGCGACCAAAAGTTTGGTCGCAAAACCTTAATTTCAGCGACTACAAATTATTTTGGTCACCGTATATATAGTTTTGGCAACTAAAATATTTTAGTCGCTGAAAGAAAAATAAAAAATTATTTTTTATCTTTCGCGACCAAAAGTTTGGTCGGCAAAACCTTAATTTCAGCGACTAAAAATTATTTTGGTCGCGGTATATATAATTTCAGCGACTAAATATTTTCATCGCTGAAAGAAAAATAAAAATTTATTTTTTATCTTTCGCGACCAAAAGTTTGGTCGCAAAACCTTAATTTCAGCGACTACAAATTATTTTGGTCGCCGTATATATAGTTTTGGCAACTACAAAGATTCGTAGAACCATATTATTGGCCATGTCTTATAAATTTTGAAATTAACTAAATGACCCTGACTAATAGAACCTATATGTATGTATGTATGTATGTATGTATGTATGTATGTATGTATGTATGTCTGTATATGTTTACGTCTGTCCCACAACACACTAACTTAAAATAAGATTCAAATTAACGCCAAACATAATTACAAATGCCGAAATTCCAAATTTTCTCGTCACGTGCTCTGTATTAATTAGAAAAAGTAATTGTATAGTCACAATTTTACCCCCACTTGCAAAAATGACATAGCAGTGGCATGGGACTGCCATGAATATGTATGGTGTCATCACCCTTCAAAAGTCAGGCTCAAACCCTTTTGGTGGCGGTTCTGGATTGTGCATCATTGTTCTTGGCTGTACCATATGAACTTTCTCTCCCTGTTATGTATATAACTTGGTGAAGAAAAAGGATTAATCATAAACTAAATTTTTTTGCTATGGTTTATAATCACAGATATGGGTTTTGATTGTTGATACAAACCTATGGTGCTTGATATGGATATCTGCTTCCATACATAGATGTTTACCTTAGTTTTTCATTAACAGTGGTTTAAGTTTCTTTTTCTTCTGGTAAGTTGGCTTTGTATGTGGTCAAACTTGTAGTTACACGTGAGCCACTTCAAGTGGCGTTGCTTCAAAAGTACTGAAAATAGTAGGCCAAATTAGGAATGGAATGATTTTAAGGCAAAAGTGGATTAATGGCCCTCAACAATAGACAAATTTAGAGACATGAACTTAGAGAAAGAGGTAGTTAAAAGCGATGCACTTCTGAAATTTGTCGTGGATTTCTATGGCAAATTTTAATTGCAAAAATGCGTTTAATTTTACTTCTAACAGTTTTAGTCTGCCTGTTTTATCACCAGAAAGTGATAATATGCTTTCCTTGTGCAGTGTTTGCACAGTGAATTTCAAGAACTGCACCGAACAGTTTTGAGTATTCAACTGCCTAAAAAATTCTTAATGTTGTGGATTGCCTTTCGCCTTTAAAATTTATATGGTGTTGCGAAGTTGTGAACTTTGAGGCCGTTTACAATGCGCAAAAGGCCTTGACTTCCAGAGTCAACTTTGCCTTAAATTGTGAAATTGTTCCTAACACGCTCTCTTATTTGAATCTTGGGGTTGGGGATGCCAGAATTCAGAAACAAGAATGCGGGATATCCACATTCTCTGTTTTAAGTGTAACGCTAACTTGTTCAAAGTAGCAGAGTTTGTTAATTTTGGCATATTTGAGCTGTTTGACATGCAATTTAGGTTGTGTGGATGTTGGTTTCTATCCTCCTTACTTTTTTGGTTGTTGGAGAAATTGAAGTTGCTTCCAAGTAATCGATGGTTTTCTGCCAGGTGAATGGATGAACAGTTCAGCAGGATTGGCTTTTGCACCACATGTCCTCCATGTTAAAATAAGAGAGGTATGCTATATCCCACCTGGCAATTTTTACGCACTACCTATATATAGTATTTTGGAAGCTTGATTTCACTATGTTATTGTTTACCTTTCCTTGGACTTAAGAGGTCGATGTTGTATGCATTCATAACCTTTATTTATTTAAAAAGTACTACATTTAACTAGACTAAATTGGTTGTTTTCTAGGATTTAGTAGAAGCTTGTAATTCATGTGGTTTATATACGATAACAGTTTTATACAAGAATGGTGCTATTGGGAAAACTTTTGTTAACTTGATAAATGAAGGATATTAATTATTTGTTCAAGTTAAAGATTATCTATTTTCCCCCCATAAAAGTTAGTTTTTTTTAATGATAATACAATATGTACCGACTATGGTTTTTGTTATTACCCGAATACTTATGGATATTGGCTATGAGGTAAATTAGGTAATTGTATACCCATATTCTGCAGGACATTGCCTCAAGAGTATTGTCATTTTCACAACAGAGGCCAAGGGTTGTATGCATCTTGTCAGGCAATGGTGCAGTTTCTGCAGTCACACTACGCCAACCTATATCCTCTGACACCACTGTAACATATGAGGTTGAAGCTCTCTAATCCATGTCTCTGTCTGCACTGAATTCTTTAAATTTTTTTTGTGTTTCCTTTTTTGTTGATTCTCTTGCCCTCATCAATTTAGGTTCTAAAAACTGTAGAAGGAAATTACGACTATTTAGTGACATTATATGTATTCATACTAGCTGTGATCTTAAATTGCATGTAGAATATGTTACTTTTGTATTTGATGATATTAAAGTGTAATCTAAAATCATTATGTATTTTATGTACTTTCAATAAAAAAAGGAAAAAAAAGAAAGAAGGAAAGGTACATTTGAATGTTTGCATACATTGTTCATTATTAATACTGAATGCTCCTTATTTTGTTATTAATATTTTGTTTCTTTATCCTTCTTTTAGTAAGATAGATATCTGTACTATGGCCAAAATCAGGGCACTTGTACTTTGACTGTGTTATTATGACATTTGGTTTGGTATATTGCAGACAATGCTAAATTGGCAGGCTGTTTTAGATGGACGTGAGTGCATTTGTCGGAAATGTGTCATTTTATGTTTGTGTAGGTGTTGGAGTTAGTAAGATTTCTAGATCTTAATGTTGGATAGTTTGATATATATTGTTGGGCCTATTTCCTAACAGCTTAAACCTTTAGGACTAGTGGTAATCTTAGACATGGTATTAGAGCTCAAATTTGGAGAACTATTAGATTCAAGTCTCTTCGTTTGCATTCTCCGTTTGTATTCAAGTCTCTCCATTTCATAAACCTTATTGGGAAAACTTCCTAGTACTTGGATTTGTGCACTTATTTTTGATGGGGGGAATAAACTATTATTTTATTGATAATTCGAACGTTTATTTTGTAGGATTCTTCATTTATATATTCCATAAAAAAAATTAAATCGATTCAATAAATGTAATTTGCTCAATTTATCTTATTTTTCACAAAACAAAATAAAAAATGGATGGCTTATTTTTAAAAATACACGTACTGTCCAAATTGGTAGCACCTGCCCTAATTGCTATCCTCTTCAAAGAACTCCGGTTAACACTTTATTCTGTTCTCCAGGAGCTGATTAGGAAGCCACATGTAAATTTTGTTTTCCTGCTCAGTATCACTCATGTCATGAATAGCCATATTCCTAGCTGATGGAAATTACAATGAATCTTTTTTTCTTTTATGTAAATTCACTTGCATTTGCTGTGCATAAATAATGATTAGATGGTTATGTGGAGCATCATGATTGGTAATAAAGCAATAATTTATTTAAATTTTGTAATGTAATTATATAATTTTTTTGCCATATGGTTAATTTTTTTTTATGAGAATACTTCATTTTGGATGTTTTTCTAGATTCTAACTTTTCTTATTTTATTTGTAGGTGACTTCCAAAAACGATCAAGCACAAGGCTGATCCTTCAAAACCATATATATTCCTTTCTGTTGTAGAATTTTTTTTGGATTCCTTCATTGATTTTCCTTTTAATTTTTGTTCAATTGCTTACTGGTTTTCAATGGATGGATGTTTAAAACTTGTCTCAATTAATGTTTTGAATGGAATGATTGTAAAGTTTGGGATTGAACAGGAAAATATGATGAATTTTAATGTTATATTTAGGTTGGGTTGAATGAATTTTGTTCAATATTGGATTGAATGTTTATAAACAAAAATTGATTGTTCAAAAAAAAAAAAATTGGATTGAATGTTGGATTGTGTTGAATGTTAATGAATTATGTATTGTGTCGAATGTTAATGATTCAGTTGATTTGTATGATGCTTTAAAATTATAGGTTTATTATGGATTGAATGAATTATTAGGGATTCCAGGTGCATTGTTTTCCTGCTTTTGGCGACCAATTTATTAGTGGGGACAAATAAATAATTTGTTTCGCAAAAAATGACAATTGCCGACCAAGAGTTTTGGTCGCAAAAAATACATCTATTGCCGACCAAAACAGCTCTTGGTCGTGGAATCTCACTTTTGCCAACCAAAAGTTTTGGTCGCGAAAAGTAACAAATGGCGACCAAAATTTTTGGTCGTAGAAACTATTATTTAGCGACGAAGAAGTTTTGGTCGTTGAATGTAATTTTTGCCGACCAATTTTGTTGGTCGCTGAAAGTAATTTTTGCCGACCAAATTAGCGACTAACATGTATGGTCGTTCAATGTAATTTTTGCCGACCAAAGTCTTTTCGCGACTAAATAGGTTAGTCGCGATAATTATATGTTTAGCGACCAACAATTTAGTCGCCAAATAGAACGTTTTGCCGACTAAAAATCTTTTTAGTCGCTAATTACTTTCCGCGACCCTCAATTGCTGACCAACTTGGCGACCAAAAAAATTGGTCGGGAATATGTTTTGCCGACCAAAAATGGACTTTTAACGACCAATTTTTTGGTCGGCAAATGTGTTAATTCTTGTAGTGGTAACATATTAGTCTTTTTTTTTTTTTTTTGGTTTTTTTTTTTTTCTTTCTTCTGAATGTTATTAATTACGAAAAAGAACAAAATAGGAGGAAGTCAAAGCATATTGCAAATGCTACACTAGGAAAAAAAATTGAAAAAATAAAAATAGCATTTTTTAAATCTTTCAATTATATCGTAACAAAACAACTAAAATGTCATAGATGAAGTAAGAATAGTAATAAAATTATAATTACTTTTGCATAGAAAAAGAATGCAAACTGAATACCCAAAAAAATAAAATAAAATGCATGAATGTTGTTATTTGCCTTGTTCTATTTTGTATTGATATATATATATATATATTTACTTCGCTTGTCACTAGTGTCATTTTAGTTTGAATTATTCACACAATATTGAATTTAATGTAATATATTTATTATCAATTAATTTTAACAGAAAATAGCATTTTTTAATTCATATTGGCAGATGTTTTCTGTACGAAGCACAAATGATTTTTTTATTTTTTTTTTAAAAAAAAAAGGAAAAGAAAAGAAAACACTCCATTGTTTCAATGTTTTCCACATCTTTAATTCAATATTCAAACAAAAACCTCAAGACAAAAATTAATGCATTCACAAGAATGAATCTGATCCGTGTTGAAAATTGTAATAGAAACAAAGAAGACTAAGGAAAAAAAGAGTAGACTAGGGTGAAAAAAATGACATAATTTTTTGACACTTGAGAATATGATCAATTTTTAATATAGCCAATTAGTAGAAATGAATGTATACATCTCGTAAGCAGGGTTGAGTTTGCATAATTTTCTTTTGTAAAAAGTATTAAGGAAAAAGAAGAAAAAAAAAAACTAGTTTTGTGGACTTGGGTTAAACTCAATTTTGTGGGCTTGTGTTAAGCAGGCCCATCTTATACGACACTTCTTGTTCTGCACTAGCCCAAGATGGCCACAACAGCATGTGCAACAAAATCTGTTGTCACAAACAAATCAAGATACCCAAGTCCAACAAAATCTATTCAGTTTTAGTTCTTATTATAGTTTTCTGGGATATTATTGCTGTTAGTGGTGATATAGTATTGGATGTTTGTTCAAAACTTTTGACTAGATATGAAAAAATGGTTGATCAGGGTGCATTACAATGGGAATACTTAGTCTTGTTCTTAATTACTTGTTTTGGTTTTAATTTTTAATTCTAGATCTGTGGAATGTGAAGGAATTGGATCTGTTAGGAGCTTCAAGAAATACACATATGTTCTTTGAGCTTTCTCTCCAGCTCCAAAGAAGATGATCACTGTTTTGTGGTTTTAGGTGTATTTGATTGGTTAGGTTTTGTCTTGGAATTGTCAAAGGAGGGAGATTGTTAATGTCTGGATTTTATATTAGGTTGACAATCCTTTGAACAAAAATGTAGTTACATCATTATTGTTTTAATTTGAACTATAATTGTTTTAGAAGTTCAAGTTGAGTCTAAATTAGTATTAGAGTTGGGTGGAGAGATGTGAGAACCCGAATATAAAAATTAAGTAAATAATTAAATAATAATATTACAATCTCAAATATTTTGGTGGTGAATTCTAAGGTACAAATTAAATATTATTGGAGGATCTTTTACTTAATTTTAAAACCTAAAATAAATTTATGGTGAAAGTTTTCAATTTAAAGGCAAGATTTATTATTTAAAAAATAAATAAATAAATAAATAAATAAAATAAAATTAAGTGTCAAATTAGTAAACATATTTTGATCTAATAGCAGTTGTATTTTATTTAAATTAATGGAGAGATAAGATAAAATAAAATAAAATAAAACAAAGGACATTTTTATCTAGAGTCATTTATGTTATGTATAACAAAGAAAAGAAAAGAAAAACCTTAGGTTCCTAATCAACATTATAACAGCAGCCACAGCAGCCACGGGGAGAGAGAGAGTTTGAGAGAAAAGAAGAAGAAAAAAAAAGGGGATTGCAAACAAGGAGAAATTTTTGAGTGTGGTAGGTCTTTATCTTTCTTCTTTTCTTTGTTTTTGTTCTTTATCCTTACTCTATTATTATTTAGTTCATTGATGGAGAGGTTGTAGATTTATGTATTTTGTATATATATATATACTGTTAAGAAATTTGAGGAGTTAAATTCATGTATAAAGAATGTGTATTATTTTTAGTTCAAAAATTCTGCACAGAATCGCAAACTTTAAAAATCAAGAAACCATATCAAACGAATGAATTTTAATATGAAATTTTTACAGTAGATCAATTACATATTGAATTGCATATCTGAATTTTTTCATAATTTTTGGGAGTCAAAATCCATATAAATTGAGGTATTCAAATCTGTCCAGGAAACCAGTCCGAAACAGTAAATTCGGGGGTGTTGTTCTCTTTGGGTATAAATCCAAAAATTATCAAATTAGTGTCATTAGAACCGGTTACGAGTCTAGTTTCGTACGTTTTTGGCCTTGCATTGATTGCTCGTGTATATTAAGAGAACCATCAATTTCTTTAAAGTGCTGCAGAAAACAACCTGTTTGGATATAATAAATTGTAGATAATTATTTTGATAAGCAAATCAAGTGAAACCAATTGGGTTTGAAACTTAGGATATATTAGATCATATCTGGAGGTTATTGGAATTTTTCGAATAGCGTGGAGTGGGTTTTGTAATTTTCAAAGTTAGCGAATAGATTGGAAAAAACTCTGTTTTATCTTAAAGTCACTTTTAGTTAAGTTTCGATCGGAACCTATGTCTTGGGTGGCTTTAGACCGTGAAGAACATGAACTTAGGTAATATTTAAGAGTAACGGTGAGTTGGGTTGAGCCGTGTTAGTGCGCTTTAGTTTGGGGTTACTTAGTTCGTATTCTTTAGTATTTTAAATTAGTAGTGACGTGTAGTTTTCATATTAGTTCAGGGCACTAGTTGGACTTTTACACTCTATTCGATTCGAGGATTATATTATTTCGTTTCAGGTGAGTAGTTTCATGCTACGTATTTTTATAAATGTTCCCCTACCCTGAACTGTTGGAAAATTAAATTGTTGTTTCATGACTAAACTGTTTTGATAAATTATTATATTATCAATGGAATCAAATTATTTCTGAAACATGTGTGAACTTGGCATACTGTAAACTATTTGTTTTGGTCTCATGTTTATAATGATGAACTACCATGTTTTGCGAAACTGATGTGTATTGATTATTGGGACCATGTGTGTATTTAGTCCAGGGAAATTATTCCACTGTGTGTGGTGACTCTGGCCACTAGGGAACAGATCCGGGTTGGGCCGTGATGACTCTAGTGCTCAACGATTGTAAGGAAAAGACCTTTAAAAACAACTAGGTGACCTTCAATCGGATCGTCTTTGAGAAAAGGCCCAGGTGCCACCCTGAGGATGACTCTTAGTTCGATATTGGATCCAACGGGGCTTATAGCCTTGAGAACTGTGTGGCAGATTATTTATTTTTCTTGGTACCCAGAAAATTATTGGTGTTCATGTTATAATCTGTTTTAAGTGGAAAATGTCGTTTATCATGTTCTTGCGAGACATGAGTATTTTAAGTGTTGAACTGTGGAACCTTCTTTGTGAAACAGATTGTATTTACCAAACTGTATGCCAATCTAGTTTCTGTGATATATATCTTATTTTGGAATTGAACCTTGTTTTCAAAACTGTATTTACTATCCATGTTGCTACTCACTGAGCTATCAGCTGACTTAATTGTTTACCATTTCCAGGTGTTAGAAGGACTTAGAGTGGACTCATGGCATAGCGGGGACTCAATTGCATGGACCTCTAGGGCATTTATTCTATTTGTTTTAGGTTGCTTTGTCGAGTTTTGTACATATATTGTGGTTGGGTTTTATTTAGAATTATTTTATTTTGTGGGCAGTTTGTGTCCCATTTAGTATATATATATTTTTAGGAAGTTGGTTATGATTTGTTTTTCACTTGTGGTATGTCACTGGATTGAGTGTTGATTTATTTATTCCTGGGCTATCATCACATTTATTCTTTATGGTTTTGGGTTCATGTTTAGGCTTACGTGTGCCTTGGGCTAAGTCCCTGTGGGCCACGGCCGGTCATGCCCGGATTTGGGGTGTGACAATTGTGGTATCAGAGCAATATGTTTATTGAGTTACATATCTTGCATTTCATCATTTAGACGAGGTCCGAGTCCCTCTAGTCCTTAGTTGTGTTTGGTTAAGTTAGTTTTGTTTAAAATTGTGTTGAATCTTTCTTGATTTTAGTTTGAAGGTTAAGAGTTGACATCTAGATATTTACACGGACTGTCTATCCTTTGTGAGCCTTTGATGTTTATATTACCATGTGTACTCCATTAGGAGAAACAGTTGTGTTAGGGGATGATTGTAGATCTTGTGAGATAGAGTTAGATGGTAGAATTTTTCTAGTGGATTTGATTTCTTTAGAGATGAAGGATTTTGATGTCATTTTGGGGATGGATTGGTTAACGAAGCATCATGCCTCTATTGATTGTTTTAGAAAGAGGGTAGTTTTTGCCATGCCGGGGCAACATGAGTTTTTCTTTCAGGGAGATAGGAAAGGGACTTCTATTTGTTTTATTTCGTCCCTTCAGGCTAACCAAATGTTGAGAAAAAGGTGTCATAGTTATTTAGCTTGTGTGGTGAGTACCGAACAACCAGAGCAGAAGTTAGAGGAGTTGCCTGTAGTGAGGGAATTTGTTGATGTTTTTTCCAGAGGATCTACCTGGTCTTCCTCCAGACGGTGAGGTCGAATTTTCCATTGACTTGATCCCTAATACAACACCTATCTCTAAAGCACCCTATAGAATGGCACCGTTGGAGTTGAGGGAGTTACAAACTCAGTTACAGGAGTTGCTAGACAAAGGTTTTATTAGGCCTAGTGTTTCACCTTGGGGAGCACCTGTGTTGTTTGTGAAGAAGAATGATGGGTCTATGAGATTATGTATTGATTATAGGGAACCGAACAAAATCACAATGAAGAATAGGTGTCCTCTGCCATGTATTGATGACCTATTTGACCAATTGTAGGGAGTTCAAGTATTCTCTAAGATTGACTTGAGGTTAGGCTATCACCAGTTGAAAGTAAGGGATGAGGATGTTCCTAAGACTGCTTTTAGAACCTATTATGGGCATTATAAGTTTTTGGCGATGCCTTTTGGTGTCACAAATGCAATAGCCGCATTCATGGATTTAATGAATAGAGTATTCAAACCCCAACTGAATAAATTTGTGGTAGTGTTTATTGATGACATCCTAATTTAATCGAGTAAGGAGGAGCATGAGCAGCATTTGAGGGTAGTACTGCAGATCCTTAGGGAGAAGAGATGGTGTGCAAAATTTAAGAAGTGTGAGTTCTGGTTGAGTAGTGTATCCTTTTTGGGTCATGTGGTGAGTAAAGATAGGGTATCTGTGGATAGCATGAAGGTGGTAGAAAATCATTGATTGGCCACGACCTACTTCTGTGACAGAGGTACGTAACTTTCTAGGGCTTGCTGGATATTAAAGAAAGTTTGTGGAAGGATTCTCCCGTATTGCTTTGCCATTTATAAATCTCACTAGGAAAGAGGTAAAGTTTGAGTGGAATGATGATTGTGAGCGTAGCTTCCAAGAGTTTAAATAGAGATTGACATCAACTCTAATCCTTGCCTTACCAGCAGATGATGATGGTTTTGTGATTTATAGTGATGCTTCACGACAGGGTTTAGGATGTGTGCTCATGCAGCATGGGAAGGTGATTGCTTATGCGTCATGACAGTTGAAAATACATGAGAGAAACTATCCTACGCACGACTTAGAGTTAGCAGCAGTGATTTTCGCTCTTAAGATCTGGCGGCATTATTTGTATGGAGAGTCATGTGAGATTTACACTGATCATAAGAGTTTGAAGTATATTTTCACACAGAAGGAACTAAATTTGAGGCAAAGAAGATGGCTTGAGTTACTAAAAAATTACGATGTGAATATTTTGTATCATTCGGGGAAGGCAAATGTGGTTGTAGATGCCTTGAGTAGGAAGGTTGTAGTTGGAGATGTAGCTGCTTTGTCTATTGAGAGTTGTTTGGTGGAAGACATGAGACGTTTAAGACTTGAGGTTGTTACGCTTGGTAATAGGGCTTATTGTAGTCAATTGAAAGTTTAGCTGACCTTGAGAGAACGGATTCGTTTAGCTCAGGAGATTGACCTCCAGTGTGAGCATATTAAAGGAGAGATGACAGAGGGTAAGCATGTAGACTTTGTGGTTAGTGATGATGGGTTGCTTAGATTCTGTAGCTGAATTTGTGTTCTTGCTGGTGGTGATTTGAGGAAGGAGATTATGACGGAGGCACATAGTTCTAGTTACAGCATTCATTCTGGAAGTACTAAGATGTATCGAGATCTTCATGAACATTTTTGGTGGAATGGTATGAAGGGAGATATTGCAAAATTTGTGGCTTAGTGTTTGGTGTGTTAATAGGTTAAAGTAGAATATTAGAAACCTAGAGGGAAACTACAACCTTTACCTACACCAGAGTGGAAGTGGGATCATGTTACCATGGATTTCGTGTGCGGATTACCTCGTACTAGTAGTAATCATGATGCAGTTTGGGTAGTTGTTGATAGATTAACCAAGTCAGCACATTTTATTGCAGTTCGGATGAACTATTCTCTAGCTCGATTTGCACAGTTGTATGTGAAGGAGATTATTAGATTGCATGGTGCACCTGTGTCAATAGTGTCAGATCGGGACCCTCGTTTTGTGTCTAAGTTTTGGGGTGTGTTACAGTCAACTATGGGTACTCGGTTAAATTTTAGTTCAGCTTATCACCCTCAGACAGATGGGCAATCAGAAAGGACTATTCAAACCCTTGAGGATATGTTGAGGGCTTGTGCTTTGGAGTGAAGAGGTAATTGGGATGATTATTTGCCGCTCATGGAGTTTGCCTATAATAATAGTTATCATTCTAGTTTGGGAGTAGCTCCTTATGAGGCTTTGTATGGGAGGAAGTGTAGGTCTCCTTGTGTTGGTATGAGGTTGGTGAGAGGCAAATGTTGGGACCTGATTTGGTGGAGGATGCTACACATAAAATTATCACCATCAGAGAGAGATTATTGACTGCTCAGAGTAGACAAAAAAGTTATGCTGATCATCATAGGAGAGACTTAGAGTTTCATGTGGGGGATATGGTATTCTTGAAAGTATCACCATGGAAAGGAGTGATCAGGTTTGGAAAGAAAGAAAAGTTGAGTCCTAGATACATTGGTCCATTTAAGGTATTGGAGAAGGTTGGTGAGGTTGCGTACCGTGTTGCTCTACCCCCAAGATTGGCAGGAGTGCATAATGTGTTTCACGTGTCTATGCTGAGGAAATATGTGCACAGTCCGTCGCATGTGTTAGATTATGAGCCGCTTCAGATTAGAGAGGATTTTTCGTATGAGGAGAAGCCTGTTCAGATTTCGGATTCGAAGGAGAAAAGGTTGCGTACAAAGGTCATTAAATTGGTTAAGGTACTGTGGCGTAATCATCTAGTTGAAGAGGCGACTTGGGAATGCGAGGACGAGATGCGCGAGAAGTACTCACATCTATTCTCATGATTTACTCAGGTTAGTTTCGAGGACGAAACTTTTTTTTTAGGAGGGGAGAATGTGAGAACCCGAATATAAAAATTAAGTAAATAATTAAATAATAATATTACAATCTCAAATATTTTGGTGGTGAATTCTAAGGTACAAATTAAATATTATTGGAGGATCTTTTACTTAATTTTAAAACCTAAAATAAATTTATGGTGAAAGTTTTCAATTTAAAGGCAAGATTTATTATTTAAAAAATAAATAAATAAATAAATAAATAAAATAAAATTAAGTGTCAAATTAGTAAACAAATTTTGATCTAATAGCAGTTGTATTTTATTTAAATTAATGGAGAGATAAAATAAAATAAAATAAAACAAAGGACATTTTTATCTAGCGTCATTTATGTTATGTATAACAAAGAAAAGAAAAGAAAAACCTTAGGTTCCTAATCAACATTATAACAGCAGCCACAGCAGCCATGGGGAGAGAGAGAGTTTGAGAGAAAAGAAGAAGAAAAAAAAAGGGGATTGCAAACAAGGAGAAATTTTTGGGTGTGGTAGGTCTTTATCTTTCTTCTTTTCTTTCTTTTTGTTCTTTATCCTTACTCTATTATTATTTAGTTCATTGATGGAGAGGTTGTAGATTTATGTATTTTGTATATATATATACTGTTAAGAAATTTGAGGAGTTAAATTCATGTATAAAGAATGTGTATTATTTTTAGTTCAAAAATTCTGCACAGAATCGCAAACTTTAAAAATCAAGAAACCATATCAAACGAATGAATTTTAATATGAAATTTTTACAGTAGATCAATTACATATTGAATTGCATATCTGAATTTTTTCATAATTTTTGGGAGTCAAAATCCATATAAATTGAGGTATTCAAATCTGTCCAGGAAACCAGTCCGAAACAGTAAATTCGGGGGTGTTGTTCTCTTTGGGTATAAATCCAAAAATTATCAAATTAGTGTCATTAGAACCGGTTACGAGTCTAGTTTCGTACGTTTTTGGCCTTGCATTGATTGCTCGTGTATATTAAGAGAACCATCAATTTCTTTAAAGTGCTGCAGAAAACAACCTGTTTGGATATAATAAATTGTAGATAATTATTTTGATAAGCAAATCAAGTGAAACCAATTGGGTTTGAAACTTAGGATATATTAGATCATATCTGGAGGTTATTGGAATTTTTCGAATAGCGTGGAGTGGGTTTTGTAATTTTCAAAGTTAGCGAATAGATTGGAAAAAACTCTGTTTTATCTTAAAGTCACTTTTAGTTAAGTTTCGATCGGAACCTATGTCTTGGGTGGCTTTAGACCGTGAAGAACATGAACTTAGGTAATATTTAAGAGTAACGGTGAGTTGGGTTGAGCCGTGTTAGTGCGCTTTAGTTTGGGGTTACTTAGTTCGTATTCTTTAGTATTTTAAATTAGTAGTAACGTGTAGTTTTCATATTGGTTCAGGGCACTAGTTGAACTTTTACACTCTATTCGATTCGAGGATTATATTATTTCGTTTCAGGTGAGTAGTTTCATGCTACGTATTTTTATAAATGTTCCCCTACCCTGAACTGTTGGAAAATTAAATTGTTGTTTCATGACTAAACTGTTTTGATAAATTATTATATTATCAATGGAATCAAATTATTTCTGAAACATGTGTGAACTTGGCATACTGTAAACTATTTGTTTTGGTCTCATGTTTATAATGATGAACTACCATGTTTTGCGAAACTGATGTGTATTGATTATTGGGACCATGTGTGTATTTAGTCCAGGGAAATTATTCCACTGTGTGTGGTGACTCTGGCCACTAGGGAACAGATCCGGGTTGGGCCGTGATGACTCTAGTGCTCAACGATTGTAAGGAAAAGACCTTTAAAAACAACTAGGTGACCTTCAATCGGATCGTCTTTGAGAAAAGGCCCAGGTGCCACCCTGAGGATGACTCTTAGTTCGATATTGGATCCAACGGGGCTTATAGCCTTGAGAACTGTGTGGCAGATTATTTATTTTTCTTGGTACCCAGAAAATTATTGGTGTTCATGTTATAATCTGTTTTAAGTGGAAAATGTCGTTTATCATGTTCTTGCGAGACACGAGTATTTTAAGTGTTGAACTGTGGAACCTTCTTTGTGAAACAGATTGTATTTACCAAACTGTATGCCAATCTAGTTTCTGTGATATATATCTTATTTTGGAATTGAACCTTGTTTTCAAAACTGTATTTACTATCCATGTTGCTACTCACTGAGCTATCAGCTGACTTAATTGTTTACCATTTCCAGGTGTTAGAAGGACTTAGAGTGGACTCATGGCATAGCGGGGACTCAATTGCATGGACCTCTAGGGCATTTATTCTATTTGTTTTAGGTTGCTTTGTCGAGTTTTGTACATATATTGTGGTTGGGTTTTATTTAGAATTATTTTATTTTGTGGGCAGTTTGTGTCCCATTTAGTATATATATATTTTTACGAAGTTGGTTATGATTTGTTTTTCACTTGTGGTATGTCACTGGATTGAGTGTTGATTTATTTATTCCTGGGCTATCATCACATTTATTCTTTATGGTTTTGGGTTCATGTTTAGGCTTACGTGTGCCTTGGGCTAAGTCCCTGTGGGCCACGGCCGGTCATGCCCGGATTTGGGGTGTGACAGTTCAGTTCTTGGATACAAACATTCAGAGATTCATGAACTAACTATATTGTTGTATCGTGTGTTTAATAACCATTCGAGCTATCAACATCACAAAAACTCCTTGGATTTTCATAACTCGAGAAAAGGGAAATGATTTTATGAATTCTAAGGGGGGTCTAGACACGGGTTTTATATGGAATTGGTTTTCAAGTGATCCTAAAGCACTTAAATTATAATTATGTAGGTTAGGGGAGGAACAAAATGAGTTTGAAGAAGATTAGTTGACATCCAAACTGCCTTATAAATTTTCTGTACATCAACTTGGTTGATTACAATTTTTTTTTTTATCAGCAAAAGAAAATAGGCTTTATTGATAAAAAAAAATCAAAAATATTATATTAATAAAGAGGAAAGATGAGTGCAAAGAGCATCACAGCGATGCAAAACAATCCCAACTAAGTTTGCACCGATATGCATACCCAATCACTTGCTAGCACACCATCAATAATTGGTGAGAAACCAACTAAAATGAAGACAAACAAGCTCAACAACACAACCCCAACCACAATAACAAAGCATAGCCCTACAAACACTTTGCATAGAGTTAGCGGACAACCCTTCAAATGTCATAACTCAATTCTATATGAAAGTCATAACTAAAAAAGAAAAAAAGAAAAAAGAAAAAAGAAGAGAGTTGTAACCAAACACCATATAAAGTGTAACTGAAGACCTCTTAAATCATAACTAAAATAATATTATAACTAATATCATAATAAGTCATAATTAACGGTATAATAGTTCGTAACCAAAAGCCATAATTGTTACAAGTGCATCCATGTGTACCATAAATTTTTTCATATCTTTATAAAGAGCAATATTTATTTATTTATTGAGAAAAAAATATATACATGTACAAACACACACACACACACATATATATATATATATCATTAAACAACATTTGCAATTTTTGCCAACTTGTGAGCCTACTTAATTACATTTCTACAAACTGTAGAAATATAAAATACATCAAGTAGCATATAACATTTTTGTTTATTTAAATTTAACACTGAATTAAGAAAACAATAATAGGGACTTAAAAGCTGCCTTTCCCAAAAGAAAGAATGGAAAAGATAGTTTGTGCCATGGTAAGAAGAAGCAGTAGGACAGCAGCAAGAAATGAAATCAATGCCCATGCACTGTTGAAGTAATTCCGCCTTAAGTTTGCCATCCACACATTTCGGCGTCGCTTACAATAGTTGTTCAGATCATTGAAAACTTGAGAGTAACCAAAGTTTTCGGGATCTTTTATGATGATTTTGAACAACTTGTGGCACATGGAGTAAAGCTGTTCATCATCACCCACCCAACTTTCAATAATTCCACCACGACGAAGTAAATGAACATCCTTGGAGGAATTGATGAGGAAATTCATGAAGACCATATGCTCACAAACATACGGTGGCTTACTATAACACAGCTCGAATGCAACAAGATTTGTCAAGAAAGACTCTGTTTTTCCTTCTATGCATAATTTTGGGATTTCCAATGTGCCACTAATGAATTTTATATCAGACAAGTTGCTTCCCTTGGCCTTCTTGAATTGAACCCCACAATCCTGAAGCTCTGTGGCAGAATCTATGAACTTCCATTCCTTTACATTTCTATCCATCTGAGCAAAGTCAAAAGCACCAACAATCATGTACTAGGTCAAGTAGATGTTTGATGTTGTCGATTGAAATTCCACCATGAGCTTCCATTTTTCTGTTTGGTACGCTAATTTCTAGAAACTCTAAGGCTATTGGAATGATTTCCAAGTTTGAATCGCTATTAGTCATGTGAAACAAACGATCAAGGATAAAGAACGGAAGTTGATTTTCAAGTAGAATTAAATCACGTCCTATGGCATGCAAAATACTCGATGATTGGAAAATGTGGTCATTGTCATCTATTTCCTCAATCGTAAACTCGCGAAATAACTCAATGATAAAGAAACCTTCAAGAAGCATCATTTTCACAAACTCATCTGAATCAAGGTCAAGGCCATGGCTATAGGTTTCTGAATAACAATTGAGTGCTCTGCCTTCCAATTCTCTTATGGCCATGACATAACTATTCACATTCGTCTCATTTCTTCGACTCAGAAACCTTCGTAGGTACCGTAATTTGTGGAGTTCCATTTCTTGTAGGTGAGCTTTACCATGATGGTATGGACCAATAGCAACAATTAATGGTTCATAGGCTTTCTCATTTTCCTTTCGTAAGTAATCATACATTCTGAAGACACAACACTCAGAGGATGGATTAGATAAATTAGCAAACTTTTCTACAATACTAATGGAGACATGATCATCAACTCTTTCTTCCTGTTCTCTTGTGCCCATGACTTCCCTGAAACAAACTAATTGTCATGCTTTTGTTATATTTTTTTTGATCAACGAAAAAACTTTATTGATATGAAGCATAAACATGCATACATTACATCAACAAAGCGCGGGAGTGCACTAAGCATCATAGCTAACCTTAACGATCCTAACTAGGTTGGCACCGCAAAGGAAGCACAATCATATGCTAGCACTAGCCCAAGATTGGAGAGAAACCAATCAGAAGCAAGCAAAAAAAAAAAAAGATAAGGGAAAAAACAACCAAAGCAGACCAGACTACCAGAGCAGCCTTCTACCAGCCCTTTTGACCTTTAGTGCTTTGTCATCGCACCAAAGTCCATGAGCTTTTTGCAGAGCCAAATCCACTGCTATCGGACAGCCATACCTTATAAATCCAAATCTAGAACCTGTAGATCTTCTTCTCTTATTTGGAATGTACGCATCCAGCACTACTCCGAAGTTGGAGAAGATCTTATACAACCCATTTGCCCCCATAGATGCTGGTATGTTATCGACAAACACAGAGTATATGATTTTCTCCCTTTGGGCTCCACCGCCTCGACCGCCATGTCTGCGCACCACCGGTTGCCATCCTCCCACTCCAAGCTTGCTAGATTGCCCCTCGTGCTCGTTGCTCGATCTCCATGGACGCCCCATCCTCATCGATCCTGATTTCCCCCACGTCATGCTTTTGTTATATATATATATATATAAACATATGTATAATTATTAACATAGAAATAATTAATAATAAATAATTTGGTCATTCCGTCTACATTGAAGGTTAAAATTAATAATTTTAGAACACTAATAAATTTTTCTAATATATACACACAAAATAACAAAAAGTTTAGACAAAATAATCAAATTAAAACTAATTTTGAAGTGTAAGAACCACATTATTCAAATTTAACCTGTAAAAACTATGGTGAAATTTGGATCAAACTCAAGATGAAAAGTGTAATTGATCTATTCCTAGGAGATGTGTTTTAGGATAGCAAGTGAGCCGTTTGGGTTTATTCTTTTTGTAATTTTTTTCTTTTATATGTTTGAGAAATTATTTAAAAAGTTACTTTTGTTTAAAAAAAAAAAAATGACATTTGAGTTTTTTAACTAATGACAAAAGATTGCTAGGAATCATAAAAAAAAATATCATGAAAATGATCACGAAAGATTTTCTACTCTTGGATTATAAATATAATAAAACACTATATACTAATCAAATGATGAAAAATTTTCAGGAAGCATTTCATGATTTATTTTTTTATTTTTTTATTTTCTTATTTTTTTTATGATCCTTAATATTATTCCAAAGAGAAAAGTTAGGGATTATGAAAAAAATTTCATGAAAATGATCATAAAAGAGTTATGATCCTTGAATTACCTTCATTAGTGTGTGATACTTTATTTTAAGTGTAATCCAATGGTCACAAAGCTTTCATGATTATTTTCATAAAAGATTTTTCATGATACCTAGTATTACTATATTCCAAAAGATTTGATGAATTTTTAGCTTTCTTTAATAGAAGTAGACTTTGTTATGATGTTGGCAAACATACGGTCCTTCTATGTTTCCTCAATATTCACTGAGAAATGTAAGGATCTAAACTGTTTTTTTTAATACATTTTATATATTTTGTGATAAATGTTACGTGATTTCCTAATAAATTGTGATAATTTGTAGTTTAACAATAAAATTATGTATTTTTATGGTTTACAATAATACTAAACTACAAAATGTGTAACATTATACCACAAAAAATCATAGCATTACAACAAAATTGTGTAATTTCATTTCTGAATTTTAAATTGTCATTATTCTACCAAAAAATTATGTACATCTGTCACAAAAATGTATAACTTATATGAAGAAAATGCCTAACAAAGTAAATATAAGAGGGCCGTACTAAAAATATTCTCTTTCTTATAATTATCACATGTGCTAGGGAGTTGCTACGGTATATATATTTAAAAAGAACATATCGTATAGACTTTACTACAACGGATACAACTTCATTATAATATTCCTTAACAAATACCACATATGTCGTTCCCTCTAGGTTGTTCACTATTTTAATATCGGTTCTATCACATTTTTTTTAATGGAAGAAAAAAAAATTCGAACATTGCTTGAGATGTCTTATTTTAGTAGATAAATTGACTTAGGGTTGATATTTTATGTAACCCAACGTTTTTTTTTTTTTTTTTTTTTTTTTTTTTTTTTTTTTTTTTTAAATTTATTGGCAATGTAAACCAACATTGATACAAGAAAATATACTCATATATATGTATATATATATATTTCATCTTATTTTTTACTTTTTATATTAATAGAAATTGATATAGTTCATATTTAAAAATAAAAAAAAAATTACTAATATATGTTTGTTTCTCATGCTAAAATTTTGAATCTGTCCCTAATTCTGACTTCTGAACACTCCAAAAAATCTCGCAAGGAGAAAAGGAATTAATGCAAGTTGGTGCCAAATTACTATGCAATCATACGTGGACAAAATTCAGGCATAAAAATATATTTAAAAATTAATAAATGATTTAAATTCAACATTTTGTATAGTATAACGCACATCAGGTAGGGTGGTTGGCCCAATAGTCCATGTATTTGCGTTGTTTTGTTTTCAATTTTCAAAAACAGTTTTCTAAATTTTCAATTTGTATTTTTATAGTTTTAATGATTTTTAAAAATAAATTTAATCAATTTTTTTTAATATTTAAATTCACTTAAGCTCCGCATACTTAAAAAGTAAAAAATTTGTACAAAAATATTTAAAAAATTCATTGAATACAACAAAATATGAAAATGTATTAAATTTTCATATTTCTTTTGTATTTTTTGTATTTGGAGAATTTTTTTATGTTTTTTTTCCCCATAAATATTATACTTTTTAAGCGTATTTAGATTATGTGTATCTAAAAAATAAAAAAATTTCACAAAATATTAAAAAATTTACTAAAAAAAAAAAATACGGAAAACAAAAAGACTGTGAGATGTAGAGTTACCTATGCAGTTTTTTAATAGAGTAATTGTGAGATTTCATTTTTTTATATATAATTTCATATTCGATATAGATCCCTTTGAGGAAAATTAACTTATAAATCACATCTTGAGAAATGGTGATCCATTTAGTTTCAAGGATTTTTCTTATAAATCAATTAGTCTCATTAATTTTGGAAATGTAAATTTAATATATTATTTGAAAATTAGATTTATAGTTATACCCTTATTTCTATTATGTTTTCTTCTTTTCTTTTCTATTTTTCCATTTATGCTTGAAATGTAAGATATACAATATATGAGAATCAAATTTATGATGAATTTTTATATGATAATCTTTTTATTTGGAAAATATTTTAAAAGGAATACAAAAATGACTTGAAATATGGGATTCTTCAAACATTCTAAAAGGATGTGAGATTTTTCAAACATTTCAAGAAGAGTACAAAAACTCTTTAATAAATTTTGAACAAATGTATAATTTCAAATTATAACATTATAATATAACACTCCTATGTAACACTCTAAAAAACCTCCTTTAACGAAAAGCCAACTAAGCCTTGGAAAACTAAGAGTAGGATATAGGCACCTCACACCACGAAAGATCAACAACCAACAGTGTAATGCGATCTGCATTCTGAGCATATTTCCAAGTTCCTCTCAAAAGATCGCATTCCGAGCGTATTTCCAAGTTCCTCTCAAAAGCCATTACTTTACGTTCGACTAGCACTAAAAAGGCTACTTCTAGTAGAACTGGTAGAATTATTCCTAGTGTTTCAGCTAGAACAACTATGTACTTTTTTTAAAAACTTAATATTTTAATATAACACTTCAAAAAAATTTCTTAATGTATTTTTTCCAAACGTAACACTCTAATACAACACTCCAAAAATCTTAGTATACTTTTCTTAAATATAACACTCCAAAAAAAGTCCTTAGTGTACTTTTTAAAAAAACATTCCAATATGACATTCCAATTTTTATTTTTTTATTGTAATACTATAATTAGGGCTGAGCAAGGAATCCGTGAAATCTCTAATCCGATCCAGTCCAGTCCAGTCCAATCCAGTAGGTTTGGATTGGTTTTTTGAATCCGTGGTTCGGTTCTGGATTGAAAAATTAAAAATCCGTAATTCACGGATTGGTTCCGGATTGAATGCTACGGTTCCGGATTGGAACCAATCCGGACCGTATACAAATAGTCTATATTTTTATTATACACCCTCCTGCATAATATCTTCTCTTATTTCATATAAAACTTAAATCCAAACCTAAACTTGCATAGTATCTTCTTTTATTACTTTTGTTTGCTAGTTTTTAGTGTTAATTTGCAATGGTCTAAATACTTATGGTAGAACTAGTTTTCTTATGGTTGTTTAAATTCTAGAACAGTTTGTTGTTATTATAAAAAGACATGTTGCTATTGTGAAACTAATATGGTGCTATATTTATATTTTTATGAAATTAAAGTGTTACATATATATTTTTGTTATTTAATTATGTAAATCCGTGGTCCTAAACCGATCCAATCCATGTTTAAATGGATTGGTTCGGATTGGTTCCACGATTTAAACGGATTGGATTGGTTCCAGGATCCGTAGATAATGGATTGGTCCTGGTTTTACTCCAATCCGGTCCAATCCGGACCATGCTCACCCCTACTATGTTATATTATAGACTATAATATAACATACAAAAAACATCCTTAGTATACTTTTTTTCAAATGTAACATTCCAATATAACACTCTAAAAAAAAGGATGTGGGATTTTTTTAAACCATTTTAAAAGGATGTGGGATTCTTCAAACCATTACAAAAGGAATACAAAAATTCCTTAGTAAGTTTTGACAAATTGTGAGCGTTACGTTTGGAAAAAGTACACTAAGTAGTTTTTTTATTGTTTTTGTGTGTATTACATTGAAGTATTACGTTTGGAATTACATTGATTGGAGTGTTACGTTTGAGAAAAGTACACCAAGAAATTTTTTTGTGTATTATATTTGAGTGTTATGTTTGGAAAAAACCTACTAAGGATTTTTTTTGGAGTGCTACGTTGTTATGTTTGAGAAAAATACATTAAGAAGTTTTTTAGTGTGTTACATTGGAATCTTACATTGAAGTGTTGCATTTTTGTTTGTAATGTGGGATTTGTTTCAAAATGAGAGAAAATCCAAAACATCTATATTGCAGATTACCCAAATGTGTAATTTCACATTTGGAGAAATCCACTTTTATCCCTCAAAAATTAAACCCAAATGTGTAAGTAACTACTCTTTTGTATAATTTTTACTTTAATGGAACCTTTGGGTTCATAAGAAAAAAAAGGGAGGACTAAACAGTTCACAAGATCATATTTTGAAATTTATTGGTACTTCACCCCTCAAATAATAGTTACAAATTAAAACTATATGTACGTAGCATATATATAATTTAGAATACATTACACTCAACTTCTTTGAAATTTGAAAAAAATATAGTCAGTTTGATAGTTTTGTTATAATTACACTGATCTTCCTTTCAGTGATGTCAAATAGACAAGGAGAATGCAAATAGTATGAACTTCCCTAAAGTTAGGTCCCTTTCCTTTCGACTCTTTAAGAACTTCTCTTGAGATTCTCCTCATACAATTAGTCATCGAGTTTCACATAGTGTTAGCATGATTTTTAAGTTTCAAGTACCTTCTTTATCCATTCTATTCTTAAATGTGTCTAGTTTATCCCCTTTTAGGTCCCACCATCTAGTTCTGTGATGCCCACTATCTTTCCAAGTTTGGTATTACCTTTTAAAGCATAAATCTAGTACCAAAATCCTGTGTTAAGACGTTAAGCTCTCTCTAGGAATCACCTTACAATCGTTGCATTTTAGACGGCCCCCTTTTCTTATTAGAAAGTAATATATTTGGCTCCTAATTGACCTACTCTTGAAGGTTATCAAATGCTCCTCTCTCTTCTTATACATAGTATGGGCCACCACTAGGTCAGAAGTCAACACAAAATCTAAAATACTCTCTCCAGCCTCATTTCTATCCCCAAAACTATACACACCATGCACCCTCTCATACCCTAGTTTATCTACTCATACATGGCCATTGAAATCACCACATATAACTAGGTTCTCTCCTACGGGTATCTCTTGTATTACCTCATCCATTTGGTCCTAAAAAACTCTCTTAGTCTGATCATCTAATCCTACTTGGGGTGCATATGCGCTAATTACGTTTACTATATTCTTGCCAATAATTAGTTTAACTAACATAATCCTATCACATTTCCTAACTACCGCAACTACATTTTCTACAAGACTCTTGGCAACTATTATTCTTACCCCATTCTTGTATTTATCATTGCCACTATAATATAGCTTAAAACCGGTATCCTCTATTTCCATTTCCCGAGCTTTTTCACCCGCCCACTTAGTTTTTTGTACGCAAGCTATACTAACTCTTCTCCTAATCATGACATCTACCAATTCCATAGTCTTACCAGTTAAAGTTCTTATATTCCACATGGCTATCCTAAATCTATAATCTTGGACTAGCTTCTTTATCCGTGCTCGTCCAAAAAAATGCGGAAACCTTTACCTATTTTTCTCCTAGCCAAAGCGTCGATACGGCGTCCTTTGCTCACTTTTTGAAACATCCAGAGGTAGGCACAACACATCACTTAAGGCGAACGATCTAGCATTTAATCAGTTCAGAGTATTAAGCTTCATGTAAATGGTTAAAATATAAAACAATAATATCGGATTTTATCTATTTAAAATTTTCTAATAACTATTTTAAATTGATTTTATCTTTTAAGTGATGTGTAAAAATATAGGGCTCCAAATTAACAATTCGCTTTGGGTCTCGGAATATTCAGGGCTAACCCTGAGTGGTGGTATTGATAAAATTTTTGGTTTGAACTTTAAAGTAGAAAATATTTTTTATTAACTTTTATTTTCGATTATATCACATGTCAAAAAATACAAAAAAAAAATTATTTTAAAAATATTTCCACCCAAATGATCGGAGCTCTACGATGTTGCTAGTGGTCATGCGTGGATAACATAGAACAAAAAATTCTAACGCACATAAAGAGAACATATATCATTTGATTTTGAATATATACAAATAAAAATTACTTTTTAACCCAAAATAAATAAATAAATAAAATAACATACTTGGTGAAAGCTTCTTTCTCAGTGACTTCAGCTGATATAGTGTCAAACCGAAGAAGGAGGCATACTAAAAACAATATTACAGTCAAAGCTTTGCCTTCAATTCAATTTTTGAAATGAAAAAAACAAAAAAAGTTGATAGAGATTATGACCAGAAAAAAAACTCAATTTATAATCGACAATGAGCGTATTAAACACTAAAAGGAGGGAAGTATAGAATAAAGACAGAGAAAAAGAGAGAGAGAATGAAGAGAAAAAGAGGGACATGGAATGGGTTCTCTAACAGGGTGTAAGCTAATTACCCATTTTGTCAATTTGTTAAATATTGAGGTTTGGTTTGGCAACCTTTACAATTTTTTTTTTAATTTATATAAAAAATACTAAATATGTTTATGTTTATTTTGAATAAAAACAAGAGCAAAAACGAAAATGCTTCAATATACAATGCACATTGTATGCAACTCTACTCAAAATTACCTAAGGTTTCACAATCTCACAAAAATACATAAATTCGTGTAAGTTCTTGAGAACTTACGTGATTATATGAATTTGTATTTAACATACGCATTTTTATGAGATTACTTACATAAGCTCGTAAAAACTTACGTAATTTTGTGTAGAGCATATGGTGCATTGCATACCGAAGAATTTTTCAAACAAAAAATATATTTGGCATACAAGTTTTTAAAAACTTTATTTTGAAAACAAGTTAAAAAAGTTAGTTGCTGACGGTTAGAAAGAGTGGCCGGAGGTGGTTTGCGGTGGCCAGAGGTGGTTGCTTGCCACATGATGACCGAAAGTAATTGTCGATGGTCAGATATGGTGGCCGGTCAACTGCCTTAGATAATTTTCAACAAAGGTGGTGGTCGAAGGTGGTTGCTATAGGAGGTGGTTGGTAGTGGTGATAGGTGGTTGGTGAAGGTAGTTAACAATGATTGTAGCCAGTAGTGATAAGTAATGAATGGTGGTTAAAAAAAAATGGTTTAGTAATTTTTTATAAGCAAGTGAAATTTATTTTTTTATATTTACAACTTTTTAAAAACCAAATTAGAAAAACTATTTGTTATTTCACTTATGAAAAGCACAACAAATTGTTTGACAAACTATTTAAGGAAATTGATTTCATGAAATTTTTATGAAAATAATCCACTTTTTAGAAAACACAAAAAATTATTTTCAAACTATCTCAAAAACTGTTTTGGTATCACTACAAGAAAATACATTTTTGGCGACCACTTTTGGCAACTAAAAAAAATTTAGTCGCCAAAAGTTACGGAATTGACTACCAAAAATAAAATTAGTCGGCAAAAGTCAAATATTTAGCTACTAATTTTTTTTAGTCGGGGAATATTGATTATTGGCGACTAAAAAAAAATTAGTAGCTAAAAATATTACAATTGGCGACTAAAAAAAAAGTTAGTAGCTAAAAATATCACAATTGGCGACTAAAAGAAATTTAGTCGGCAAAAATGCTAGAAATTGGCGACGAAAAGTAAATTTAGTCACCGTAGGTATAGATTTGGCTACTAAAACCTTTAGTCGGCAAATGTAAAATAAAAAATTAATTTTTATCTTTGGCGACTAATATTTTAGTGGCCAAAAGTTGATTTTCAGCGACAAAAAATAAATTTAGTCGCCGTAGGTATATATTTGGCTACTAAAATCTTTAGTCGGCAAATGTAAAATAAAAAATTAATTTTTATCTTTGGCGACTAATATTTTAGTCGCCAAAAGTTAAAATATTTGGAGGGAGCTATTTTAAATTGTAGAGGGATTTGAAAAATTAATTGGCGACTAAAAAGTTTTAGTCGCTAATGGTGTAATATATATAAATATATATAGCATTCGCTTCTGTTCTCTGTTTATTCTCCTTCACCACACGAAACCTCACCCCACTTCACATGACCACAGACCACCGCCACCGCCTCAAATGGCAACGGCCACTGCCGCAGATCGCCGTCGCCGCCGCTGCCACCTCTGCAGATCGCCATTGCCATTGCTGCAGAGCACAGGTTCTCTCTCTCTCTCTCTCTCTCTCTCTCTGCGCGCTTGCTCTCGCTCTCTTGCTCTCTCTTTCGATCGAGTTGTGTCTCTGTGGTACAACTTAAATTCTTAATTTATCAAAAACAAAATATAAGAACTTGGGTCAATTGAAACCCCGATCAATTTCTATGACAATGTTGTTTTCACAGTTTGCCCTAATTTATATGATAATGCTGTTTACACAGGTTGGCCTCACTAATATATATATATATATTATTGAACTTTGTAAATAAATTACTTATAAGAATATAGGCATGAGTAGCTAAGAGTGTGGAAAGACTAAAATGTGACACATTGGTAGCCTGGTGGGCCAATAAAGCTCACAATCAATAAATTAGTGAAATAGAAATTGATATCTTGTAGTGATTCTTAACATAATAAAAAGTAAAAAAAATAGATTTTAAACTTGTTTGGGGAGTGTTACCGTTGCACCTCGTTCACTCATCCTTGCTTCTTTCTCATTTCTCCAAAAAGGGTCAAAAATTTTGTTCTTTTGTTTTCTTTTTTCTTTTTCCCTTTAAAATCTCTTTTTGGTAATCTGATTTGAAGTTCTTGAATTTGTGGATATATTATGATGGATAAGGTGTAAAATTAATAGTATTGTGTATGAAAATACATGCATCACATGGAAAACATGTGTCCAACAGTGAAAACTTAGATGTACCAATTATCTAAAGCTAAGATTGGTGCAGAATATGGTGAATCAAAATGTTTTTCCTGTTTTGGCTATTCAAAATTAAATGAAATAAAAGTGACATTGATTTTAAAAACCAATCTATATTCCATTTGGCCCAAACCTGTTTGCATGTTCTCTACCTGCCAATCTACTTGGATTCATTTAAAGGCTTAACACTTGAGCAAGCAGCTAGGTTTTTGTGTTGAGCAAGAAATCAAGATTACTATAATCAAACAAACCATCTCTCTTTTCTGTTGGGAATGTGTAAATATCATCTCTTTCAAATTAGAAGTTAGGTATAGTATTGATAAGACTATATGAGGCTCAAGCCAAAATGAAGATTAAAAGGTAAAGCAGTGTTTGGTTTACTGAAATGATTATAAATAGGAATAGAATATATGAGGCTCGAGCTATGTCTCTGTGTCTCTATCTCCCTTCCTCTATTTCTTTCAATCTTGACAGGCCAGATTTCTTCAAGTTGTTTTTTGTTCACATCTACATTTTTTTTGCTCACCAACTGTTCGACATTTGGTCCGTGACATGTAGAAATGAATTGTTTAAGTATATATGGACCCCAAAGCATCTCTAGTTTGCTCACCAACTGTTTGACAATTTATTTGTGATACATAGGAATGATCTGCAGGAGCAATTTTAATTGTGTAGTTTTGTGGATTTTTGTTAATTGTTTCTATTGATACTAATGTACTCGATAGTAATCTGCTGGAGCAATTTTCTGCTGGCAAGATTGATGCAGATGGTTGAGCAATTTTTTGCTGGCAATTTTAATCTGCTTGATAGTAATCTGTTGGAGCAATCTATTGATACTAATGCTCTGTTTGAAAATTGGTTTATGATGCATAGTAATCTGCTGAATTTTTGTGATGCATAGGATTTTTTTTTAAGATGAACAAGTTCTGTACTTTTAATCAGCAGATTCGACCTTCATTTCATTACACTTTTGGCCACAAGAGATGAAGGAGATGAAGGTCAAAAATGAAGAGAAGGCTGGAGGAGATGAACAAGTTCACATCTTCATTTCATTATTGTGTTTGGTATGCAATTAGGTGCTAAGCTTTCCTCTGTTCTTTCTTTACACTACCATTGAGAATATGCTCATTTTTTTTTCAATTCCTAGATGATGAAGAACAAGAAACCAGCTAAGCTCCCAATGAGGCTACTAGGCACTGTTTTTTTCTTTCTCTTTTTTCTCTATGTAAAAACCTATGACCATTGAGAATCTATATCAGATTCTCTCATATTTAGAGGGAAAAGTGGAATTTATCTAGATTTATCTAATAACTGTATTAATGTGTTTTCTATCCAAACTCGAATCGGATAGATGTTAGTTGTTGCTGTAAAGTGAGAAAATTAGAAAGATTAAGAAAGTCAAAATACTTTAAGAAGGACAAAGTGTAATTTACTCTTTTAAATATTATATGTTGACATAAACATTTAGTAAGAAAGTCTAATAACATATTAATATATGCATACAACAAACTGTTTAAGAGTACATTTTAAACTCATCCTAATAATCTAAACACAACTGTGCTTGAAATAGGGTCTAATCTACACTCCAACCATAAAACAGTGGTGGAAAACTTACTTCTTACGTATCATTATATTTAACAATAAGCACTTGAAAATTGTTAGCCGGCCTAGAGTAGTAGACTTCTTCAATTCTATGCTTCCGCTGATTGGGAAATACTTGAGGTGTTTTGGGTTATCATGCATGCCCCGAGAATGATCCTCACCTTTATGTGTTGAAGCCAATAAAATATGTAGGCATTGAAGTTTGGCTAGTAAGAATTGTGCCTCACGTTTGAATAGAAATCAGAATTCTATTATTTAGATGGTTTTATATATATTCTATCAACATAATTGTTGAATTAATCATTGAGAAATGAGTTATAATTGATAATGTAAATAGAGTCTTAATGCTCAAATGACTAACGGCATTCATGGCAAGGTAATATGCGAAGTGCTTTATGTATCATTCAATTTGGATTTACCTGTGGAATGGAGTCCGTGTTTTGATCTGTACAACGAGTGTTATTATGTATTATAATACTAGTGAACTAATCAAGGAGGAAAAGGATTTTTATTTTTTAATAGAAAAAAAACTTACTGATGCATAGTCTCCTCCTGACTATTAATGCTTACTGTTAATTTTCTAGTCAGATACATTATATGTTTGGTTCCAGTTGGCTTGCATTGCTTGATTGAATTTTGAATGTCATTAAATTTTGCAGCAATCTCTATTCATGGTTTCATGCCACTACTATTCATGGAGATAGGACACAGCAGGTGAGTTGGAAAGAATTTTGTGTATATTACTATCTTGTTTAATTTTTTAATTTTCAGCATGCTTGTTAACATAATCATCATGCTGCCTAAATATGCCATTGCAGCTGTGTGCTACTATGTGATAGTTTATCTTCTTGTCTTCCCTCAATTATGTTCATAGGAACTAATTTAGTGACAATTGGTTGGTTACAAGTTAAAACTGGAGATGTGAAAGGCAATGCAGAGCTACGGGTGGAACTTCAAGAACGTCGAATTGCTTGTGAACATCTCACACAACACGCTCTAGATGCTCAAGTTTATTTCATTTAGTAGTTATACACTATTTGACTAACTTCTTAATACTTTTGCACTTTTAGATACTTATTATCAGATGTATGTGTGGAATTAATATTACAAGTTGAAAAAGATACAGACAAGAGTATTAAGGGGAAATTAGTCTATTCATGAAATTAGTCTAGAGTGTGCCATATGTGCAATAAGCATGGAGCATGCACATGCACTTGATCAAAATGAATGAATGATGGAACTGTTGGGTCAGGGAAGCCTAGATTGATGATAGGTAAATGATCTGTGAATTGTTTGTGTGACATCTTGATCTGATATGTCTTGCAGGAGATCTCTGCCCCAGTTGTCGACTCAAACGATACAGTCACTGGTCACATTATTTCCACGACCATCGGTGGCAAAAATGGAGAACCCAAACAGGTAATACTACCTTCTTGAATACCCTTTTGACTTTCTCTGAACAAGTTATGTTATTGATTCATGCATACATACATATATAATTTTGTGCACGGTGCACACATTTAATAAAATTAAAATTTTCACTAGAATGACATGAAACCATGGCTTCTCATTTGATCGGGTCTTCAAATCAACTGGAATTCAGTCCATACATATTTTCATTTCTTTTTTCTTTTCTATATATATAAATTTTGTGACATGTATTTGTGAATTGTTAATCATAACACAATCATTAACTATTCAATAAGATGTAAATGTTTTAAATGCTTACCTGTTAATGTCCCTCATGTTTTGACTTGACGATATTTTCTCGCAAGTGGATTGTGAGGCTAAAAGTGTTGTGTGAATATCATTATTTTTCTATTGTTTCTCTAGGACATTTAATTTTACAAATTGTTTCTCTCTCCTTATTTTAACTAAAATGTAGAGTTAATTTGTGGAACTGATATCTCAACATAGAAGTGTTATATGTAAGAATATCTATGTCATTAACAGGGAAAGCTTTTAAGCCTTCTTAACATTTTATAGGCACCAAACTAATGAATTTTTTTTTTTTTTTTTTTTTTTTTGCAGATGATTTTGGACATACAAATGTGGATATATAATTTTTTGACAATTACGGGAGGGCATTGTTTTTATACCTCTATCCGTATATATAGTGGTTCGAACAAATTAATTTGGTTATTCATGTATTATGTATGGATTTAAATTATTGACGTTGGATTAGACTTGGAGTGTATGGAATTTGTATTATATATAGAATTGGACGTTCAAGATTAATTTTTTGGATGCTTGAAACTGAAATGTGTGCACGTTGTTGAATGCTTTAATGATTGATAATATATTTTAGTGTTGATGGATTATATTGTTTATACAGGGTACAGGTTGTAATATAAATGAATACAGGTTGTTTACAATTTTTTTTTTTTTTTTTAAAAAAACAAAAAATTATTTGGCCACCAAATGTTTTGGTAGCCAAATAGGTAATCAAAAGTTTTGGCTACTAATAATTTAGTAGCAAAAACATAACCCAAAACGTTTTTGCCACCAAATAATTAGTAGCTAAAAAATTTTAAAAAGAGAGAAAGAAACTATTGGCCACTAAATTTTTTAGTCACGGAAAAAAGGGTATCATTTGGGGACTAAAACTTTTGGTGGCAAAAAGTAAAGAAATGAATCTTAATAGGTTTTTGGCTACGAACAGTTTTAGTCGGCAAAAGTCACCACGCCTAAGGTAGAACTTTTAGTGACTAAAAATTTAGTAGCAAAAAGGTCACGTTTGCCGACTAACGAAGGATTAGTAGCTAAATGTTCACTTTCGGTGACCAATGGTTTTAGTGGCGAAAAGATACCGTTTGCCTATTAAAAGAAATTTAGTAGGGAAATGTTTCATTTTTTGGCGACCAAATGAAGTTTAGTCGCCAATACTATGGCCGACGGGGTATGGGCGACGAACTTGGCGACAGAAATATTTGGTCGGTAAATAGTTTCAGCGACCAAATTTATGCCTTTTGCCGACCAATAGTTTAGTAGCCAAAAGTGACAATTTTTGTAGTGTATAAAATAAAAATGAGGGGTGTCTTCAACATTTTCAGTTTTTTTGCACAAATAAATTATGTTTTGTTACAATTAGGAAAGAGTTGGGAATTCATAAAACCAGCAATCAAACTAATTGCTAACCAATATATATATATATATATTTTTATTAGCAAAAGAAAAGAGAACTTTATTGATGAAGAAGAAGATTATTACATCAATAAAGGGAAAAAAGAGGGATGAGTGCAACAAGCATCATAGTGAACCTAATCAATTCTAACTAGGTTGGCACCAAAAACATCACCCAATCATATTCTAGCACAACATCAAAGGATGGTAAGGGACCAACCAGAAAACAAAAAAAAAAAAAAACAAAAAACAAAAAAAACCCAACCACGCCCAAATATAATAAAGCCACACCTAATGTACAATCACAACCCAATGCAAACAACCAGCAACAACCCACACTAAGCATCACAATAAAGTAGCACCCATAGTGCACTCCCACATAAACCAGCAACAATCCCAGCTCTACATAAACCAGGAGTAACATCACTGCAACCAACCTCAACACCACCAGGAGCAGCCTCATAACAGCACATATCAGCAGCACACTTACCTAATAAACAATATCTGACTCTAAATTAGTACAACTACTGCACCTGAAAAGACCAAATACCTTCTACCCAAATCAACTTCTCAACCCAATTCTCAGCCAGCCATCCACCATATAAATATAAATATAAAGCAACTATTGAAATAAACTATGGCTCTGAAACTCAAATTTTTGCAAAGGATTTATTTGGTGATGCTGCAACCAAGAGCACTGGTTTAAGATCAGGACTCAAATTAACAGCACATACAATGCCAAGCAGAATTGGCCAACTGATACACCTCAGAATTATGCATACAACCAACACAAACTTCACAGAATTGAGCAACCAATACACCAGCAACAGCCCCATTGCCCTGAATAACAAATCTGCCGTACATTTAAAACAATATCATGCACTGAATATTGTAAATCCTTCAGACTAGACTTCACCCAGAGTGAAAATTGCTAACCAATATAAGATTGAAAATTTTGAGTTCTTATTGACCACACGATTTGGTGATTTATTATTTGTCATCAATTCCATTGGTAAAATTTTACAAATCAAAAATATGCAAATTGATATTGTTAGTATATAAGTAAAACACTTAGTTTTCAAAAATATAGAAAAAAAAAATTTTCAATAGCTATGATTTTATCCAAAATGATTTTAGATAGAATGGAAGTAGAGCCTGTATTTCGAATGAAACCATAATTGCAAAAATAAATGGTTTGATGAGAACATTAATATCTATGGAGGAGGGGTGCCTGCTGTACAGTAGGGGTGTTGTGCTGCAAAACGGCACTGTTTAATTAGTTTTATATTTTTTTTTTTCTTTTCGTTGTCTTTTGTTTTGTTTTGTTTTTAATTTGAGTGTTGGGTTTTTGGTTATAAACAAAATAAAACTTTGCAAAGTCTCCAAAGGGCATTTGTTGTTGTAAGGAAAAAAATATTTATCGACATATTTTTTTATTTATATTTTGAAAATTCACATGAATTAAGATTTATATGTATCTATTAATTATTACATTTTAAGCATTTTAAAAAATCAAATGTTAATAGTTGTATTTTTTTACATTGATATTTATTAGAATATAACTATGTATATTTTATTCTCCACAGGCTAAGGTATAATTATTTGTCAGTGTTGATAAATTTAAAAATAATATGTGTAAAAAACGAAAAACATATTGTAGATGACTTATTAATTTTATGTATTTATTTGTGAAAAATAAAATATAGTTAGCTATACTCTAATAAATATCAATGTTAAAAAGAAAAAAAGAAAAAAGAAAAAAAGGAATGAATTGTGTTTAGTCCAAATATTAGATTAGACAGCATTGTTAGGTCTCGTGGGCTCCATCATGAGTTTCGTTTCGATCATCCGAATCATTAATTTTTTAGGTCACTTTGTGTAGATCATCCACACAGAAAAATTAAGCCGATCTAATTTACATAGTTATATAATTTTATTATATTTGTCTTTGAAAAAATATCTAGTCTATTCTCAAATCATTCCTATTGTTACACTTTTTTCGGAGACAAATATAATAAAATTATATAATTACAGAGATCAAATCGACTTGAATTTTTTGGTGGATAATTTACACATAGTAAACTAAAAAATAAATGGTTCAGATGATAAAAATGAGGCCCATGGTGGACTCCATGGACCTTGAACAGTGTTATCCAGTCCAAAGATTGAACTGAAGACAACCTACTGCCAAAAAAAAAAAAAAAAAACTAGTCTCATCTGATTTTTTTTTTTAAATTCCAAAAATATTTGTCAATAAATACTCATTAAACCTCATAAAAATGAAATAAAAATATATCAATAAATGTTTTCCTTTGCTGTTAAAGAAACTTTACAACAGCTCAAAAAAAAAAAGAAGAAAGGCATCAAAGCTATGCCGCTTTGCCCGCACAGCACACCCTGTTGTGCTCTAAGCACAGTAGGTACCCCGTGTCCAATATGTACACAGCAAAATCTATTAAAAAAAAATCTTATAGAATTGACAAATTTTTGGGAAATATTGCCTTATTAATCTTGAAGTTTTTGATACATGAATTTTTTTTATATTGATATTTTAGATTTATTTTTTGAATTAAAAATTTAAAAGTTTTCAAGAATCTATACACAGAGAAGAAAAATAACCACTTCAATTGATGTATTCAACTATACTAAAAACTATAAAAGAGAAGCCTAAAAAATTAAAATTAAAATTAAAATTGATAAAATATTACCAAATTGAATATTTTACTAGAAAAAAATTAAGTAGTTTAGCCAAACTATCAATTGAAAAAAATTATATACTAAGAAAGTTAATTACAAAAGCTTAATTAGTTGTTTTACATCTCAAAAAAAAAAAAAAAAAAAAAAAAATATTTACATAAAAGAAAATAAAATGTCAAAAAAAATTGCAAATATTTATTTAAATAGTAAGGTTGTATTTGGATAATGAATTTGGGTATTTTCTTTTTCTAAATGCCTACCCAAATCCATACCCCAAATATAAAACACCTCATTTTATGAAAGCATTAGTAAGGGTTTTTTATTTTTAAGTTTTTCAACAAAATGAAAGCATTCCATGCTTAGAGCACACTTTGACAAGTACAGTATCTATCAATAAATTTCTTTCCTTTATTCCTCTTCCGTGACTTGAGAAGAGACACAAAAGAATAGAATCCTTGACACATCAAACTTGAGAAACAAATCAGTAACCACTTTTTTTTGGGGGTAAAATTAATATATTATACAATAAGTGGAAAACTGATTAAGGGACCCAAAAAAAAAAAAAAAAAAATGTAGTGCAAATTTGTTTGGAGACTTTAAAGTAAATAACATGGAATGATTTTCCATATCGAAGAAGCACAACCCGAAAAAACAATTGTAAAGACAAAAAAGCATCCAAAACTTTACTCGATAAAGAAGCAAGATCATGAAAGGGGTAATATTTTCGGACTAGTCATCCCATCAACTTCACTCCATAAACAAGCAAGGTTGGGATTCCATCATACTAATTAATCCCATCCGGTTAGTATTTATTGCAATGAAATTGAGTTATTAGATGGGGCTGGCTTTCCTTCAGTGCATGATTAGACTAGAGGGTACTGTTGGGCTCATGGAGATCCACCACAGCTCCCGTTTTAATAATCTGAACCGTTCAATATGTAGAACTTGTCAAGTACTATATATTTGTAAAAAATTACGTTAATCGGATATCAATAGTTACGTGATCAAATCAATTTTGTATTTAAAAAAAATGAACAATGAAAAAATAAACGGTTGACAGAAATCTAATTCGATGAAATAGCTATCGATATCCGATCAATATGATATTTTACAGGTATATAGTACTTGACGAATTCTACACATTGTACGTTCAAATTATCGAAACGGAATCCATAGTGGGCCTCACAGGCCCAACAGTACCCTCTAGTCTGATCACGAACTGTAGGGAAACCCAGCCCTTATTGGATTATATGGGATATAGTTAGATGATAGTATTAGATTAAAAATGTAAGAAAATTATATTTGTTCATGTATTAGTATAGTACTGAGACTAATGTTGGTTTGGTAAGAGGGAATTTTAATAACTTTTTGATCTTTTAACTAAAATATGAGGTAAAAAAAATTAATATGTTTGAGATAATTTTTTTGAATTTTTATTTTTTTAAAAAAAGGATTTAAAATATATAGAGGAAAGAAATATTTGACTTTTTAAAATAAAAAGGATTATATCGGATTCAATTAGATGATAGTATTAGATTAAAAATGTAAGATAGACTATATTTGTTCATGTATTAGTAGTGTTGAGACTAATGTTGGTTTGGGAATAGACTATTTTAATAACTTTTTGATATTTTAACTAAAATATGAGGTAAAAAAATTAATATTTTGAGATAATTTTTTTGAATTTTTATTTAAAAAAACATTCAAAATATGTAGAGGAAAGAAATATTTAACTTTTTATATAATTCTTTAGTTTTTTGATTTGTTTTTAACAACTTTTTAACTATTATAAGGGTTCCCAAACTTAGCATAAATCGATGACTTTTTACATAAAAATAATGTATAAGATGTGACTTTGTTATATTTGTAAAATAAAGGTAAAATTATATTTTCACCAAAATACCATGGATTCGATTGTGAATCGCAACCACTCACGGGATTGTTCAAGTTTGAGAAGACTAAATAAGTGCACTTTTTGATTTTTTTTGTATTATGTGTAGAAAAAGTAGAGAGGAGATGTTGATTGATGTGACCCAAAAAAGATAAAAAGATGAAATAAGTGCACTTATTTTGAGATGCCAAACTTGGCATAGTCCCAAGGAATTTTTGCAACATAAAAATGATTTAGGTGAAGCCTATCAGATTCCTAATCTAATCCCACTACTTATGGACAAACATAAGAATTTAGAAAAAATTTAAAATAATTGCACTAACCTTCCTCTTAGTGAGTTTAAAGTAGATAGTGCATACACACAAAGATAAACTTTGATTGGGCTTCTATCAAGTTTAATTTGAAATTGAGAGAGCTTAATTTCATTTTGATAACTTAAACCATTCATTTCGATAACTTAAACCATTCATTTCGTAGACACTCTGAGTATATCATTTATAGAAAAAAAAAATAAATTGATTTTATAATTATAACCTTTTTCATTTTATGGTGTTTCTTGTTCTATAAAAAGTTAAGGGTTCATTTGGTTTCTATTTTTTTTTTTTTTTTTTTTTTTGTATTTAATGATTTTTTAAACATTTGTTTTCAAAAAAATTTACTTTTTCTATCAATCTATAGAAAAATCTATAAATAAATAAGCGATTCCCTATAAACCCCAAAACAAGAAAGTCAAAAAGTCAAATTGTGTTTTACCTTTTATTTTATTTGCTTTTTTTAGTGAATATATTTTTTAAAATTTTTAATTTTTATTTTTACTTTTTTTTTATTTATCTAGTCGAGTAGCACCTAAAATCTTGATACTTTTTAAATAATTTTCTAAATAAAATTCACAAAAAATAAAATAAAAAAATGAGCAAAGAACTTACAAAAAAAAATCAATCCCTGAGTTAGCTAGGCAACGTACTACGAATAAATTTTGACTTTTAAAGAATTAGTCTGTAGTCTAAATTTTTAAGGTGACAACAACAAATTATTTTCCCGAAACAATAATATTCATTTCATGGATTTTGTATTTACAATTTTGTTTTAATAAAACTAATTTTTTTAGATGAAATCTTTCTAATAAGATTCATGGCGGATATAAAATTTGTGAAAAAAAAAAAAACTACTAAATTGAAGGTTAATGTCTCACAAAGTAACCAAATTTGAATACCTATACCCTTATTTAAGTTTTATATTATGGTTGTCATGAACAATATGAACATCCTTCACATATTTTTGCAATTAAAAATTAATAAATAAATAAGATCTAGAAAACTTAAATTTGCTCTGCATTTGTTGGTCTACAAAGCTAGACTTCTTAGAATTCACAAGTTTATCGAGCCAACCTTATATTTATTGCACTCATCTCTATTGCTAAATAAGTCTGAACACATTTATTTATTAAACGGAATAATAATAGAGACCCTAAAAAATTTTACCAAAGTTTTTACCAAATGTTTGACATGGGTGTAAGATTCACATGTGGGTCCCACGCCTATATGAAACATCTGGTAGAATTTTTAGAGTCTCTAACATTTTTGTATTAAACGAACTAAGTAAATAAACTTTTAACAAGTTAGTTTTGGACCCGAACAAACCTTAAATTTCTAGTACTTAACACTGAAAAATTATTGGTTAGTTCTGGGGCGCCACATGGCCATGTCCTACATCAATCACAATTCGTCATGTTCTATCATGTTCCTCAATTATTCAATACAAATTCGTGAATCCCACATTCTCTATTAATCATAACATTATTAGGACACTACGTGATGGTTCCCGAAACCAACCAATAACTTCTCTTTAAAACCAGTCTAATACTAACATTATATCACTGTTTTAATCATGACTTAACACACAACTAAAAAAAGTACTTTTTGTGACCGCTACAAGCTGTCGCAAATAATTAAAAAACAGACGCAAAAGACCTTTTGCGACGGCCCTTGCGACGGCAAATGGAGGTCGTGAATGTGGGGGTGAAAAATACTTTTTGCGACCGCAAAATAATAGTCACAAACTATTTGCGACCACCTAATCTACTTATGACGACTAATGTTTTGCCGTCGCAAAAAAAATAAAAAAATACCTATAATGTATTAGCAACCATCTTGTTACCGTCGCCAAAAAAAAAAAAAAAAAAAAAAAAAAAAAAAGGCTACAATGTTTTAGCAACCTATATTCTCATATATATATATATATATATTCAAATATTATATACAATAAATGTAAAGTGATATTTACAAAAATTCTAATACTCAAGTATTATTTTCCATCACTTCCCTCAACAAAAATATCTTTCTTCAAAAAAAAAAAAAAAAAAGTGTGCATACAAAATATAAACTTCTATATATGCAAAACAAATATCCATCAACCATCCTTAAAAGTATTTATACAAAATACTAATATATTCAAGTACTAAAAAAATAAATAAATAAATAAATAATTCTCAGTTTAGCTCTCAATATCACCCATTCAATCATATCAACTACTCGCTCAATACTACCTGCAAAAATATACATCAATATATTAGTTGACTAACTTGGATGCCAAAACAAAAATGGATATATACAAAGAGCACATTAATTGACAAAATAATCAGCTCTAAGAATATTGAAAAATTACTTGAACTTGCATCTTCTAATTCAGCTGGACAAATTAGTGATGCTAATTGCGTAAAGAACACCCGGCAACAGAAATTTTAAGAATTTGAGTCAGGAATTTTTTTAAGAGTAAGCAACTGTGCTACAGCACCAGTTTAACTACAATTGAATTCATAACACAAAACTCATAAATTAAATGCACAACAGATAAATGATCATATAGACACATAAAATATTGTTAATTTATATTTTGTCAGGTAACTAACGCTTTGTAAAGATTCTCTATCTAATACTTGTTACGAGCTATGTGACTGAGGAGGAACCTCATGCAATCACAATAAGAGTTGGCAGGGTAAAAGTCCCACTGCTCTGAAGACTTGTGTTTGAGATATTAGGGAGATTTTCAATGGAGGGTGTGTTTTGGAGAGTTTTCTCATAGAGATAACTGCAGCAGTGTGTTTGATCCCATCTCACTAGGGAGCATTCTTCCTTAATTGGGCTGCCAAAGGAGTCCTGTATTTGGACATATTAGAAATAAAATTGGCCATGTAATTTACAATACCAAGAAACTGTTGGACTTGCTTGTATGTAATATGTTCATTAAGGAAATTTTGTGAGTCTAACCATCACATCATACCATATAGAAGCAAAAACTAGATGGTAACACAACAGTACCTTTGACTGCTTCATAAACTCATTCATGACCCTTTTGTAACAATCCTCACAAACAGCTGGTGGAACTTCTACACTCAATCTAATTTGAAAAAAAAAAAAAAAAAAAAAGAAGAAGAAGAAGATACTCAATTACAAATACATATAAAGCAGTACTTGTACAAATATACTTTGATTAACAAGTGTCCACTGGCCAATAAATGTAGAAGGAAAAAAAAAAAATTTGAGAAATGCAGTATAGGATACTCAGAATCTCATGAACATGACAATAAAATGGTACACTTTGAAATTGGGCAAGAAAGTAAAAACCCAATAAAATTAGCTCTTAACAGCTTATTATGTTCTGGATGATGATATCTGCTCTTTTTCATATCACTTGTATAGAGTAAAAAAATTCATGAGTTTAAAGTAAAGAACAAAGGAAATGCTAGATTATCTACGTAAACTCATCCAGATAAGAAATAGGAGAGCATATATCATCATTGAGTGCTTCAGAGTACGCTGGTTTTAAAAAAACAGAAATTTATACAAATAGTGAATTGTCTACATACCTTCCAAAGACAAATGTGAAAGAACCCTCAATGGAGCCTGAAGAAGATGACAAAGGTGTGCAACTTTCGTAAACAAATTCTTTCTCGCCCAGAAGTAAGAGAGGAAACTGCAAAGAAGCCAAAAGGGAAAGCATTATTACCAAAATGAACGAAAAGAGGAACTAAGCCATCCATCCAATAAGTTGTAATATTAATGAAAGAAAATTAGAAAGCCCTTCTAATGTCTGAGAAAAGAACACATAAATCCATAGCTTCCATAAAAAGAACACATAAAAACTAATGAACCAAAAACAAGTGGTAAATGGATCTCAGAATAATATGAATATCTTCAATCCCTTTAAAGGGAATTACGGATAGATAACGCAGTTTTTATCAATCATCATTGATCCTATCCAAAAAACACAATTGAGCAAAACAAAAAAATTTAGTACTAAAAAAAAAAAAAAAACAGAGCAGCCAAGCCACACAAAGAGAGAGCGATATCCATAGATTGCTGAAGCAGAAATCAAAGCAAAACAACTAACAAAGTAACAAACAGATCAAGTATAAAATAAGCTGTTAAAGCATAAAGATTGAAATTTTTTACACAATACAAGTGATAGAATTTTCTAAAAATCAGAAATCAAACACTTTAAACTCGTTATATGGACTTTTATATTCCCCAATATGAACCTATGTTAACAAGACATAAATTGGGTATAGGTACAGGATGTATGGGACACATGAATTTTGTAGTAGTTTTTTTGTTTTTTGTCTCGACGGAACAACAGAGCCATTTTCGATTGGATTTTTTTTTCTTTTCTGAATTGCAATTCAAGGTTATGTTTTGTCTGGATTCAGTACAGCTTCCTAATCTCTGAGAGAGGGAGAGAGAGAGAGAGAGAGAGAGAGAGAGAGAGAGATGCAGGTTCATTGTATTGTGAATGGTGTGCTAAGTTTATATAAGCTTCCTAATCTCTGTGAGAGAGAAAGAGTAATGCAGGTTCATAGTAGTCTGGATTGTGGTTGTGAATGTTGTTGTAAATTTAAATACAATTAAAAAACTGAGGAATTAAACTGGTCCGTGAATGTTTTCAAAAACTGAGGAATCTAATTCAGCCTAATCAGATTTTTTTTTTCTTTTCTAGTAGTGAAGCCCAAAGAATAGCAACAGCCAGCACAAGTTTTCCTAAAGAATCATTCCAATAATGGTAGCCTTGACAACACCTGAAGTAATATCATACAATGATGGAACAAAAAGTTATTCTAGTAATGTCTTTTTTAACCTTCCTCACACTAGCACCTTCTACATGCACAAAATTATAGCTCCAATGTGTTGTTGATCTGCTTTAATAAATGTAAACATCTAAAACTTGACTCTGCATTTTGTACATTATTTAACGATTATGTCATCTACAATGTCTGACTATGAAATTTTAGTCCTTATATTCAATAAAGTAAAATAAAAATATTTACTTCAGTATTTCATTAACACTTCAAAGAGATAACAAGTTCAAAGGTCATTACAATCACAAATCATAATTGTTCAGTCAGAAATTAAATTACTCAAAACACTTTAAAAACGATCAATTTTTACGTGAACAACTTAAAACTGAGATTTTCTTGCCAAATAGAGTACAAGTTTCTCGAGTATCACTATCCCTGTGATTATCCAGCTTCATCATTGGGATAATCAGCTTGTAGTCACTACATTCCAACACTGCTTTCATCTTAATCCAGACACAATTCATTTATCATCCATATCTTCACTAGTTCCATAGTAATCAATCCTAATCTCGAAAAGGCCTAAGCTTTCACACATTCAAATTATTCAGCAGGTCATGAACAGCTACTGAATTCATCAATAAAATTCAGCATGCAAACATATAAATTGATTTAACCTATAATATTTTAAATGAAACATGTCATGATTTGTAGCAACATGAAAATAAAAATGACAAATAAAATAGTTCATACTTTAGGTAGCTGCAGAGGAGCTTTAACCATGGTTCATCCTTCAAATAATCCCCCAACAGACTACACGAACTACTGTACCATCAAAAGATGTAAATTATTGATTTCACCTGTGGTTTGGAACTATTACTATTCATTGTGTCAAACTGGACAAACAACAATCAACAGGCTTGCTAAACATGTAAGCTAACTATACTGTCAAGCTGCCATAGATGGCCATATATTTATTGAAAAAACAAAACAAAACAAAAAAAAACATATGTTTACATATACTTGTATAGATATATCAGCAGGAAAATTGGAAAAATCATGGATCAATCAATCAAAACAACGAGATAAAGAAGAAATTGAAAATTAAATCAACAACACAGACTAAAGAACGATCGAAATCAACACAGAAATTCAGAATAAATCAACACAGAAATTCAACAACTGTAGACACCCCATTTTTGACCGACCTTAAGACTCAGACGTCACCGATTGAGCGCTTGGTGATGTTGCATATTGTGCTCGTTCTGAGGTTTCAGAGTCTCGGCTGCGAGCTTTGCCTCCGGACTTCCGGACTCTTTTGTGTTTTACCTCGGTTTGCGAACCAGGCTCTGTTTTCTCTGTCTTCTCTTCCCAAAGGGAGGGAGAGGTCTCATAGATCATCTCTCAGTGGCCGTAGGCTACGTTTTGTGGTCGTAGGCCATTTTTCCCGTTTGGAGCCCGGTTTCTGATTTTTCGGAGCCGTTGGCCGTGTGCCTCGGTTCGGAACCGCTTAACCACCTCCGTTTGCTCCGATTTTTGGCACGCATCTTATTTCCTCCCTTTTGAGGGACACTGTGGCCCGAGAGACCAACTTCGTGGTCGAACGCCACTTCCGGTGCCTAACAGTCAGTTTTCGGGGTCTCGGACCGCGCGTTTTGGCCCCCGAACCTTCGTTTTACATCAGTTTGAGTTCATTTTTGGTGGAGACCTTATTTTCATTGTTAGAAAGCTTGTAGGAGGGTGGGAGGTCAGCAATTGTTCTGAAAAACCAGCTTTATTCCTTCATCGCTCTCCGTCGCCCGTTTTCCTCACTAGAAAGCTGGTGTTGACCATTCCCGGGCCACTTTTTCTAGCCCTAAACCACATATTTGTGTTGTACACACCTTGAAGGCCACCAATATGGGTTGGCCGGCCATCAATCATTCCTGACCCTTTTGAACCCCTCTAAAAAGCTAGCTTTTCTCTCTCCTGGTTCACTTTTTCCAGTTTTTCTCCGCATAACTGTGTTGTACACACATGGGAGGCCACCTTTTTGGGGTGGCCGGCCACTAACTTTGCTTGAACCTTTTGAACCTAGCCGGCCGGCCACTTAAACCTTCTGAACCTGGCCGGCCATGACCTTCTCACCTGGTTCCTTACAGCTATACTCTCTGTTTCCCCCCAGATCCTGTATCCGAGGGGGGTCTTTTGGGGGGGAAATTTGAATTTGATTTTCCCTCCCTTTTCTCCACTCCTCTCCTCTATAAAACCAGCCCCCCAGCTCCATTTCAAGGGGTTACAAAAATTTGTTTGGAGCTCTTGCATTAAATCTCTCTATCTCTCTACTTCAACCCTCAAAACCCTAAAAGTCTTGCGCCATTTACACTACAACCCATAACACAACAACTCCACACTCCATTCCAGAAACTTGAGGCTATTTTTCAGAGGTTAGGAGCACCATTTCTTGGACCAAAAGCTGTTGAAGACTTGAGCTACAAGGGTGAGTCTTTTTTCTCCCTTTTTTGGCCCTATTTTGCATGCTATTTTAGCTTTTGTTGCTTGCATTTTTGGGCTCTGACCTAAACTGTAGATAGTCATATTTTGAGCTCCTTTTCATGTTTGATCAAGGACCTCTTGCTGTTTGAGGTTTTCTACTACCACTTGTCTCTTTATCCCTCTTTTAGGCCTATTTTTGCATGGTACGTTAGTCTTGTTTGTGAGCTGTTTTGGACTTGGTCATAAACTGTAAAGTGGCTTTTTTTGAGCCCCTCTTCAACTTTTTTGAAGGGCTCTCCTCTGTTTGGGGCCAGCCACTGCCCCTTGTCTCTAATCTCTCTTTTAGGGCCATTTTTGCATGATAGATTAGCCCTACTTGTGTTCATTTTTGAGAGTTGTCATAAACTGAAAAATGTCTTTTTTTAATCTCATCTTCAAGTTTGTTTAAGGTTCCATTCTTTTTTGAGGTCATATGCTTCCTTGTATGCTTGATTGTCTCCTATTTTGAGCCTTACACCTAAGCCCTTGTTGCATGATTTGTTTGGCCTTCTAGCCACTGAAATCTAGTGGATTTTTAGTAGCTAGCACACTGTTTTGAGCCTCCAAATCAGAGGGGGGTGACCCCCTCTCTCCTTGCCTTGTTTGGTGGTCATTTTGGCCTTCCAAAGAGGCCCTATCTTGCATACTTTGAAGCCACTTTCCAAGGTAAATTTGGTGGGTTTTGGAACTATCATATTTGATTTTCAGAGTTGTTTGTGCCATGCTAAGTGTCCATCTTGTATGTGCCTAATAATCCCTTGCATAGCCCTCTAAAGGAGCTCATCATTTTTACATGTGTTGGCTTCACTTCAGTGGTTATTTGGGCATATTTTGGTATGTTTTGTTCACTGATTTTTGCTGGATTGATGAGATTCCATACACTTCATGCACTTGCCATGTAAACCATGTTTGCTAGTCAAAGTTGCATGCTTTTTTAAGTCATCTTGCTAGCATCTTTTGGCCATGCTTTAAACTGGAAAAGTTCATGTTTTGGGACTGCCTTGGCTCTGTCTTTAGACTTCATGTTCAAATAATGCATGCTTTGTATAGCTATAAGCCATTGTATGTGCCTAGTTCTGAGTTTCGGGGTTCATCTCATGCATCGGGTGCCGTATTGCCATGTTTCGGGGCTGTTTAGCATCATATTTTAGTGCTGAGATTTGCATGTTCATATGCCATATTCCATGCCTTGCCATGCTTTGGTAGAATGGCATTTATGCCTTAGGTTCGGTCCTCGGTTTGCGTGCATGTGTGCACGCATTTCGATTGTCTCATTTTCATCTAATGGCTACTGATGTGAGTGTGGCTGAGGTCCACTCATATTGGTGTAAGTCCATCGTGCATTGTGTATGCGATTTCAATTCATAGCATTACGTATGTTAGGTTGTATATTAGAGCATTGTATATGCCATGTTACATCGAGCATTGTGTATGCCATTTCATAGTATTGTGTATGCTAGGTTGCATGTTAGAATTGCATTCATGCATGTCATGCATATTGCATTGTGTTTGGCATAGGAGTTAGCCCGAGCATGGGAAACGAGGTACGTTTCGTACTCCGAGTGACGGAACGTGTCTCAATTCCCGGTCACCGACACTCCGGATTATCCATGATGGAGTCTCGGTCTTGTTGTGTTTATACGTGCATTCATTTCATATTGAGTCGTGCAATTCGACTCCTCGGCCATCATGTATCGAGATGCATGATTGGTGGCACGAGGATCGAGGCAAGCATACATATGTGAAAATACACTGCCATGCCCCTTTCTTGCTCTCTGTTGCAGGAAATCAGAAAACCGGCAATCTTTTGGAGCGTCGTGCAATATTCCGGGCTTAATTGTAAATAGAGGCTAATTGGGGCATCTCAATGGATTTCCGCGCAAGGCAACTCTGAGCATGCATCATTCATCATTCGGAACAGAGCTGAGGCGGTCCATGAATTTGCGTGCAATTTACTGTTTTCCTAGATTAATTTGTTAATTAATTAGGGTTTTGTACTCATTAGGACTGTATTATTTATTCGGGACTGTATTATTTATTTGGACCCTTCGCGCGAGGGCAATGTTGTAATAAGTGTACGTGCGTGTGATGTATGTCTTCCAACCCCACGTCTTTCTCCCTTTTATTTACCAGCTTATGATGGTTAGATTAGGGCATGTTTCAATTAGCATACAGTATGATAGCATGTTTGCATCCATTCATCTGTTCTGCATGCATCGGGCTTGGCGCATCATATTCACTGCATTGTATTTCAATTCCGAGTTGAATACATGTTAGCTGTAGCATTTCATATGCCATGTTTAGAATAGCCGAGCCTATCTTAGCGACATTTTGCATGTGTTGCATTAGGCATTTCTGTATAGTTAGGATCATGCATGGGTTTCTAACATAGCTTCTGTTTTGGCTTGGAGTACTCGGTAAGTTTTATACTTTAGCATCCTTGCATGCGTGTGAGTGACTGCCATGATAGCATGCTTACCATGAGGCTATGTGCTTATGTGATATAACTGCCTGAATGCCTGTGGGTGAAGGTTGGGTTATTTGGATTGGAACAATTCATTCACTGTGAGTTTTAAGCCCACTAGATAGTGGCAAAACCATCTTTTCTAAGCCCACCCGAGGGTGGCAAAATCTGCATTTTAAGCCTACTTACGAGTAGCAAACCACTTTCAAAAACAAACATGAAATGTTTTGTTCCAATTCAGGCGATCCAGTCTATACTTGTATGCTGTGCGCATCACATAGTAAATCTAGGCTAATAACCGGAATAAGAACGCATAATGTTTTCAAAACTAGATATCATGGTTAGTAGAGGCCGATCTTTGATCGGGCGAGCGGGGGTGCTCACGAAGTGACCTTCCCCAATTGTACCTAAGTTCCCGAGCCGAGGCAACTTTGGTGATGACAGACACGTGGCCTTAGGCAACGAGTCAGGGTTTCCTAAATTTTCCAAAATAAAATATTTAGGTGGCGACTCTGTATCTGGCAAAAGCAGTCCATGTTTGGCACTTCTTTCTAAAAAATCTGTTTTCTCAAAACGATTTGCCGGATTTGGACTCTTTGGTTCAGATTAAGAACCGTGACAATTTGAGTCCGAACTGTAGTGAGCCCAAAATGAACGGAACGGGACTCATCCCTCCCGGGGCGTTCGGGGACGTCTACAGTTTCTGGCGACTCTGCTGGGGATTTAGAGAACTTGACTCGAACTCATGATATATTGTTTTGACTACACTTATGTGTTTCTTTGCATTGCATGTGCATTGGTGCACCTAGGACACCGTGTTTGCCATCTGCTATTCCTGAGCAGTTTGCCAGAGGCCGTGTGCCATAAGGCTTACCGGTTATGGGCTCTGCCAGTATGGGAACACAAACCCCGATTTTACCGGGGCACCCTCTTGACCATTCGACTTAGTGCATGTTCGGATCCGTAGTGACCATTCCAAACTAGGACAGGTTGCTTACCCGATATAGGTTATTTGAAACCGCTGCGTGCGTAGTAAAACCCTAGCTCCTGACAAAATAGGACAGGGTGTTTTGGCTCTCACTTATCTGCTATGTGCTTTTAGAGTGCGTCTCTACAGGGAAATACATGTATCAGTTTATAAGTTTGGGCACCAGGCCTGCGGGCATCAGTCAGTGTTCAAGAATCAGTTATCTGCGGGTACCAGATTCAGTTTTCGAGGACAGTGATTCAGGGATAATGATCAGTGTTTGAGGATAGTGTGTATTCAGCTTATCGACCGTGTGTTGTTATGCCCAGCTGTGTGTTGTGTATTTATTTTAAGCTGTTATGCTGTTCATTTATCTAGTTATTTATTTCCTTATTGCTTTATTTATCTTTTTGCTAAGACAGTTTTAGCACAATTGCTTCCAACCCAGCAGATATTCCCCAAGCACTTTGGACAAGAGGTCGTCGGCTCAATCGATCTGAGGATCTGGTTGACGGACAGCCAGTGTTTCATTCTCTACCCCCGGTTGTCAGACGGAGGCCGAGAAAATGTAGTGTGTCTGAACAGAGGTTACCAGAACAGTGGTCTACCCTAGCAGTGAACAGTCGGGCTGAGGTTTCAGTTTCTGCCATAGAGATACACATACCAATCAGTCAGCAAGATCAGCAGAATATAGCCGGGATAGAAGACATGATGCGACAGCTCCAAGAGAGCATGAAGCAAATGCAGGAGGACGCTGTCCGCCAAGTGGAGTTCTCTAAACAGCAGGCCACAATCATGGCCCAGCAGGCGGAGCTAATTACCCGGCTCCAGTAGCAAGCCGGAGCGTCAGCCACACATCCAGTTCCTCCCCTACCAGGGATCCCGTTACCAGAGCAGACACCAATTGTCCAGAATGTCCTACCAAATACCCAGAACACCCTGCCAAATGTCCAGAACATCCAGGAGGACACAGACCTTCCAATGGGGCCAGCTCCGCCCCCGCTTCCACCTCAACTGTCCAAGGCGCATACGCCCATTAACCATCCGGACTCTCCTTTCGAGTTCGAAATAGACCCTACAGCACTGAAATTGAGCAAGCTCGAGAAGCTTTTTAAGAAATCCCAAGGGGTAAAGGCTATTCCAGATATCGAGGACGGATATACCGATGTGGCCGTGACGCTTCCGGATAGGTTTAAAATGCCGCAGATCGATCGCTTCGACGGGTCTGGGGATCCCATGGTCCACCTCCGGCTATTCTCAGATATACTGCGGCCAATGGGCCTAACTAGACCCCAGAAGCTTTCACTATTCGGCCATACCCTGTCGGGTGTGGCCGCTATCTGGTATGCGAAGTTGGAGGATGATGTCAAGTGGAGTTGGAATGAAATGGCTGAGGCCTTTGTTGCGCAATACTCTTACAACACCCAAATTGAGATTACAACTCGTGATCTCAAAACAACAAGGCAGGAGCCCAAAGTGAGTTTCTCAGATTTCGTGACCCGGTGGAGGGCGAAGGCCTCGATGATGACTTTAAGGCCCACTAATAAGGACCGGATTCGGATGATTGTGCGCAATCTCCAACCAAAACTAATGCAAAAGATGATTGTACTCCCCTTCTCCACTTTTTCAGATCTGCACGAGATGGGGGTACAAATTGAAGATGCAATGAAACAGGGTCTGATCGACCAAGATAGGGAGTAACCAAGAAGGACTTTCAACCGCAACAACAATGCAGGCCCAAGTGGCGCTGCAACTGCAAGAGCTTCGGAGGTGAGCATGGTCACCACCATTCCCCCTCCCCTTCTAAGACCCATGGTAGCCACGCCCTTCTCCGGTGCATCCGGAAGCAATACACAGAACACCAAATACCAACCCAGAGGCCAAAGAACCTTCGCCCCATTGTACATGCCCCTGTCCAAGGCTCTATGGATCTTAATCAGAAAAGGGCATCTAAAACCCCTGGAACCGAGGCCGTTACCAAATCCACTACCCCCCACTCACAACCCAGCCAAATACTGCGCATATCACCAGCAACACGGTCATGACAACGACCAATGCTTCAGATTGCGTCATGAGATTCAGGATCTCGTTGACAAACAGGTGATTTTGCCACCAGAAAGACCCAATGTTACAACCAACCCACTCCCTACACACAACCAAGCTCCACCTCCCAAAAGAATCAACTTCATCCAGACTGGGGTTGCGTCTTACGATCCTAGTATCTATATCACCCCATCCCACCTACCTAAGCCGGAGGTGCTCCTTCCTGACTGCACTGACTCTTTGTGCATGTTGGACATCTCCACGACCCAACCAGAGCCGACGGTGGTGACCATCGAAGATGGGACAGGGTAGACTTCAAAGGAGGGTGGAATTGTTGAGTCTGGGATTGAGCAGTCTGGGAGTTTCGCTGAGGAAGCCTATGATCCGAGTGAGTATATCCTGTCAGCGGGCCAGCCTGAGCCAAGTATAGAATTGCCAGAGAAAGCAGAACTGTGTGTGATCCAGGGAGATAGATTTGAGCAGGGGACGGATGATTTGACGGCCGTGGAAGAGGGCTTTGCCAACCTACAGTTTTTCGATGACCAAGAATCAGGGGACACGGCAGTTAACTGGTTTGATTATAAGGAATCGGCAGAGGCCACTGGATGGCTGGATGATCAACCGAATGTGGTGGAAGAGTTCCAACTAGAACAGGGCCCGGCAGGGGCGAAGGTATCAGTTGTGGCCGGAAGGGCCGAAAGTCAGAATATATTGCCAGAGAGCGCCGGTACGAAGAATTTCGCTCAGAACAGGAGCATTGAGAATGCAGAGAAAGCTGAACAACAAACTGCGCTAACGCAGGTGGAACAATAAAAGATTTGGGATTCTGAGAGAATCCAGAAAGCCAAAGCCCATGAAGGGATTGAAAGTGCTGTGGACACGAGGACAGAAGAGCATATGGGCTGAAAGTACTGCAAGTACAGTCGTGCCGGAGCCAGACAGGTGTCTTTTGAATGCCAACGGAATGTGGTGGGAAGATGATGATTTATGTCTTGCCCGCACAGATGAAGATTGGGGGAGCAACCAAACAGACGACACCTGGTATCTCGATGAGGTTGATCACATGACAAGAAGCGGGCGGTATTTCAAGCTCCCGCACCTGGACCAGCCAGAAGCATCAGGGAAGGATAAGGAAGTTGAGAGACAGAAGGAGAAGCAAATCGAAGAAGAAGCTGTGCTGAAGCAGTTAAAAAAGATACAAGCAGACATCTCCATCTGGGGACTGCTTATGGCGTCATGAGTGCACAGGCAGGCTGTCCTATCTGCTATGGACAAGGCTAAACTCTCTATAGATACCACACCAGAGCAGCTAGTCGAACTGGTCTTTCCGGGAGGAGGTTCCCCGACATTATCCTTTTCGAACAAAGAACTGCCGCCTGAGGGCGCAAATCATAACAAACTCCTCTACATCTCTGTGGAATGTAGAGACAAGTGGGTGCCAGTGGTTCTTGTCGACACGGGATCCGCCATTAATGTATGCCCGTCAAGGACAGCATATGCAATCGGGTTAAAGCTCGTGGACTTCGTGCCGACTACTCAAGTGATCAGAGCCTATGATAACACCAGCAGGGAGGTGATGGGGACTGTCAAAATTTAGACCCAGGTTAGTCCAGGACAACACAACATTGAATTCCATGTCTTGGACGTTCCTGCAACCTTTAATCTACTCTTGGGGCGGCCGTGGTTGCACCAAGTGAAGGCAGTCTCTTCCACTTTGCATCAGATGTTGAAGTACCCTCACGGGAAGGGGGTGGCCATTATTTTCGGGAATTCGTCAATCCATCCACCGCCAGAAGTGTCTACACCAGTCTTGGAAATCGAGCACGGCACGGAGGATGTGTTCTTATCAGGGTTTACTCTGGCTGAGGCTCGGGTTGTGCAGAATATCATGGCTGTTAATGAGGGAGTGTACGTCAGTGCTTAATCTGTATACCTCATGAACAAGCTACAACACATCCCCGGGATGGGATTGGGAAGGAGCGGCCGAAAGGGCGTCGCAGCATTGGTCGAAATGCCACACAACCCTCATACCTTTGGATTGGGTTATCAGCCCACCAAAGAGGATTGGTTAAGGAAGGGAAAGGAAATGGCTGGAAGAGCCAGAGCAAAGCAGGCTGGGAAGCCATTTGAGCTGATGCATAGGCCCATTCAGGGTACCCTAAACAGACGCTTCATCCGGAAGGGGGGAGGACTTTCCGTTTTGTGGCTTCCCAGAGCCATGGCTGAACGCGGAGAAGAAGCGCGTGCCAGGTTTCGAGATCTTCTTCGATCTGCAATTACCCGGGGATGACGTTGCCAAAGAGCAGACAGACCCATCAGCTGAGGTTGAGCAGTGTAAGGCAGTGGACTCCGAGGGCGCTGAAATTGAAATGGGGGTAGCACTGGCATGTCTACTTTCAGATCCTCCGATCGACCATAAGTTCTTGGGGGATAACTTCTCGGTTTCCATGATTGGGAATGAAACGGCTGCGGGCCTACCAGCAACTATTTTGGATGCATCTATGGCACCCTCTCTCACTTGGCAATATGAAGAGGGATTTTTGTCCAGCAGCACCGAGTCAGGTAGTGAGCCGGAATCTGATTCCACCGAGTCTTGTGGGTCGGAATCAGGTTCCAGCTCGACTGAGTCTGAGTCTGGTCATCCTGGGGATGATAACCCGGATGCCACAGTCTTGTCCAGGTCGTCTTTTTCTTTCTCTTTTGAGTCTATTGTAACCGAGGAATCGGACGACTTGGGTGTGCTTAATGAGAATCAAGTAGCTGTGGTTTCTGAGTACTTTTCTGTGCCCTTGATTTATTGCATTAACTCAAACTTTCAAAATTTTGACAAAAACGATGAGGAAGAAATTCCTTCGGTTTTGCAACGCTTAATTGAACAAGAACAGGAAAGATTTGTTAAACCGTTAGTTGATGAAATCACTACTGTGAATGTTGGTACTGAGGAGGACCCGCGGATGGTCCAGATTGAGTCCACGTTGTCTTCGGAGGAACGCGAGCGCTTAGTCGCTTTATTAAAAGATTTCAAAGATGTTTTCGCGTGGTCCTACGAAGACATGCCTGGAATCGATCCTGAGATTATACAGCACCAGATCCCTCTTGACCCCGAGGCCCGACCCGTTAAACAGAAACTCAGAAGGATTCGCCCGGACTGGGCTCTCCAGATTAAGGAAGAGGTCACCAAGCAAATCGACACAGGCTTCCTGCTGGTATCCGAATACCCGACTTGGTTGGCCAACATCGTTCCAGTACCAAAGAAGGATGGCAGGATCCGAGTATGCGTGGATTTCAGGGATTTGAACAGAGCCAGTCCGAAGGACGGCTTTACCTTGCCGCATATTGATGAGTTAGTGGACTTCACAGCAGGGCATGCTTTGCTTTCATTCATGGATGGCTTCTTTGGCTACAATCAGATAGTAATGGCACCTGAAGATCAGGAAAAGACTGCATTCACCACCCCGTGGGGGACATACTGCTATAGAGTCATGCCATTTGGGCTGAAGAATGCTGGAGCTACTTATCAACGGGCCGTGACCACAATATTGCATGACATGATCCACAAAGAGGTTGAGGTGTATGTGACGACATGATTGTCAAGTCCAAAGAAAGAGAGGGCCACTACACCGCCTTGCAAAAGTTCTTTCAAAGGATCAGAGAGTTCCGGTTGCGGCTGAATCCTCAGAAGTGTACGTTTGGTGTTACAGCGGGAAAAATGCTGGGGTTTCTGATTACACAAAGAGGTATCGAAGTCGACCCTTCCAAAATCAAGGCCATCTTAGAAATGCCACCACCAAGGACTGAAAAGGAGGTGCGAGGCTTTCTGGGTAAAGTGCAATTCATAAGACGGTTTAACTCAAAATTAACCTTGACTTGTGAACCACTTTTTGGTCTCTTGAAGAAAGGCAAGAAATTCCAATGGGATGGCCGATGCCAAGCTGCTTTTGAACAGATTAAGGAATATTTACAGAACCCGCCCGTGTTGTCACCGCCAGAATCGGGGAAACTGTTGATATTGTACCTTTCAGTGACTGAGACCACAATGGGCTGTATGCTCGCACAAGAATCTGAAGACAAAGTGGAGAGAGACATCTACTATCTGAGCAAAAAGATGCTAGAGTATGAGACTCGCTACACACCGTTGGAGAAGGCTTGCTTAGCTTTGGTATGGGCTACCAGGAAGCTGCGGCACTACCTGTTAGCTCACTCCGTAATGTTGGTTTCACGACTTGATCCCATCAAATATCTTTTCGAGAAACCAGCACTTACGGGTAGGCTAGCTCGTTGGTTGCTGTTGCTCTCTGAATTCGATTTGAAATATGTGACACGCAAGTCAGTCAAGGGAAGAGCAGTAGCAGAATTCCTAGCCGTCCATCCAGTAAAAGGGGGTGAAGCAGTCGAGTACTTATTCCCAGATGAAGCCATTTTGCACATCGATGATGAAACTTGGACGATGTACTTTGACGAAGCATTAAACCAGTATGGGTATGGGATAGGAGTGTTACTGATAGCACCTGACAAATCCCGTATCCTCTAGCCTTCAAACTCCGGTTCAAAATCTCGAACAACGAAGCAGAATATGAGGCATGCATTGCCGGTCTAGAAGCAGCCCTGGAACTAGGGGCAAGACGGTTGGACGTCATCGGGGACTCGAACCTTGTTGTGTCTCAAGCAAAAGGAGACTGGAAAGTCAAAGAAGAAAAGATGATGTATCACCAAACCTTGGATTTGTTAATTCCTCGGTTTGAGAAGCTAAACTTTGCTCATCTACTAAGAGAGGACAACAGGTTCGCAGATTCTTTAGCAACTCTATCTTCTATGATAGACATCTCGTTCGGAGTCCAGATGCGTCCAGTCATCATTGACCAGAAATTTGCGCCAGCCTACGAGTCGATTGCTGCTATAAATGAGGTTCAGGATGAAAACCCCTGGTATTACGACATTTGGAATTTCATGGAGAAGGAAGTGTACCCGCCAGGGGTAAATGCCAAGGATAAAAGGACAATCAGAAGAATGGCCGCTCAGTTCATCATCTGTGGGGGTAAGCTGTATAAGAGAGGTCATCTGGGAATGCATAAGCTGTGTGTCGATGCCGAGGAGTCGAAGCATCTAATGGAAGCCATCCATGGAGGGGAATGTGGTGCGCACATGAATGGAGTAATGCTAGCGCGGAAGATCCTCAGACAGGGTTACTACTGGTCTTGTCCGGCGATGCCACAAGTGTCAAATTCATGCAAATCGCATGAACATTCCGCCGTCGAAGCTATACAATATGACTTCACCATGGCCATTTTCAGTCTGGGGAATTGATGTGATCGGGGCTGTCACTCCGAAGGGGTCGAATGGGCATGAGTTCATCCTGGTCGCGATAGATTATTTCACGAAGTGGGTCGAGGCCCAATCCTATGCGGTGTTGAAGGCTTCACATGTTGCGAAGTTTATAAGAAACAACATCATCTGTCGCTACGGGGTCCCAAACGAGATAATCTCAGATAACGGTTCCCATTTCAAGAAAGAAGTGATTGACTTGTTGGAAAAATACAACGTGGCTTTTCATAAGTCATCCACGTACCGGCCGCAAACCAATGGAGCAGTTGAGGCCGCCAACAAGAATATCAAACACATATTGTAGAAGATGGTGGAAACCTACCGGGACTGGCCAGATAAGCTGCCGTTTGCTCTGTGGGGTTACCGGACTTCAATCAGAACTTCTACTAGGGCGACTCCGTATTCATTGGTTTATGGGATGGAGGCCGTTCTACCCATCGAAATTGAAGTTCCGTCTTTGCGAGTATTGGCCGAGTGTCAAATAGTCGAAGCAGATTGGCAGCAGAGCAGGTTTGAGGAACTCATGCTCTTTGATGAAAGAAGACTGAAAGCACTGTACCATGTTCAAGGTTATCAGCGCAGAATTGCCCGGGCTTTTAACAAGAAAGTTAAGTCCAGGAATCTAAAGGAAGGAGATTTGGTGCTCAAGGACAACCGAGCTCCCATCCACGACCCAAGGGGCAAGTTCAGACCCAATTGGACTAGCCCCTACATCATTAAGTCTATCTGGTCAGGTGGAGCTGTGGTTCTGATGGACCTGGATGGCTTAGAGTTCTCACAGCCGATCAACATGGACAAGTTGAAGAAATATTACCCTTGAGAGGCTCGCTAGGCCGAAAACTCGAAAGGGCGACCTAGGCAAAACTCAGAGCACAAAAAATTTGAAATTATAAAAACTGAGCTCGCAAGGTTGAAAACTCGCAAAGGGCGGCCTTGGCAAAAGTTAGAGCGTAAAAGGAGAGCGAAAATACCCGAGCGAACCCGTACCTGAACTATGTAAGGCTTGATTCCCATCTTTGGGATACGTAGGGCAACTTCATCCTGAAGTTCAACCATAAACATTTTCCCCGATCAACTTTGTCCATTTGATCATCTCGGCCATCTTTGTCCATTCAGCTTTCAAAGAATTCGGTTAAGATCTCCAGTGCAGTGCTTCTCAGACTAGGGGCAACTTTCCGTTGCTGTGCAGTGCCGTGGTACTATGCAGACTAGGGGCAACTTTCTAGTTGCAGGGGTCCGGGGTTGTGCATCTCAGTGACAGATCTCAGGTGTGTCCAGTTCTGATCCATATCGAAAATGGTTTTGAAAAGTTTTAATAAAAGTTGACTTTGTTCAAATTAATCTTTTTACAACTAAGACCATTTTTGGACCAAAGCGGAAAATTTTCAATACCCACAACCTTTAATTTCATTGATTTCAAAACAAAGTTCTCCTGCTCTTGCATACAAATTGAAGTTGCTTTTTATTACATTCATAAAGAAAACTTGAAAGTACTAGTAAAGCAATAAACCCAGGGCATAGATAAGTCAGGTGTCCCTGCGGCCCCTCCCAGAGCTGGTCGAAGCCTCTGATGCCAAGCTGGGCCCAATCTGTGCCTCTTCATTGAGCCAATCCAAGCACTCGTCAGACAAAGTGCAACTAAAAGTGCGAGCGGGGGCCAGGAGCTCTCTAGTCCTCCATGCTGTGGCATAACGGGCAAGCTGTGCGCCTCGAACCGGGAATGTGGTAGGATACCTCTATCCCCTCTGGCGGGCAAGTCTGATTATGACCAAACTGACGCAGGAATCGGAATAGAAAGTAGAACACGTAGTGGGTCAGACCAATCAACTGGATCCCGATCTGCCGGGACATGCTATAGCTCATTGCTGGGAGATTGAGCCAAGGACAGCGCCAAGCACATGCGATCTGCAGACAAATTGCAAATCCAGTCAAACCACCACCCCTCATCAGGGGCATCAACTAGGCGTTGTCGAAAGAAGTAGCCGCGAGCCGAGTAGGCTGGGCAAGAGTCCACAACTTGCAGTTTATCCATCAACCATACCTGGGGAGGGATGAAAAATGAGAGAATAAAGAATAGAGAGATGTACGATGAGAGAAAAGTAAGAAAAGGGTTTTGTGAGAAAAAACCGAGCCCGAGGGCCGAGTGATGTGAGCCATATATATGTGAGATTGGGTGGGAAACATTACCTGCAGCAGTAGTGGACTCCCCGCAAATCTGGTCGTCTCCCGGCGATAGAAAGCATCCAAGCCCATCAACGTCTCGGCCAATGTCATGGCAATGCAGCTCTTTTCTTCTTTCAAGCCTTGAGCAACTTCAATAAGACGAATGCTAGATCCACTAAAGCCTGGGGCAAGCAAAAAGTGAGATAGCATACACAAGCAAAGGGCGTGTTGCCAAAAACCTTGCCAATGATGGTTGCCGCGGTCACCAGCATCAGAAAAGCGATGAATCAAGCCGAGGATATCCAGTTCCCCGTTGCAGATCAGAGACCGAGCGTCATGCATCGTGAGTCCACACATCCGCCCTAAAGCTTGGGCGTGGCCGAAGCGAAACTGAGGCAAAAATTTCTTCATAACGTTCAGATTGCATCAGAACTTGAAAATCTTCGAAAGTTGGACATACTTCTTGCCCGCCGAAGCTAAACACATGTGTCACCGGGTTCCAAAACCTCGCCGCGGCATGAAGAAAAGGGGAGGTGCAGCGGAGTACGGCTCAGCGTGAATAGTGCATTCAAGCTGAAACCTCGGAAGTTCAACTTTTCCGAGCCATCTAAAGAAGCGATCCAAGCTGTGAGATTTTCGACGAGAAACGTCTCCATTTTGGTGCAAAACTGAGATGAAATGAATCAACCCCGAGGCTAGAACTTTTAAAGAGGATAAGACACTGTTCGGGGGACACGTGTCAAAAATTTGGTGGTTGCTAGGCTAGGTGGCCGGCCGGCCACCTTTTCTGGCAAGCCAGCCACCCCTCTCCTCTCCAATGCAAAAAGCTGGCCGGCCAGCTCCCAAAGGTGGCCGGCCATGCTGCAATGTGTGCCTTTGGTCCTGTTTTACCATCTGGAAGGAAGTTCCTAGCATTTCCACACATCGGGAGCGTCAAAGGCCTCCATTTCCCTCTAATTCGGATGCGTTCCGTCACCCAGATCGTCCGAAATACACTTTGTTTATAGAGTTGTTGTTTAGTTTTGCTTATCGAGTTGTTGTTTTGCTTATCGAGTTGTTGCTTTGTTTGTCGAGCTGTTTTGTTTATTCAAGTCTTGTTTATCATAGTTGTCAAGTTTTGTATTTTGAGTTGTTACTCTTTGTTTAAATCAACATTGTTGTGTCTTGCTTATTGAGTTGTAAACTTGCTAAGATTCTGTTATTTCTTGGTGAGTTAAGTTGTTTAGTTTGTTGTGTCGGTTCACTACCTGACCTGGTAAATACACAATGCACATTTCCATTCAATCTCATTTTTGTGCAAAATGATGCGATGCGATGCTGAGAGCATAAAATACAACACTTTTTTTTAAAAAGGTGTTTCATTCCAACATACTTCCTTTGTTACAACACTTTTTTACCATGAGGGTACAAGTTTTGCAAAAATAAAACTGTCTAACAATGTACAATGTGCTACAACTACTAGTAAAAAGGTAAATAAAGTAGGAAACAAATGCATCGATGCTCTCAGGAGCAGGAATAAGAGGCCCTCTTCGTCCTCTTCTGCGGAACAACCTCTACACCATCATCACCATCATCATCTAAGTCGGAGCTGCCATCCTCGGGATCCTCCTCGGCCTCACCTCCACTCCCGGAACCAGGATCGGAGCCACCCTCTCTATCAGCAAATGTCTCTGACTGGGGATCTGCAGCCTTCTCCTCCTCCTCGCTAGGCTCCTCCTCTATGATATGCGCCCTGCGTCTGCCTCGTCCGCGAGACGACTCCCCTCTCCCAGCTCCTCAAGAAAGCCTAGATGGCCCAGCTCCTCGGCAAGGCCTGGATGGCCCAGCCTATGACTGAGCATACACCGGAGGCATCTGAAAATGAAGAATGTAGTTTGAATACATCGGCCAAAACATGTATATCAGATACAGATGCAAGCAAACTACACAGAGTGGATGCATGCAGGTATAGTGCATGAATGTGGCGTGTGTCAGATGTGCTCTACACAGGCAGCCTATCAATGCAGTAAAGACGTTCAGGATCAACATGTCATCAGAAGTATGATAAATGCAAGAAAACTAAAGGGTACCTGGACACCCATAATGGACAACTGCGCCTCTCTCCGCAGGACCATGCCCTCAAGTGAGGCCACCATCTCAAGCACCTCATCCATGTACTCCCTGGGTGGCTGCAGATACAAGCTCAAGTCATCAATGAATAAACAACTACCAAAGTATCTGTGTGATAAACGAAAAACAGTGGAACATACCGGTGGTGAGTCAGGGTCACTGACATATCGGTGGCCAGGCATCGGAGGCTCTATCGGAATCAGAATCGGGGAGGTAGTCCCGTATTGCCATCCCATCTACTCAGTCGGCATATCTGGCCATCCAGGATGATGATGAGTCGAAGGAATCGGGGGAACCAATCCACCCCCATCTCTAGATGTGCCAGCCCTGCTTGTGGAAGGGATATCTACAGTCCGAGCCCTACTCGATGAGGGCATACCAGCAGACCTCCTCATCAGAGTATGGACTCCCGTCAATGGAGGCATCAAATATGTGTGACGGTAGGTCGCATAATCCCCCTCCTCGAGATGAAGGAATGCATCAGTACCCAACCTGGCGTCGATAACACCCTGGAGAGGGAGCCTATCAGCGGTCCGCATATCAACTGGGGGTGCTGAGGGAAGGTCCTGAGTAGTGTAGCCCCAAACCTGACGTAAAAAGCGATCCCCCAAAAACTAGGCCCTACCGACTGGCCCCTCGAACAGGATCCTATATCGGGAGGCACCCCATGCTCCGGCAAACTGGAACCGGAGGTCTCCACCTAAAGGCGCCCAGGGCTGCCATGTGATCTGCAGATAACCAATGCATAAGCTGATCAGAAATTACGAATGTGCAAGACAAATCAAAGATTGGAAACATAAAGAGCTGAGAGTTCTAAAATACCTCTGATGTCCGTACTGTATCGAAGTACTACCGCAGGTAGAGGAAAGACTCCCGAGGTCTCGGCCGGTACTGACCCTTGAATACAAGTGAATATGGGGTCGTGGGGGGCACTTCCACCTCAAGCTCTGGGGCTAGCGTCGGGAAGTACGCGTAAACCCATAACTGTGAGAAATAGAGCAATGGTCATCAGAATACAGAATGCTGAGTGCAGGATGTAAATACGAAATGCTGAGAGCAAAGTGCAGGGTACAGAGTGTAAAGTGCACCGTGTTGCAATGTACAAGTAATGAGAAGAAGAAATGTAAATCAAGAGGGCAGAAAGTACCTCCCAGGCCCTCCAATAGCCGCCAACCATGTTCCCCCGTCCGCGGGAGGTCGCGCTCATATAGCAATATAGGGTAGCCAGGCTGGCGCCACCCCAGTCATATCGACTGACCTGTGATAGGTCCACCAGAGCACTCAATAAGTAAAGCCCGACAGTGTTCCCCCTATCGGCGAACAGAGTGGTGCCGAAGAGGAACATCAGGAATCCGCCAGTATACTGCGCTACCTCCTCAGGAGTCTCAGGCTCCATCTCCACCCTCCTGAAATGGGAAGAGAACCAGGTGTACCGGACTCTGCCCGAAGATCTGTCAACAGGCGGGCGAGCCCCCAATAAATATATCCAGGCGGCCTCCCACTCGCCCATGTCCTCGTCGTATGGGATGGCCCAACCTCCCACATCAAGGCCCGTCAGTATGGCAAAGTCAAATGGGGTCATGGTCATGTCCCTGGTGGCAGAAAAATGAAAGGAGTTGGTGGTGTCCCACCATCTATCTACCAAAGCACCCATCAGTATCCTACTGGCAGGACAGCGAGATATCCCGGTACAGAAGGGCCCAAACCCTGCCACGTCAACCAGATCCCGGACAGCCTCTGGGAGCTCGGCATACCACTCTCTCGCTGCGACGGAGCCATACCCTCGCGTGGTACGAGAAGTCACCTGCATTCAAGATGAACGCATGTATTCAGTTTCAGAATGAAATGAATAAGCTGCGTGCAAATGAAATAAATAAGCTGTGTGCAAATAAAATGTATAAGCTGTGTGCAAAATCAAATCAGATACAGAATCTGGGCTGTGTGTTCATTTCAAATGTATGAGCCGTGTGTTCAGAATTCAAGTATTGGAGCTGTGTGTTTAGATTTCGAAGTGTGGGCTGTGTGTTCATCTCAAAGTACGAGCTGTGTGTTCGACATCAAGTGTTTGGGCTGCGTGTTCAACTCTCAATAAGTGTGGGCTGTGTGTTCATCTCAAAGTACGAGCTGTGTGTTCGACATCAAGTATTTGAGCTGTGTGTTCAGATTTCAAAAGGTGGGCTGTGTGTTCATCTCAAAGTACGAGCTGTGTGTTCGACATCAAGTGTTTGGGCTGTGTGTTCGACATCAAGTGTTTGGGCTGCGTGTTCAACTCTCAATCAGTGTGGGCTGTGTGTTCATCTCAAAGTTCGAGCTGTGTGTTCAACATCAAGTATTTGAGCTATGTGTTCAGATTTCGAAGTACGGGCTGCGTGTTCAACTCTCAATCAGTGTGTGCTGTGTGTTCACCTCAACAACGAGCTGTGTGTTCGACATCAAGTGTTTGGGCTGCGTGTTCAACTCTCAATCAGTGTGGGTTGTGTGTTCATCTCAAAGTACGAGCTGTGTGTTCGACATCAAGTGTTTGGGCTGCGTGTTCAACTCTCAATCAGTGGGGGCTGTGTGTTCATCTCAAAGTTCAAGCTGTGTGTTCAACATCAAGTATTTGAGCTGTGTGTTCAGATTTCGAAGTACGGGCTGCATGTTTAACTCTCAATCAGTGTGTGTTGTGTGTTCACCTCAACAACGAGCTGTGTGTTCGACATCAAGTGTTTGGGTTGCGTGTTCAACTCTCAATCAGTGTGGGCTGTGTGTTCATCTCAAAGTTCGAGTTGTGTGTTCAACATCAAACATTTGAGCTGTGTGTTCAGATTTCAAAGTTTGGGCTGCGTGTTCAACTCTCAATCAGTGTGGGCTGTGTGTTCATCTCGAAGTTTGGACTGTGTGTTCAACATCAAGTATTTGAGCTGTGTGTTCAGATTTCAAAAGTATGGGCTGTGTGTTCAGATTTCAAAGTAGGGGCTGTGTGTTCATCTCAAAGTTTAGGCTGTGTGTTCAATTCTCAACAAGTATGTGCTGTGTGTTCACAATCAATATACGGGCTGCGTGTTCAGAAAGTCAGAGTGTTTGAACTATGTGTTCAAGATGCAAACGGAATACGATGTTATGGACTAATCATTCAAAACAAGCTGTGTGCTTGAATGGGCAGATAAACATAACAAAAGCACGAAATGCACGGAGAATGCAGAATACATTGCAGAAAATGTAAGAGTGAAGTAAATACCTCTCGTGCCTCATGAGAGAGGTGAGACTCTGGCTCCCGTAGTAGTAGATCTGCAGGCGCTCGCTCATCAAAGTCAGTGAAGTGGTAGAAAACCGCCTGAGGAAGGACGTGCTCTTGAGGATGATACCTCTCGGGATCAAACGGGCGAACTCTTGGGGGTAAAGCCATAATATCTGGGTCACCTCCGGCACCTGGAGGACCTCCGCCATAAGGGAAATGACCAGCCATCTTGAAAGATCTGCAAAAAGGAGCCAAAATGAGCAAAATGAGCCAAAATTGGAAAAAGTCAACAAAAGTCAACTCTCGGGAAATGAAAAAGTCAACAAAAGTCAACTCTTGAGAAAATCTTCCAAATATTGAGACAAACATACCTCAAGTGGTGAAAATGAGAAAAGAAACCGAAATCAAAATTTAATCGGTTCAAAGTGACGAAAACTGAAAGATTTCGCGAAAACAACTTGCGTGGAGCGTTGGAAAACGCGTATAGAGCGCAGATCTGAGAGAGAAAGTGGTCTAGGAAGGAAGAGGAGGAGATTTCAGAGCTGATGTTATGAGAACAAGTGCTTTGGATAAGCACATTTAAAGAAAAGAGAGTAAAAGGACCAAACTGCCCCGGATCTGGGCTAGGTGGCCGGCCGGCCACCTTTTCTGACAGGCCGGCCATCCCACTCCCTCACCCCTGGCCGGCAGCCTCCCCCTTGAACCATACCTAGCCGGTGGTGTTCCCAACATGGTCTCCAAGGCCTCTGCAAATTTTGGTGATGATTGGAGTTCCCGGCACCCGAGAAAGTACAACGAAAGTGCACTTTTCGTCGCGAAATCCCTCCGCGGGAACTTCAACTTCAACTTTCAATGTGTGTTTCATCATTACTCGCCAAGAGCAAGACGTATCCTTTTTGAATATGTTGTGACCCCTCTGGGAGGTAAAGCGGAGGCCGCAATCGAGCCACCTTTGTTGAAAATTGCATTGCTTTGCTCGTTGTTTCATTTCAAAATGCGCATTCGAGTTTACACTTATCCTGCATTGTTATGCACATCACTTGTATTCTCATGCATATAACTTGCATTGTTATGCACGTTTCCTTGATACTGTCATGCCTCCATGCTTAAACTCGCGTTGTTATGCACGTTGCTTCTCGCATTGCGATGCACTCGCCCATCAACACCTCATTTGTCTGCGCTCGATATCACACTGAACATATGTTGCTAACTATGTTGTGCTTGTTGAGTTTCTTCCTTCTTTCCAGGCACGATATTGTATGTACGGTTCATTTGAGGCTGGTGCGACCAGACGAGCCGCACAGGTATTATATCCCCTCCGTGTGAGACGTGGCTAGAATTCAATGATTCTCCGCATTCTTCAACTGCATGAAATGTAGTTTTGCTTTGCATTCTTGCTTAAAATTGTCGCATCTATTTGTGAATACTTGCTTCATTACAGCTTGCTGCATTTGCATGATCACGAGGTATCTTCGGCTTTGTGCATATCATTTTGCATTTTGCCCCCCGCCTGCGGGCGCGCCTGCGGGCACATTTCTCTGTTATCTAGTATGTTTGTTTAAGTCTTCGGCCTCGTCAAAAATGGGTCGTCTCTGGACTTTGACATTCACTCCCGTCACTTCTTGACTTCCGAGTTCTGTCAAAGAGGGGCAACTGTAGACACCCCATTTTTGACCGACCTTAAGACTCAGACGTCACCGATTGAGCGCTTGGTGATGTTGCATATTGTGCTCGTTCTGAGGTTTCAGAGTCTCGGCTGCGAGCCTTGCCTCTGGACTTCCGGACTCTTTTGTGCTTTGCCTCGGTTTGCGAACCAGGCCCTGTTTTCTCTGTTTTCTCTTCCCGAAGGGAGGGAGAGGTCTCGTAGATCATCTCTCAGTGGCCGTAGGCTACGTTTTGTGGTCGTAGGCCATTTTTCTCGTTTGGAGCCCGGTTTCCGATTTTTCGGAGCCGTTGGCCGTGTGCCTTGGTTCGGGACCACTTAACCACCTATGTTTGCTCCGGTTTTTGGCACGCATCTTATTTCCTCCCTTTTGAGGGACACTGTGGCCCAAGAGACCAACTTCGTGGTCGAACGCCACTTCCGGTGCCTAACAGTCAATTTTCGGGGTCCCGGACCGCGCGTTTTGGCCCCCGAACCTTCGTTTTACATCGGTTTGAGTTCATTTTTGGTGGAGACCTTATTTTCATTGTTAGAAAGCTTTTAGGAGAGTGGGAGGCCAGCAATTGTTCTAAAAAACCAGTTTTATTCCTTCATCGCTCTCTGTCGCCCGTTTTCCTCACTAGAAAGCTGGTGTTGACCATTCCCGGCCCACTTTTTCTAGCCCTAAACCACATATTTGTGTTGTACACACCTGGGAGGCCACCAATATGGGTTGGCCGGCCATCAATCATTCCTGACCCTTTTGAACCCCTCTAAAAAGCTAGCTTTTCTCTCTCCTGGTTCGCTTTTTCCAGTTTTTCTCCACATAGCTGTGTTGTACACACATGGGAGGCCATCTTTTTGGGGTGGCCGGCCACTAACTTTGCTTGAACCTTTTGAACCTGGCCGGCCGGCCAGGGGAGGTGGCCGGTCGGCCACCTGAACCTTCTGAACCTGGCCGGCCATGACCTTCTCACCTGGTTCCTTACAGCTGTACCCTCTGTTTCCCCTTAGATCCTGTATCCGAGGGAGGTCTTTTGGGGGGGAAATTTGAATTTGATTTTCCCCCCCTTTTCTCCACTCCTCTCCTCTATAAAACCAGCCCCCCAGCTCCATTTCAAGGGGTTACAAAAATTTGTTTGGAGCTCTTACATTAAATCTCTCTCTCTCTCTACTTCAACCCTCAAAACCCTAAAAGTCTTGCACCGTTTACACTACAACCCATAACACAACAACTCCACACTCCATTCCAGCAACTTGAGGCTGTTTTTTAGAGATTAGGAGCACCATTTCTTAGACCAAAAGCTGTTGAAGACTTGAGCTACAAGGGTGAGTCTCTTTTCCCCATTTTTTTGTCCTACTTTGCATGCTATTTTAGCTTTTGTTGCTTGCATTTTTGGGCTCCGACCTAAACTGTAGATAGTCATATTTTGAGCTCCTTTTCATGTTTGATCCAGGACCTCTTGCTGTTTAAGGTCTTCTACTACCACTTGTCTCTTTATCCCTCTTTTAGGCCTATTTTTGCCTGGTACATTAGTCTTATTTTTGAGCTGTTTTGGACTTGGTCATAAACTGTAAAGTGGCTTGTTTTGAGCCCCTCTTCAACTTCGTTGAAGGGCTCTCCTCTGTTTGGGGCCAGCCACTGCCCCTTGTCTCTAATCTCTCTTTTAGGGCCATTTTTGCATGATAGATTAGCCCTACTTGTGTTCATTTTTGAGAGTTTTCATAAACTGAAAAATGTCTTGTTCTAATCTCATATTCAAGTTTGTTTAAGGTTCAATTATTGCTTGAGGTCATATGCTTCCTTGTATGCTTGATTGTCTCTTATTTTGAGCCTTACACCTAAGCCCTTGTTGCATGATTTGTTTGGCCTTCTAGCCACTGAAATCCAGTGGATTTTTAGTGGCTAGCACACTGTTTTGAGTCTCCAAATCAGAGGGGGGTGACCTCCTCTCTCCTTGCCTTGTTTGGTGGTCATTTTGGCCTTCCAAAGAGCCCTATCTTGCATACTTTGAAGTCACTTTCCAAGGTAAATTTGGTGAGTTTTGGGACTATCATATTTGATTTTCAGAGTTGTTTGTGCCATGCTAAGTGTCCATCTTGTATGTGCCTAATAATCCCTTGCATAGCCCTCTAAAGGAGCTCATCATTTTTACATGTGTTGGCTTCACTTCAGTGGTTATTTGGGCATATTTTAGCATGTTTTGTTCACTGATTTTTGCTGGATTGATGAGATTCCATACGCTTCATGCACTTGCCATGTAAACCATGTTTGCTAGTCAAAGTTGCATGCTTTTTTAAGTCATCTTGCTAACATCGTTTGGCCATGATTTAAACTGGAAAAGTTCATGTTTTGGGACTGCCTTGGCTCTGTCTTTAGACTTCATTTTCAAATAATGCATGCTTTGTATAGCTATAAGCCATTGTATGTGCCTAGTTCTGAGTTTCGGGGTTCATCTCATGCATCGGGTGCCGTATTGCCATGTTTCGGGGCTGTTTAGCATCATATTTTAGCGCTGAGATTTGCATGTTCATATGCCATATTCCATGCCTTGCCATGCTTTGGTAGAATGGCATTTATGCCTTAGGTTCGGTCCTCGGTTTGCGTGCATGTGTGCACGCATTTCGATTGTCTCATTTTCATCTAATGGCTACTGATGTGAGTGTGGCTGAGGTCCACTCATATTGGTGTAAGTCCATCGTGCATTGTGTATGCGATTTCAATTCATAGCATTACGTATGTTAGGTTGTATATTAGAGCATTGTATATGCCATGTTACATCGAGCATTGTGTATGCCATTTCATAGTATTGTGTATGCTAGGTTGCATGTTAGAATTGCATTCATGCATGTCATGCATATTGCATTGTGTTTGGGATAGGAGTTAGCCCGAGCATGGGAAACGAGGTACGTTTCGTACTCCGAGTGACGGAACGTGTCTCAATTCCCGGTCACCGACACTCCGGATTATCCATGATGGAGTCTCGGTCTTGTTGTGTTTATACGTGCATTCATTTCATATTGAGTCGTGCAATTCGACTCCTCGGCCATCATGTATCGAGATGCGTGATTGGTGGCACGAGGATCAAGGCAAGCATACATATGTGAAAATACACTGCCATGCCCCTTTCTTGCTCTCTGTTGCAGGAAATCAGAAAACCGGCAATCTTTTGGAGCGTCGTGCAATATTCCGGGCTTAATTGTAAATAGAGGCTAATTGGGGCATCTCAATGGATTTCCGCGCAAGGCAACTCTGAGCATGCATCATTCATCATTCGGAACAGAGCTGAGGCAGTCCATGAATTTGCGTGCAATTTACTGCTTTCCTAGATTAATTTGTTAATTAATTAGGGTTTTGTACTCATTAGGACTGTATTATTTATTCGGGACTGTATTATTTATTTGGACCCTTCGCGCGAGGGCAATGTTGTAATAAGTGTACGTGCGTGTGATGTATGTCTTCCAACCCCACGTCTTTCTCCCTTTTATTTACCAGCTTATGATGGTTAGATTAGGGCATGTTTCAATTAGCATACAGTATGATAGCATGTTTGCATCCATTCATCTGTTCTGCATGCATCGGGCTCGGCGCATCATATTCACTGCATTGTATTTCAATTCCGAGTTAAATACATGTTAGCTGTAGCATTTCATATGCCATGTTTAGAATAGCCGAGCCTATCTTAGCTGCATTTTGCATGTGTTGCATTAGGCATTTCTGTATAGTTAGGATCATGCATGGGTTTCTAACATAGCTTCTGTTTTGGCTTGGAGTACTCGGTAAGTTTTATGCTTTAGCATCCTTGCATGCGTGTGAGTGACTGCCATGATAGCATGCTTACCATGAGGCTATGTGCTTATGTGATGTAACTGCCTGAATGCCTGTGGGTGAAGGTTGGGTTATTTGGATTGGAACAATTCATTCACTGTGAGTTTTAAGCCCACTAGATAGTGGCAAAACCATCTTTTCTAAGCCCACCCGAGGGTGGCAAAATCTGCATTTTAAGCCTACTTACGAGTAGCAAACCACTTTCAAAAACAAACATGAAATGTTTTGTTCCAATTTAGACGATCCAGTCTATACTTGTATGCTGTGTGCATCACATAGTAAATCTAGGCTAATAACCGAAATAAGAACGCATAATGTTTTCAAAACTAGATATCATGGTTAGTAGAGGCCGATCTTTGATCGGGCGAGCAGGGGTGCTCACGAAGTGACCTTCCCCAATCGTACCTAAGTTCCTGAGCCGAGGCAACTTTGGTGATGACGGACACGTGGCCTTAGGCAACAAGTCAGGGTTTCCTAAATTTCCCAAAATAAAATATTTAGGTGGCGACTCTGTATCTGGCAAAAGCAATCCATGTTTGGCACTTCTTTCTAAAAAATCTATTTTCTCAAAACGATTTGCCGGATTTGGACTCTTTGGTTCAGATTAAGAACCGTGACAATTTGAGTCCGAACTGTAGTGAGTCCAAAATGAACGGAACGGGACTCATCCCTCCCAGGACGTTTGGGGACGTCTACAGCAACTAGGCATGAAACAAACACGCTAGATTACCGACAGAGACAGAGAGTTGGATTTATACATAGAAAGTAACTTACCAATTATGAATCTCGAATATGAATCGATCGAAATCTTCATCAACAGCCGATCGAAATCTTCATCACGTGAGAGTGAGATTCAAGCGAGATTCAAATCTTCATCACGTCTGATCGAAATCTTCATCAAGTGAGAGTGAGAGTCAGAGCGAGATTCAAATCTTCATCACGTGAGAGTGAGATTCAATCGAGATTCAAATTTCGTCGAGCGAGAGAGATTTGGATAGTGAGATTCAAGCGAGAGAGAGTCGAGCGAGAGAGAGATTAGGCAACAACAGGAAATGAGCTACACCACCGTTGGAGACAAATTTGGGAAAAAGTGAAAGGGAGAGATAGGTCTAGATGATTTTTTTTTTTTTTTTTTTTTTTTTTTTAAAGTTAAGATGGGTTAAATGATTTTGTGATTTTTTTAATGTAAAAAGTGATTTTTTTGCAACGGTTAAATAATTAGTCACAAAAAAATAGACAAAAAAATCATATTTCTAGTGACTATAACTAAATTCCTCTTTTTTTATTTAAGAGATTACACATTTAATGCCCCAACATAAATTAAAATCACATGAAAATCCCAACAACTCTTCACAAAAATTCTAAGGACTCGTTTGGGAACTTGACTATTCTAGTTGGTTTGTTATTTTTTGACTATTTTAACCCGGATAAAAATGTTTAGGATAATAGTTGATTTTTTTTTCGTAGTTGATTTGATGGTTAAAAAAAACAAAGTGAAATGATTATAATTTAGTTGTGATATTTTATCTTATTTAACTATTTTAGTCTGTTTTGTCTTTATTAACTATTTTATCTAAATTTGGACTATTTTCGTAGATTTTAATAAAATCCCAAACAACCCCATGTACAAAATAAAATCCTGACTTTGTAAGTAATTTCTCAATTAAAAGCTATGTGAATGATTCAAAAACATTTTTAATAAACTCAAATGACATTGTTCTGATGATATTATCGTTAGAAAATGGTTTTGTATTTTAACTTTTTTCCCCTCAACTTTGAACCAAAATTAAGATATAGGTCTCACGCATCCATTGTGGCGGGTTGATAGTGCAACATGTTCATCTCCGTGTGGAGATGAACACCAAACTCATTGGGAATCCTGGCCCCTGCTAAGCTAGTGGGAGTGCTAGGATCATGGATGTAATTTATACGCTTCATATAATTGTACTTGGCCCCTCTAAACCTTTTTTTTTTTTTTTTTTTTTTTTTTTTTTTTTTGACTTATGTATATTATATTTTGTAGAATCATTATAATTTTTTTGTAGTGTTAATATAAATTATTATAATTATGTTACGAAGGGATGCAATACAATAAAAATTTTATTTACAAATTATTATAGTTGTTGTATAATGAACTATTCTAATTATGTTATGAATATTAAATTATTGCATACAATTATTGTGAAAAAAGTTATTTAATTATTATGATTTTGTTATCAATTATTGTAGTGTAGTTTTGAAAGGGCATATTGTATGCATTTTTAAGAGTGTATACCATAGTCTTGCTTGTTTTATTTCCTTAAAAAAAAAAAAAAAAAAAAAAAAACCCCAAGTTTTTTCATTTTTCATTTATTAGTATGTGATAATTTCAAAATTTTTTGTACACAATATATATAAAGTTTCAAGGAGTTGATAATTGGTTGATCAAGCATGGAGAATTGACAGTTCAAAAAAAATATTAAAAAAAAAAAAAAAGCACGGAGAATTGAGAATAGTGAACGCGGTTTGTGGATTCAATGGTGTTTAATCATTATGGGGCTTGTTTTGAGTCAAATCTAGATCGCTCTTGTGGCTTTTTCGCAGTTGGATTTTTTACATAAAAAAATTGCAAATGTCTTCTAATTGGGAATTGAAGTAAACAAATTTTTTTTTATATATATATAGGCGAATCAACCAGATTTTTCATCTACGTTCTTTAGAATGCAAATGGAAGATCTGCACATTAAAATCCATTTTCAGAAGAACTTGACTGATTCAAATAGAACTAAACCGCTTTTATGAAGAAATTAGGTAGTCTTCAACAAAATAGTGTTTGCATGTAGAGAGAAATTGCAGTTCTGGTAATATAGTCTGCACGACATGCTCGGCGTAAACTTTTTAAAATAATTGGGGAACACCTGGAGATATTCGTTTTGGAAAATGATTGAAAAATGATACATAGGGCCTCTGTTTGGAAACATATTATTTTACTAATTTTTTGATTAAAATATGACGTAAAAAAAATTAATGTGTTTAGGATAACTTTTTTATTTTTTTACCATAAAATGTGCAAAAAGAAAAGAGAAAATGGAATATTTAACTTTTTCGTATAGATTGTTGGCTTTTTGGTTTTTTTAGCTTTCATTTGGGAGAGCTAAAATAGCCTGCCTTTTGGCGCTTTGGCTATTTTAGCTTCGTTTGGTTTTTGTTTTTGACTTTTTTGACTTTTTGTGAAAAAAAATATAATAATTATGATTTGGATGTGACATTTTATCTTATTGGCTTATGTAGCCAATTTTGTCTTTTGTGTTTTTTAGTCAAAACGTCAAAACCAAACATAATTTTAGTGACTTTTTAACTTCTAAGCTACAAAGTGATATTGTCAAACAAGGCAAGTTTACTTTACTTTCTAATTTTTATTTTTATTTTTTTTTACTTTTTAGACCAATTTTGTAACGCCCTCAATATAACGACATTAGATCCATCAATATAAGCATGCATTGATATACAAAAGACCAACATTCATCTACTCATCATAGTTTCATTACAAAAAGTATTACATGTTAACAACAAAAGCAAATGCCCTAAGGGTTTACAGCTTTCCAAGTTAACACTTGGTTACAAAAAATGAGTGCTAACTCAATTACACATTAAGCCCTTGGCTTGAATATACATGTAATACATCAAAAGAACATAGACACAAAAAGTCTGTCCACCTCTAGCCTCCCAAGCTATGTCCTTGGAGGTGGCATGCTACCTGTACCTGAAAATGATGTTCCCATATAGGGTGAGCCACAGCCCAGTAGAAATATACTAAACCAACTATGAACAATGACTAAAAGATTAGCAGCTGATAGATGGTCAACACTGATACATCCACATATATCACATTTCAATTACATGACTTACAAGTCTATGTTACTTCTCATTTCCCTTTTCGATAAATAAGCATACTAGCTATGTTATCACATTAACCGATAAGCATATGAGCTATATCAACACCTCAGCAGATAAGTATAAGAACTATATCACACAACCGAAGATAAGCGTAAAAGCTATATCTACTCTTCTCTAGACAAGCATATGAGCTATATCTATACTTCTCAAAGATAAGCATATGAGCTATATCTTCACTTCTCTAGACAAGCATATGAGCTGTATCTATGGAGTTCATCCCCCATCTCCTCCCAACACTATCCGGTTTAGAGGTACATCCCCCATCTTCCCCTAAACCGCGGAGTACATCCCCCATCTTCTCCTCTACACATAATGCATATAAACACATAGGTTCTACATACATTCAATCAATACATAAAGTTAATGTATTCTATCAACCGTCAAGTCCCATGACACATTCCACTGATTAGTTTTCGTTTGCCTAATCATCATGCATTGTCTACAACAATCACGACTATCCTCCACCGATAGCCCAAAGCAGTTATTTCTAAACAGAAAATAAATGCACAAATGGATATTAAATCAACATTTCAATTCGGCGAGTGATAAGTAATTCAACTACACCCTTTAACCCCATACACTTCCAATCTCAACATTTCCAATTCAATTCCTCACTTTCTTTAATTAATTATATGCATTAATTAATTAAAACAATTAGGGCAAATTCCCATAATTAACAAAACAACCCTAAGGCTCCATTTTCATCCATAATCCACCATCTAACTCATCTTTCTATACCAAACTTGCATTTAGGTTTATTAAAAACAAAACCCTCAACTTTTGTAAAATTACACAAAAGACCCAAACTTTCTCAAAATTACACAACAACCCCCAACATATCAAAATGCTAAAATTCAAAGACAAAATCCATAAAGAGGAGTAGGATATCCCTACCTCAAAAGATGAGCTCCAACGGAGATGAAGACCAAAATCAAAATGCTCCAAATCCCGAAATTTTCAAATTAAAATGTAGCCCTCGACGATCAACACAACTTTTGTAAAGGCCAAAAGTGAGTAAACAACTCCTACTAGATCAAATCTAAGAGAGAAGTTAAGATTTTAGAGAGAGAGCCTCTCAAATTTGTGTTTGGAAAAGTAAGAGAGAGAAAGAACAAGAAAAAGTGATTTAAAAAGCTAAAACTCGGAACTTAAACCCAGTCGCCCCGCTCGAGCGTGGAAACCCCCGCTCGAGCGTCACTCACAGACTCCCGCTCGAGCGGCCAAACTCCCGCTCGAGCGGCGGATGCACACTCCCAGAAGTTTCTGTAGACAGGCACCCGCTCGAGCGCTCAACTCCCCGCTCGAGCGCCACTCACAACCTCCCGCTCGAGCGGCCAATTCCCCGCTCGAGCGCCCAACACTACACAGGAAATACTGGATGGGTGTATTCCCCGCTCGAGCGCCAAAACCCCCGCTCGAGCGGACAAGCAACAACAAGGTCCCCGCTCGAGCGTCGAAAGCTCCGCTCGAGTGGACAGGCCAAAATCTGGGCAACTAGTTTTGGTTCCTAAGCTCAACCAACCTGTAACAAACCTGCCCAACACATCCTATAACTCAAACACAAAGCAGGAAAGGATGTAAACAAGATAATAATCAACTACTAACATCCACGGACACAAGTCCGGATCACTGTACAACAAGGGTAAACCCGGGATTGCTATAAATTTTATAAATTTAATGATATGTAAATGATATGATTAGTTAATGATTACAGAAGATAGAAGAGAGAATGTTACCTTTAATATCTTAATTGATTGTCAAAAGGCTTGAAAATTAGGTCTAATTTTTTGTCTTCAATAGTAATACACTTTTCTTTTCTTTTTTTGGTTTTGCCGTTTTCTTTTCTTTTTTTTTTTGTTGGCGGTGGGGGGGGGGGGGGGGGGGGGGAATTGGACTCTATATCCAATCTAAGCATGGAGTCAATTGTTTGATTGAGGATTTGTAGGCTAATTTAGGAGTCCCACCAGAGTATGAATTTCATATATGTTATATTGTGTCCTAAGGGGATGTAGGATGGAAATTATGGGATTGGAATATCATGGGATTAAGTTGTAAAATGACACATTTGCCCTCTAAATATTTGATTTATTATGTATTATATGTAATAAAATAAAATAAAGTAAAATATAAAAATCTCAATTAAAAAAATAAAATAAAATAAATTTATCTAATTTTTATTCATATTTATTTATTTAACTTTTAAATAAATTTTTATAGATGTTTTATTTTAAATTTTTGTTGATATTTTATTTAATTGTTATTTTGTTTTGGGCAAATTACATAAATAGTCCCTATTGTTTGGGACTTGTGTCACTTTGGTCCCTGACTTTTCAATTGTGACACATTTAACTCTGAATTTTGAATCTTGTTCTAAATAAAGACAATTGAAGATACCATTATTCAATTTTAAGGGTAAAATTGTCAATTTAATAAAATATAAATTAATTGGACAAAAATAAATGTCAAAAAAATATTTTTAATTTCTTAAAAATTATTTTTATCCACCAATGATAAAATTACGTAAAATTGGTAAAAATTAATAAAAATTACATGATTAATTTTTTAAAATTAATTTTATATGATCATCATCCAAACACATAATAAAAATTAATTTGGTAAAAAAAATAAATAAATGTCTAAAAGATTTATCAATTTTACATAATTTTATTTTTAGTGGGTAGAAATAATTTTTAAAATTTAAAAATATTTTTTTGAAATTTATTTTTGTCAAATTAGTTTATATTTTATCAAATTGACGATTTTACCCTTGAAAAATCTAATGATATTTTCAATTGTCCTTATTTGGAACAAGATTCAAAATTCAGGGTCAAATGTGTCACAATTGAAAAGTCAAGGACCAAAGTGATACAAACCCCAAACTATAAGGACTATTAGTGTAATTTACCCTTTTGTTTTATTATTTAATATTCATTATTTTTTCTTTTCTTAAAATAAATTTTTTAAAATTTTATGTTAAAAATAACATAAATTTTTATTGATTTTTTATTATTTAATTTTATAAAGTAAATTTATTTAATTTTTTAAAAATAAAATAAAATAAATTTTTGTTTAATCTAGCCCAAAAAAATTAAAATATTAAAGACAGATTTAGTATTGTTGTTACTTAATAAATAATTGAAAATGATAAAATAGTCTATTGAGTATTTATTTTTTTTCATAATATTTCAACCAAACATTGGATTGAATATGATAGTAATTTACAAATATCTAATCTTATGGGAAAACAAATACGAGATACAAATAATTTCCAACCAAATGGTCCAAGGACTATAAATCCCACAATTAATAATCCGATAAATTACAATCCCTTTTATCTAGTCCGTCTAAACAAATATGACCTCGTGAATGATTTCATTGGATGTTTTGGGAGGGTTTAGGAATTAGTATGCGTATGCACTACTACTTTATTGTCTTTCATGGATTTTTTAGGTCTTTCAAAATTATGTTTGTGGGTGTTTACCTATTTTACTTTATTATCTTTTTAATAAGGAAAATGTTTGAGGGCCACAATTTTTGTAGCCACAATGGCTCAAAACTGCTAAAACGACGTCGTTTTAGCATGTTTTGCACCCAAAACGACGTCGTTTTGGCAGTTTTGAGCCATTGTGGCCACAAAAATTGTGGCCCTCTAGCATTAAGCTTTGCCCCCAAAAAAAATAATTTTTTTTTGATTAACTAAACAATATATCTTATTAAGAGCAATAATTCTTTTCTCATAATTTGACTGATCCAAATCAGTTTTTCTACAGTTTTATGTCACCCTGGATAACAAATTATTATGTACACAAAATGATTAAATCTATATATATATTATAGAAAAAATGTTATGTAACTGAATATATTTAGGTTGTGTTTGGTAGAGTTTTGTAAATATGATTTGAGAGTATGAGTTGTATTTTGAGTTTGTGAGTTATTGAATTATGATTTGAGTGTAGAAAATTAATTTGGTTATGGTTTTTTAATAGAGTGTTGAATTGAGTTTTGAATTGTATGTGGAATTGAGTTTTGAAAGTTTGATTTGACATGTGAAGTAAGAAAATTTGTTTGGTTATGAGTTTTGGAAAGTGAAGGGACTGAATATGAAATGGGTCGGATCCAAATCTTGGGCCAGCTCAATCCACTAAAGCCCAAATCCAAGCGCGTTAGATGAACATATGGGCAAGTCAATCGAGCCCAACTCCATGATCCACAGTCTACCCAAGTCCTCAAGCACTTGGGCCCAACTTGTAGTGGAAAGACCAGCCCAGCTGCGATACTGGGCTAGGGCCGAGCTGCAAGACACATTCTATGGGCCGAGCTGATGGACCGAACCCATCATCAGAACTAAAATGGGCCGAGCCCATACAAAGATATCCGAATGGACCAGCCCATCTCTATAAACGATCTTGTAAGAGGCCGAGCCAAGGCACAACGATACCAAGCTGAGGAAAACCTCTCAGAGAAACGTGGAAGCTGTGAATGTAAGCACATGGAGAATGCCACCTCAGCTGGTGTAACAAGCCCGCGGGGGACCTCGCTACAGCTCGGACTCGATTTTCTGTCACGGTTCTTAATCTTGAACCAAAGAGTCCAAATCCGGCAAATCATTTTGAGAAAACAGATTTTTGAAAGAAGTGTCAAACATGGACTGCTTTGCTAGATACAGAGTCGCCACCTAAATATTTTATTTTGGGAAATTTAGGAAACCCTGACTCGTTGCCTAAGGCCACGTGTCCGTCATCACCAAAGTTGCCTCGGCTCGGGAACTTGGGTACGATTGGGGAAGGTCACTTCGTGAGCACCCCCGCTCGCCTGGTCAAAGACCGGCCTCTACTAACCATGATATCTGATTTTGAAAACATTGTGCGTTCTAATTCCGGTTATTTAGCCTAGGTTACTATGTGATGCGCACAGCATACAAGTATAGACTGGGTCGCCTAAATTGGAACAAAACATTTCATGTTTGTTTGTTTGAAAATGGTTTGATGGTGCTACCCGCAGGTAGGCTAAGACGTGGATTTGCCACCCTCGGGTGGGCTTAGAAAACAATGGTTTTGCCACTATTTAGTGGGCTTAAAACAAACATTTGATGAATTGTTCCAATCCAAATAACCCAACCTTCACCCACAGGCATTCAAGCAGTTATATCACATAAGCACATAGCCTCATGGTAAGCATGCTATTCATGGCAGTCACTCACACGCATGCAAGGATGCTAAAGCATAAAACTCACCGAGTACTCCAAGCCAAAACAGAAACTACATTAGAAATCATGCATGATCCTAAGTATACAGAAATGCCTAATGCAACACATGCAAAAATGCAAACTATAGCAGGCTCGGCTATTCTAAACATGGCATATGGAATGCTACAGCTAACATGTATTCAACTTGGAATTGAAATACAAATGCAGTTAGTATGATGCGCCGAGCTCGGTGCGTGCAAGACAAATGAATGAATGCAAACATGCTATCATACTGTATGCTAATCGAAACATGCCCTAATCTAACCATCATAAGCGGGTAAATAAAAGGGAAGAAAGACGTGGGGTTGGAAGACATACATCACACCCACGCACACTTATTACAATTATGCCCTCACTCGGAGGGTCCGAATAAATATACAGTCCCGAATAAAAGAATAGTACAGTCCAAATAAATATTACAGTCCAAATATGTACAAATTCCTAATTAATTTACAAATTAACTAAGAAAATAATGAACTGGCATGCAAGCCAGGGACTGCCTTGATTCTGATGAATGATGTATGTTTAGGCTGCCTTGCGCGGAAATCCACTGGGATGCCCCAATTAGCCTCTGTTTTGCAATAGTTCTTGAAAAGCGCGCCAAGCCTCGGAAGACTGCTGATTCTTGTTTTGCTGCAACAGAGAGCGGGAAAGGGGCATAGCAATGTATTTTCACAAATGTATGCATGCCTCGATCCTCGTGCCACCAATCACGCATCTCGATGCATGATGGCCGAGGAGTCGAATTGCACAATTCAATATGGAATGAATGCACGTGAAAACTCAACTAAAACCTAACTCCATCATGGATAATCCGGAGTGTCGGTGACTGGGGAATTGAGACACGTTCCGTCACTCGGAGTACGAAACGCACCTCGTTTCCCGTGCTCGGGCTAACCCGTATCCCGAACGCAATGCAATATGCATGACATGCATGAATGCAAACTAAGATACAACCTAACATGCACAATGTTATGAAATGGCATACACGATGCACGAGGTAACATGGCATACACAATGCACTAACATACAACCTAGCATACACAATGCTATGAAATGAAATGGCATACACAATGCAATATGGGCTTACACTAACACAAGTGGACCTCAGACACACTCACATAAGAGGCCATGAGATGAAAATGAGACAACTCGAAATGCGTGCACGCAAACCGAGGACCGAACCTACGGCACGGAAATGCCACTCTAACAAGACATAGCAAAACATGGAAAATGGCATACTAGCATGAAAATTTCAGAGGCAAAATGAGATGCAAAACAGCCCCGAAACATGGCAAAATGGTACCCGATGCATGGAATGAGTCCCGAAACATGAATTTTGGCGCATGAAATGGCCTATAGCTATGCAATGCATGCATAATTTGAACATGAAGTGTAAAGACAGAAGCAAGGCAGCCCCAAAAAAAGGATGTTTACAGTTTAAATCATGGCCAAACAGTGGGCACAAATGGGGCTAAATTAGCATACAAAAATGGCCCTAAAAGCAAGATAATGAACCAAGTGCAAGCTGCCGTCCTTAAACAGAGAAGGGACCTTCTACAATATTGAAGAGGGGCCAAAAATATGATGTTTTACAGTTTAGAACAAACCCCAAAAACAGATGCAAGTATGCTCAAAATGCTATGCAAAATAAGGGCCAAAATGGAGATAAAGAAACAACTGATACAAGCTGGTCCCAAACAGGTAAGGGCCCTTCAACAATGTTGAAGAGGGCCCCAAAATATGACCTTTTACAGTTAATGGCCGAGCCCAAAACAGTGTACAACTATGCTCAAAATGCAATGCAAGATATGGCCTAAAAGAGAAGCTACAACACAAAGTGTACAAATGATGCTCCAAACAGCAATAGTCCCTTAATGAAACGTGGAGAGGGGGTCAAAACAAGACCATTTTCAGTTCAGACCAAGGTCCAAAAACAGAAGCAAGATAGGCTAATAAATCATGCAAAAATGGGGCCAAAAGATGGATACAATAGCAAGTGATATATGGAGGCCCCAAACAGTTTACCACATGCTCCAAAACAGATTACATATAGGCCTAAAATAACATGCAAGAAAATGGCATATAAGAGGGATAATGAAGTAAGTGCCAAATGGGGGCCTCAAACAGTGAGAGGCCCTTAATGAAAGATGAAATAAAGCTCAAAAAAATGCCACTTTCAGTTATGGCCGGAGCTCAAAAGTACAAGCAAGAAGAGTTAAGATATTGAACAAGATAGGGCCCAAAAAGAGGGGAAATGAACTCACCCTTGTAGACCAATCTTTAGCAACTTCTTGGACCAAGTTTGCTGCCTCCTAGCCTCTGAGAAGACCTTCCTAGCTGCTGGAATGGAGTGGTGGTGTGATGCTAGGTGATGGTGAAGAAATGGTCTAAGAACTTGGGTGTTTAGAGGGTTGAAATGAGAGAGATAGAGGGGCTATGCATACAAGACTTGAAGGCCAATTTTTCTAACCCTTTGCAAGGGGCTGGAGCTGCTGTATATGTAGGCAAAAAGGGGGGAAAAGGGGGGGAAAAAAGGGAGGGAAACCACTCCAAGTTTCCCTCCAAAAAGTGTCCCTCCGGATGCAGAATCTGGGGGGGAAAAGAGTGTATATTTGAGATGTACCTGTAGCAAGGAAGCTGGCCGGCCAGTTGTTGAGGTTGCAGGTGGCCGGCCGGCCCTCCCCATGGCCGGCCGGCCAGGGGTCAAACAGGTCAATTGGAATTAATGGCCGGCCACCACAGATTGGTGGCCTCCCATGTGTCCTCAGCACAACCCTGTGGTTGAAAATTGGCAACTGTGAACTAGGAGAGAGAGCAACCCACTTTTCAAAGGGGTTCAAAAGGGTCAACTGGAATTACTGGCCGGCCACCAGATATTGGTGGCCTCCCAGATATGTACATCACAAATATGGGGTTTAGAATGCAAGAAAATGGTCCAAGGGTGGTCAATATTGGCTTTGAAGTCAGAAAAACGGGCGTCGGAGGGCGATGATGGGATATAACTGGCTGCCGGAACAATTACTGGCCTCCCACCCTTCTACGACCTTCCTGGTGATGAAACAGAGGTCCCTGCCAAAAATGAACGAAAATCGATGCAAAATGAAGGTTCGGGGACCGAAACGCGCAGTCCGAGGCCCCGAAAACCGACTGTTAGGCACCAGGATGGTGTTCGACCATGAAGTTGGTCTCTCGGACCTCAGTGTCCCTTAAAAGGAAGGAAAGAAGATGCATACCGAAAACCGGAGCAAACGGAGGTGGTTAGGCGGTCCCGAATCGAGGCACACGGCCTGACGGCTCCGAAAACCAGGAACCGGGCTCCGAAATGGGCAAAATGGCCTACGGCCACGAAATGTAGCCCACGGCCACCGAGAGATGATCTACTAGACCCCTCCCTCCCTCTGGGAAAAGAAACAGAGAAAACCGAGTATGGTTCGCAAACCGAGGCCAAGTACAGAAAGAGTTCGGAAGTTCGGAGGCAAGGCTCACGGCCGAGACTCTGGGACTTCTGAACGAGCACAACATGCAACATCACCGAGCGCTCAATCGGCGACGTTTGAGTCTTAAGGTCGGTCAAAAATGGGGGTGTCTACAGTTGCCCCTCTTTGACAAAACTCGGAAGTCAAGAAGTGACGGGAGTGAATGTCAAAGCCCAGAGACGACCCATTTTTGACAAGGCCGAAGACTTAGACAATCATACAAGATACACAGAGATATGCCCGCAGGCGTGCCCGCAGGCGGGGGGGCAAAATGCAAAATGACACGCACAAAGCCGGATGTAACTTGACGATCATGCAAACGCAGCAAGCTGTAATGAAGCAAGTATTCGCAAATAGATGCCACAGTTTTAAGCAAAGATGCAAAGCAACAACTACATTTCATGCAGTTAGGAATACGGAGAATTATTCAATTCTCGTCGCGTCTCACACGGAGAAGGTACGATACCTGCGCGATTCGTCTGGTCGCACCAGCTTCAAATGAACCGTACATACAATATCGTGCCTGCAAAAGAGAGAAACTCAACAAGCACAATCATACATAAAAACATATATTCGAGGTGATTTCGAAAACTTGACACACGCGGTGCCGGCGGATGAATGCATCACAATGCGAGAAAGGAACGTGCGTGACAACGCAGGCTTAAGCACAGAGGCATGGTAATATCAAGAAAACGTGCATGACAATGTAAGTATGTTCATGAGAATGCAAGTCAGATGCACAATAATGCAGAACAATCGCAAATCAGGATGCGTGTCTGTCGCAAAACGACGGGCAAGGAAATGCGCGTTTCGGCGAGGGCGACTCGATTGCGGTCTCCGGTCCACCTCCCGGAGAGGTTACAATATGTTCACGAAGGATACATTTTGATTTTGATGAGTAACGATGAGACACGTGTCAGAAATTGAAGCTGAAGTTCCAGCGGAGCGATTTCGCGACAAAAAGTGCACTTTTCTTGAACTTTTTCAGGTCCCGGGGACTCCAATCTTCCTCAAAATTTGCAGAGAGCTTGGGACCCACCTAGGGATCACCACCGGCCAGTTTCCTTCCCTATTAGAGGCCACTGGCCAGTTTTCCAAAAAGGAGATGGCCGGCCAGCCAGAAAAGGTGGTCGGCCGGCCATATGCCCAAATCCGCGGGCATTTTGGTCTTTTCACCTTCTTTTCTTTATATTCACTCACCCAAACACTTTGAGCTCATAACATCAGGTCTGAAATCTTCTCCTCTAGCTTCCCAAACCATTTTCTCCCTTAGATCCGTGCTCCATACGCGTTTTCCAACGTCCCACGCAAGTTGTTTTCGCGAAAACATTCAGTTTTAAGCACTTTGGACCGATTAAATTTTGATTTCAGTGCTTCTTTTCTCATTTTTGCCACTTGAGGTGAGTTTATCTCAACATTTGGAAGATTTTCTCGGGAGTTGACTTTTGTTGACTTTTTCCAATTTTGGCTCATTTTTGCTCATTTGTGCTCCTTTTGCAGATTTTCTGAAATGGCCGGTCATTTTCCTCATGGTGGAGGTCCTGCGGATGCCGGAGGTGATCCCGATATTATGGCTCTGCCTCCAAGGGTTCGACCCTTCATACCCGAGAGGTACGCCCCGCCAGCGCATGTTCTTCCACGAGCTGTTTTCCATCACTTCACAGACTTTGACGGGTAAGCACCCGGGGATCTGCTTCTGCGGGAGCCGGAGTATCACCTCTCTCATGAGGCACGAGAGGTATTTACTTCATTTTTATCTTTTCTGCAATGTATTCTGCATCTTTCGTGCATTCTGTTTACATTTTGAATACACTGTTCGATTATCTGAATTTCTGAACACTCAGCCGATAAATTGATTGTGAACACACGGCACACACTGATTGAGATTTGAACACGCAGCCCAAACACTGATTTTCTGGACACACAGTCCGAATTGAAGGTGAACACACGGCACACACTGATTGAGAATTGAACACGTAGCCCAAGCACTAATTTTCTGAACACACAGCCCAAATCGAAGGTGAACACACGGCACACACTGATTGAAAGTTGAACACGCAGCCCAAACTAATTTTCTGAACACACAGCCCAAATTGAAGGTGAACACATGGCACATACTGATTGAAAGTTGAACACGCAGCCCAAGCACTAATTTTCTGAACACACAGCCCAAATCGAAGGTGAACACATGGCACACACTGATTGAAAGTTGAACACGCAGCCCAAGCTAATTTTCTGAACACACAGCCCAAATTGAAGGTGAACACACGGCACACACTGATTGAGATTTGAACACGTAGCCCAAACACTAATTTTCTGAACACACAGCCCAAATCGAAGGTGAACACACGGCACACACTGATTGAAAGTTGAACACGCAGCCCAAGCTAATTTTCTGAACACACAGCCCAAATTGAAGGTGAACACACGGCACACACTGATTGAGATTTGAACACACAGCCCAAACACTAATTTTCTAAACGCACAGCCCAAATCGAAGGTGAACACACGGCACACACTGATTGAAAGTTGAACACGCAGCCTATTCACTAATTTTCTGAACGCACAGCCCAAATCGAAGGTGAACACACGGCACACACTGATTGAAAGTTGAACACGCAGCCGAAACTGATGGCTAGCACGCAGCTCATTCACTGTATTTTCCCCGCAGCCCATTTATTTTATTTGCGCACTGCTCATTTTATTTTATGCTGAAGCATGTATTCATTCTGAATGCAGGTGACTTCTCGCACAGTGCGGGGATACGGCTCCACCGTAGCCAGAGATTGGTACGCCGAGCTCCCGGAGGCTGTCCGGGATTTGGTTGATTTGGCAGGGTTTGGGCCTTTCTGTACTGGGCTTTCCCGTTGTCCCGTCAGGAGGACGATGATGGCAGCTTTGGTGGAGAGATGGTGGGACACCACCAACTCCTTTCATTTTTCTGCTACGGGGGACTTGACCATGACCCTGCTTGACTTCACTGTTCTGACTGGCCTCGACGTGGGAGGTTGGCCTATTCCTTATGACGAGGATATGGGTCAGTAGGAGGCCGCTTGGATATATTTGCTGGGGGCTCGCCCACCTGTTGATAGAGCTTCGGCAGAGTCCGATACACTTGGTTCTCTTCTCATTTTCGGAGGGAGGAGATGGAGCCCGGGACTCCTGAGGAGGCAGCACAGTATGCCCGTGGTTTTTTGATGTTCCTCTTCGGGACCACTCTGTTTGCCGACAGGGGGAATACTGTTGGGCTGTATCTGTTGAGCGCCTTGGTGTGGACCTATAACAGGTCAGACGGTATGACTGGGGCGGCGCCGGCCTGGCTACCCTTTACTGCTACATGAGCGCGACCTCCCGCGGACGGGGGGGATGTACTTGGTGGTTACTAGAGAGTGTGGGGAGGTACTTTCTGCCCTCTTGATTTACATTTCCGTTCTTCATTACTTGTACACTGCACACATGGCGTACTTTACACATTGTATTTTGCCCTTAGTACTTTGCATTTACATTTTGCAATGTTTTCCACAGTTGTGGATCTATGCGTACTTTCCAACATTAGCCCCAGAGATGGTGGTGGAGGGGCCCTTCATTACCCCGTACTCACTTGCATTTGAGGGCCAGCACCGGCCAAGACCTCGGAATTCTCTCCTTTATCTACGGCAGTATTTCGACACGGTGCGGTCGACGGAGGTATTTCAAACTCTCAGTTCTTTGTGCTTTCATCATTGATTTGTCTTGTACCTTCCCGATTTCTGATTGATTGGCTATCTGCAGATTACATGGGAGCCCTGGGCGCCCTTTGGTGAGAGTCTCCGGTACCAGTATGCTGGAGGACGGGGTGCCTCTCAGTACAGGATTCTATTCGAGGGGCCAGTTGGTAGGGCCTGGTTTCTAGGGGAGCGCTTCCTGCGCCAGGTATGGGGTTATATCTCTCAGGACCCTCCCTCAGCACCCCCGGTCGAGATTGCAGATTACTGATAGACTCTCTTCTCGAGATGTTGTCAATGCTATGCTGGGTACTGATGCTTTGCTTCATCTTGAGGAGGGGGATTATGCCACTTACCCGTCACATATATCTGATGCCACCATTGACGGGAGTCCGCACTCCGGCGATGAGGCCTGCTAGTATGCCATCTTCGAGTAGGGCCCCGGCTCGAGCTGCAGACGCTCCTTCTTCCAGCAGGGCTGGTACATCCGGAGGCGGGCGCGGATTTATCCCCCCGATCCTCCGACTTATCATCATCCTGGATGGCCAGATATGCCGACTGAGCTGATGGGGTGGCAGTATGGGACTACTGCTCCGATTTCGATTCTGATAAAGCCTCCAGTACCTGGCCACCGCTATGTCAGAGATCCTGAGTCACCACCGGTATGGTTTTACAACTTTGATTCATCACTCAGATATTTGAACGTTCATTCCTTTACTGATACCCTTGCCTTTGTAGCTGCAGCCCCCTGTTGAGTACATGGATCAGGTGCTCGAGATGGTAGCCTTGCTTGAGGGGATGGTCCTGCGGAGGGAGGCGCAGTTGTCCATCATGGGCTTCCAGGTACCTTTTCAGTTTTCCAGCACTGTATCTTCTGATTACATGCTGATTTCGGACATTTTACTGCATTAATAGGCTACTTGTGTAGAGCACGTCTGACACACACCACATTCATGCATTATTCATGCATACATCCACTCTGTGTAGCTTGCTTGCATCTGTATCTGATACACATGTTTTGGCTAATGTATTCAAACAGCATTTTTCATTTTCAGATGCCTCCAGTATATGCTCAGCCACAGGCCAGGCCACCTGGGCCTTCTCGGGGAGGCGGACCATCTGGGTCTTTTCGAGGAGCTGGGCCATCTGGGCCTTCTCGAGGAGCTGGGCCATCCAGGCCTTTTCGAGGAGCTCGAGGAAAGGGATCGTCTCACGGACGCAGGGCACATATCATAGAGGAGGAGCCCGTTGAGGATGAGGAGGAGGATGTTGCAGATCGTCAGTCAAAGACATCTGCTGACAGAGAGGAGGGCTCCGGTCTTGGCTCCGAGAGTGGAGGCGAGGCCTGAGGGGGATCCTAAGGATGACAGCTCTGACTCGGACGGTGATGGGGATGCAGAGGCTATTCCGCAGAAGAGGACGAAAAGGGCCTCTTATTCCCGCTCTCGAGAGCATTGATGTTACAGTTCCCTGTTTTATTTACCTTTTTGCTAGTAGTTGTAGCACATTGTACATTACTAGGCAGTTTTATATTTTTGTAAAACTTGTGCCCTTTGTTTGCAAAGTAAGGCATGATGGAATGAAACAGCTTTCGAAAAAGTGTTGCATTTTAAACTCTTAGCATCATATCGCATCGTTTTGCACCATAATGAGATTGAATGAAAATGTGCATTGTGCATTTGCCCAGTCAGGTAATGAACCGATGTAACAACTTAACTTACTAAGATATAACAAAATCTCGGCAAGTTTACAACTCGATAAGCAAAACACAACAGGGTTGACGACTCAATAAACAAAACTTGAAGAGTAACAATTCAAAACACGAATACGACAGCTCGACAAAACTTACAACTCGATAAGCAAGATAACAACTCGATAAACAAAACAACAACTCAATAAGCAAAACAACTCGACAAAGTGTACTTCGGACGATTTGGGCAACGGAACGCATCCGAAACGGAGGGAAATGGAGGCTTTTGACATACCCGATGCACGGAAAATGCTTGAAACTTCCTCCCGGAGGGTAAAACAGGACTGAAGGAACACAGCAGAACATGGCCGGCCACTTTTGGGGGCCGGCCGGCCAGTTTTTTGTAGGTGAGGAGAGAAATGTGGCCGGCTAGCTAGAAAAGGTGGCCGGCCGGCCACTTATCCTGGCAACCATCAACTTTTCGACAGGTGTCCCCCTTGAATAGTGTTTTCTCCTCTTTAAAAGCTCCAACTTCGAGACTCATTCATTTCATCACTCTTTTGCACAAAAAATAGAGGCATTTCTCGCAGAAAATCTTACATCTTGGATCTCTTCTTTGGATGGCTCGGAAAAGTTGAACTTCCAGGGTTTCGGCTTGAATGCACTATTCACCCTGAGTCGTACTCCACTGCACCTCCCTTTTCTCCATGCCGCGGCAAGATTCTGGAACCCCGTGACGCACGTCTTTAGCTTTGGTGGGCAAGAGATATGTCCAACTTTTGAAGATTTTCAAGTTTTGATGGAGTCCGAACGTTCGGAAGAGATCTTGCCTCAGTTCCGCTTTGGCCACGCCCAAGCTTTAGGGCGGATGTGTGGACTTACCGCGCATGACGCTCGATCTCTGATTTGTAGTGGGGAACTAGACATCCTTGGTTTGATCCATCGCTTTTTTTGGTGCCCGTGACCGCGATGACCATTATTGGCAAGGTTTCCGTCAACATGCGCTTTGCTTGTGCATGCTATCTCACTTCCTGCTTGCCCCGGGCCTAGGGCCTAGGTGGACCCAACATCTATTTGATTGAAGTTGCTCAGGGCTTGAAGGAAGGGAAGAGTTGTATTGCTATGGCATTGGCCGAAACACTGATGGGCTTGGACGCTTTCCAACGTCAGGAGACGATCAGATTTGCGGGGAGTCCACTACTGCTGCAGGTAATGTTTCCCACCCAATCTCACATATGTATTTGCTCACATCACTCGGCCTCAGGCTCGGTTTTTCTCACAAAACCCTTATCTCACTGTTTTCTCATCGCACATCTCTCTATTCTTTATTCTCTCATTTTTCATCCCTCCCCAGGTATGGTTGATGGATAAACTGCAGGTTGTGGACTCTTGCCCTGCCTACTCAGCCCACGGCTACTTCTTTCGGCAACGCCTGGTTGATGCGCTTGATGAGGGATGGTGGTTCGACGGATGTGCAATTTGTCGGCTGACCGCATTGTCTGGCGCTGTCCTTGGCTCAACCTTCCAGCAATGAGCTATAGCATGTCCCGGCAGACTGGGGTCCAGCTAATTGGTCTGACTCACTGTGTGTTCTACTTTTCATTCCGGTTCCAGCGCCAGTTTGGCCATGATCAAACTTGCCCGCCAGAGGGGATTGAATACCCAGCCGCTTTTCCGGTCCAAGGCGCACAGCTTGCCCGATATGCCACAGCATGGAGGACTAGAGAGCTCTTGGCCCCTGCTCCCATTTTCAGTTGCACTTTGTTTGACGAGTGTTGGGATTGGCTTAATGAAGAGGCACAGATTGGGCCTAGCTTGGCGTCAGAGGCTTCGACTAGCTCTGGGAGGGGGGGCGGCAGGGACACCTGACTTAACTATGCCCCAGATTTATTGCTTTATTAGTACTTTCAAGTTTTCCTTATGAGTGTAATAAAAAGCGACTCCAATTGTATGCAAGAGAGAGAGAACTTTTTGTTGAAATCAATGAAATTGAAAGTTGTGATACTGAAAATTTTCCGCTTGGATCCAAAAATGGTCTCAGTTGTAAAAGATTAATTTGAACAAAGTCAACTTTTATTAAAACTTTTCAAAACTATTTTCGATATGGATCAGAACTGGACATGCCTGAAATCTGTCACTGAGATGCACAACCCCGGATCCTAGCAACTGGAAAGTTGCCCCTTGTCTGAATGGTACCGCGGCACTGCATGGCAACGGAAAGTTGCCCCTAGTCTGAATAGCACTGTACCGGAGATCACGGCGAATGCTGATGGAAGAAGATGATTGAGATGATCAAAATGGACAAAGTTGATCGGGGAAAAGTTTATGGCTGAACTTCAGGGTGAAGTTGCCTACGTATCCCAAAGATGGGAATCAAGCCTTACGTAGTTCAGGCTCAGGTTCGCTCGGGTATTTTTACTCTCCTTTTGCGCTCTAACTTTTGCCAAGGCCGCCCTTTACGGGTTTTCAACCTTGCGAGCTCAGTTTTTATGATTTCAAATTTTTCGTGCTCTGAGTTTTGCCTAGGTCGCCCTTTCGGGTTTTCGGCCTAGCGAGCCTCTCAGGGGTAATATTTCTTCAACTTGTCCATATTGATTGGTTGTGAGAATTCCAAGCCATCTAGATCCATCAGAACCACAGCTCCACCTGACCAGATTGACTTGATGATGTAGGGACCAGTCCAATTAGGTCTGAACTTGCCCCTTTGGGTCGTGGATGGGAGCTCGGTGTCCTTGAGCACCAAATCTCCTTCTTTTAAATTCCTGGACTTAACCTTCTTGTTGAAAGCCCGGGCAATTCTGCGTTGATAACCTTGGATATGGTACAGTGCTTTCAGCCTTCTTTCATCGAAAAGCATGAGTTCCTCAAATCTGCTCTGCTGCAATCCGCCTCGGCTATCTAGCACTCAGCCAATACTCGTAATGACGGGACCTCAATCTCAATAGGCAGAACGGCCTCCATCCCATAAAGCAATGAGTACAGAGTCTCCCCAGTAGAAGTTCTAATTGAAGTCCAGTAGCCCCACAGAGCGAACGGCAGTTTATCTGGCCAGTCCCGGTAGGTTTCCACCATCTTCTGCAGTATGTGCTTGATGTTCTTGTTGGTGGCCTCGACCACTCCGTTGGTCTGCGGCGATAGGTAGACGACTTATGAAAAGCCACATTGTATTTCTCCAACAAATCAATCACCTCCTTCTTGAAGTGGGAACCATTGTCTGAAATTATTTCGTTTGGGACCCCGTAGCAACAAATGATGTTATTTCTGATAAATTTTGCGACGTACGAAGCCTTCAACACCGCATAAGATTGGGCCTCAACCCACTTTGTGAAATAATCTATCGCTACCAAGATGAACTCATGCCCATTCGACCCCTTCGGCGTGATAGCTCCGATTACATCGATTCCCCAGACAGAAAACGACCATGGCGAAGTCATGTTGTACAGCTTAGACGGCGGAATGTTTCATGCGATTTGCATGAATCTGACATTTGTGGCATCGCCTGACAAAACCGATACAATCCTCCTCCATGGTAGACCAGTAATAACCCTGTCTGAGGATCTTCCGTGCCAACATTACCCCATTCATGTGCGCACCACATTCTCCCCCGTGGATGGCTTCTATCAGACGCTTTGACTCTTCGGCATCAACGCACAGTTTATGCATTCCCAGATGACCCCTTTTATACAGTTTACCCCCGCAGATGATGAACTAAACTGCCATTCTCCTGATTGCCCTTTTGTCTTTGGCATTTACCCCTGGCGGGTATGCTTCTTTCTCCAAGAAGTTCAGATGTCATAATACTAGGGGTTTTCGTCCTGAACTTCATCTATAGCGGCAATCGACTCATAGGCAGGTGCAAATTTTTGGTCGATGATGACTGGACGCATTCGGACTCCACACGGGATGTCTATCATAGAAGATAGAGTTGCTAAAGAATCTGCGAACCTGTTGTTCTCTCTTAGTAGATGAGTAAAACTTAGCTTTTCAAACCGAGGAATCAGCAAGTCCAAGGTCTGGTGATACATCATCATCTTTTCCTCTTTTACTTTCCAGTCTCCTTTAGCTTGAGACACAACAAGGTTCGAGTCCCCAATGATGTCCAACCGTCTTGCCTCTAGTTCCAGGGCTGCTTCTAGACCAGCAATGCACGCCTCGTATTCTGCTTCGTTGTTCGAGACTTTGAATCGGAGTTTGAAGGCTAGAGGGATACGGGAATTGTCGGGTGCTATCAGCAACACTCCTATCCCATACCCGTATTGATTTGACGCTCCGTCAAAGTACATCGTCCAAGTTTCGTCGTCGATGTGTAGAATGGCTTCATCTGGGGAATAAATACTCGACTGCTTCACCCCCTTCCACTGGATGGTCGGCTAAAAATTCTGCCACTGCTCTGCCTTGACCGACTTGCGTGTTACATACTTTAGATCAAATTCGGAGAGCAACAGCAACCAACGAGCTAGCCTACCTGTAAGTGCTGGTTTCTCGAAAAGATATTTGATGGGATCAAGTCGTGAAACCAACATTACAGAGTGAGCTAACAGGTAGTGCCGCAGCTTCCTGGTAGCCCATACCAAGGCTAAGCAAGCCTTTTCCAGCGGAGTGTAACAGGTTTCGTACTCTAGCATCTTCTTGCTTAGGTAGTAGATGGCTCTCTCCACCTTGTCTTCTGATTCTTGTGCAAGCATGCAGCCCATTGTAGTTTCAGTTATTGACAGATACAAAATCAACGGTTTCCCTGGTTCTGGCGGTGACAACACGGGCGGGTTCTGCAAATATTCTTTAATCTGTTCAAATGCAGCTTGACATCGGCCGTCCCATTGGAACTTCTTCCCTTTCTTAAGGAGGCCAAAAAGTGGTTCACAAGTCAAGGTTAATTTTGAGATAAACCGTCTTATGAATTGCACTTTACCCAGAAAGCCTCGCACCTCCTTTTCAGTCCTTGGTGGTGGCATTTCTAAGATGGCCTTGATTTTGGAAGGGTCGACCTCGATGCCCCTTTGTGTAATCAAAAACCCTAACATTTTTCCCGCTGTAACACCGAATGTACATTTCTGAGGGTTTAGTCGCAACCGGAATTCTCTGATCCTTTGAAAAAACTTGTACAAGGCGGCGTAGTGGCCCTCTCTTTCTTTGGATTTGACAATCATGTCGTCCACATACACCTCAACCTCTTTGTGGATCATGTCGTGTAATATCGTGGTTGCGGCCCGTTGATAAGTAGCTCCAGCGTTCTTCAACCCAAATGGCATGACTCTATAGCAGTACATCCCCCACGGGGTGATGAATGCAGTCTTCTCCCGGTCTTCTGGCGCCATCACTATCTGGTTGTAACCTGAGAAGCCATCCATGAATGAGAGCAAAGCATGCCCTGCTGTGAAATCCACCAACTCATCGATATGCGGTAGGGGAAAATCGTCCTTCGGACTAGCTCTGTTCAAATCCCTGAAATCCACACATACTCGGATCCTGCCATCCTTCTTCGGCACCGGAACAATGTTGGCCAACCAAGTCGGGTATTCTGATACCAGCAGGAAGCCTGCGTCGATTTGCTTGGTGACCTCTTCCTTAATCTTGAGAGCCCAGTCCGGGCGGATCCTTCTGAGTTTCTGTTTGACGGGTCGGGCCTCGGGGTCAAGGGGGATCCGATGCTGTACAATCTCAGGATCGATTCCAGGCATGTCTTCGTAGGACCACGCGAAAACATCTTTGAAATCTTTTAATAAAGCGACTAAGCGCTCGCGTTCCTCCGAAAACAACGTGGACCCGATCTAGACCAGCCGCGGGTCCTCCTCAGTACCAATGTTCACGGTAGTGATTTCATCCATTAAAGGTTTGACAAATCTCTCTTGCTCTTGCTCAATTAAACGTTGCAAAACCGGAGGAACTTCGTCCTCGTCGTTTTCATCAAAGTTTTGAAAGTCTGAATTAATGCAATAAATCAAGGGCACAGAAAAGTACTCAGAAACCACAGTTATTTGATTCTCATTAAGCTCATCCAAATCGTCCGATTCATTTACAACAGACTCAAATGAAAAGGAAAAAGACGACCTAGACAGGACTGTGGTATCCGAGTTATCATCCCCAGGATTACCAGATTCAGACTCAGTCGAGCTGGAACCTGATTCCGACTCACAAGACTCAGTGGAATCAGATTCCGGCTCACTACCTGACCCGGTGCTGCTGGACAAAAATCCCTCCTCGTATTGCCACGTGAGAGAGGGTGCGATAGATGCATCCAAGATAGCTGCTGGTAGGCCCGCAGCCATTTCATCCCCAATCATGGAAACCGCAAAGTTATCCCCCAAGCACTTATGGTCGATCGAAGGATCAGAAAGTAGACATGTCAGTGCTACCCCTATTTCAAATTCTGTGCCCTCAAGATCTACTGCTTTGCACTGCTCAACCTTAACTGATGGGTCTGTCTGCTCTGCGGCAACGTCATCCCCGGATAGTTGCAGGTCGAAGAAGATCTCGAAACCTGGCACGCGCTTCTTCTCCGCGTTTAGCCATGGCTCTGGGAAACTGCAAAATGGAAAGTCCTCCCCCTCCCGGACGAAGCGTCCGTTCAGGGTACCCTGAATGGGCCTATGCATTAACTCAAAAGGCTTCCCAGCCTGCTTTGCTCTGGCTCTTCCGGCCATTTCTTTTCCATTCCTCACCCAGTCCTCTTTGGTGGGCAGATAACCCAAGCCAAAGGTATGAGGGTTGCGTGGCACTTCGGCCAATGCCGCAACGCCTTTCCGGCCGCTCCTTCCTAATCCCATCCCGGGGATATGTTGTAGCTTGTTCATGAGGTAGACAGACTGAGCACTGACGTATACTCCCTTATTCACAGCCATAATATTTTGCACCGTCTGGGCCTCAGCCAAAGTGAACCCTGATAAGAAAACATCTTCTGTGCCATGCTTGATTTCCAAGACAGGTGTGGACACTTCTGGCGGCGGATGGATTGATGAATTCTCGAAGACAATAGCCACCCCCTTCCCGTGAGGGTACTTCAACATCTGGTGTAGAGTGGAAAAGACTGCCTTTACTTGGTGCAGCCACGGCCGCCCCAAGAGTAGATTGAAGGTTGCGGGAACGTCCAAGACATGGAATTCAATGTTGTGTTGTCCCGGACCAACCTGAGTCTGAATTTTGACAGTCCCCATCACTTCCTTGCTAGTATTATCATACGCCCTGATCACCTGAGTAGTCGGCACGAAGTCCGCGGGCTTCAACCCGATTGCATACACTGTTCTGGCTGGGCAGACATTGATGGTGGACCCGGTATCAACAAGTACCACCGATATCCACTTGTCTCTACATTCCACGGAAACATAGAGAGGTTTGTTATGATTTGTGCCCTCAGGCAGTAGTTCTTTGTCTGAAAAGGTCAATGCCGGGGAACCCCCTCCCGGAAAGACCAGCCCAACCAGCTGCCCTGGTGTAGTATCTATAGAGAGTTTGGCCTTGTCCATAGCAGATAGGACAGCTTGTCTGTGTACTCGTGACGCCATAAGTAGTCCCCAGATGGAGATGTCTGCTTGTATCTTCTTCAATTGCTTGAGCACAGCTTCTTCTTCAATCTGTTTCTCCTTCTGTTTCTCAGCTTCTTTGTCTTTCCCAGACGCCTCAGGTTGGTCTAAGTGCTGGGGCTTGAAGTACTGCCCACTTCTTGTCATATGAGCGACCTCGTCAATATACCAAGTATCATCTGGTTGGTTACTTCCCCAATCCTCATCTGTGTGGGCAAGACATAAGTCATCGTCTTCCCACCACATTCCGTCGGCAGCCGACAGACACCTGTCCGGCTCTGGTATGGTCGTACTCGCAGCACCTTCAGTCCTCATGCCGGCAGCATTTTCTGTTCCCGTGCACACAGCACTCTCGACCCCCACATGGGCCTTAGCCTTTCTGATTCTCTCGGAATCCTCAAATCTTTGTTGTTCCGACTGCGTCAATACAGCTGGTGGTTCAATACTCCCTGCATTTACAATCCCCAAGTTTTGAGCGAAATTCTTAGTGCCAGCGCTCTCCAGCGGCGTATTGACTCTCGGCCCTTCCGGCCACCACTGATACTCTCGCCCCTGCCGGGCCCTGTTCCGGTCGATATTCTACGATGTCTGGTTGATCATCTAACCATCCGGTAACTTCTGCCGACTCCTCATATTCGAACCAGTTGATTGCTGCATCCCCTGATTCTTGGTCACTAAAGAACTGGAGGTTGGCAAGATCCTCTCCCACAGCTGTTAGATCATCCGTTCCCCGTTCAAATCTGTCCCCCTGTATTACACATAATTCTGCTCTTTCTGGCGGCCCCACACTTAGCTCAGACCGGCCCACTGACTGGATGTATTCACTTGGATCATAGGCTCCTGCAGCGAGATTCCCAGACTGTTCAACCTCAGACTCAGCAACTCCCATTTTCTCTGAAATCTGTCCTGTCCCATCTTCGGTGGTCACCACCACTGGCTCAGATTGGGTTGTGGAGATGTCCATCGTGCACAAGTCAGTGCAGACAGGAAGGATCACCTCTGGCTTAGGTAGGTGGGATGGGGTGATATAGATACTAGGATCGTAAGACACGACCCCAGTTTGGATGAAGTTGATTCTGTTGGGAGGAGGGGTTTGGTTATGTGGTGGGAGAGGATTTGTCGTGACGTTGGGTTTTTTGGGAGGCGCGATCACCTGCTTGTCAATAAGATCCTGGATCTCATGACGTAATCTAAAACAACGATCGGTGTCATGACCGTGCTGTTGGTGATACGCGCAATATTTTGCTGGGTCATGAGAGGGATGTAGTGGATTTGGTAGCGGCCTCGGCTCTAGGGGTGTCAAATGCTTCTTCCTGATTAATACCCCCAGAGCTTTGGACAGGGGCATAAATAGGGGGGTGAAGGTTCTTTGGCCTCTGGGTTGATATTTGGTGTTTTGGGTATTGCTTCCAGATGTGCCAGAGAAAGGCATGGCTGTCATGGGTCTTGGGGGAGGGGGAGTAGTGGTGACCATGCTCACTTCTGAAGCTCGTGTAGTTGCAGCGCCACTCGGGCCTGCGTTGTTGTTACGGTTGAAAGTCCTTCTGGGTTGCTCCCTATCCTGGTCGATCAGACCTTGTTTCATGGCATCCTCGATCTGTACCCCCATCTCGTGTAAATCTGAGAAGGTGGGAAAAGGGAGTACAATCATCTTCTGCATCAACTTTGGTTGGAGATTGCGCACAATCATCCTGATTTGATCTTTGTCTGTAGGCCTCAAGGTCATCATCGATGCCTTTGCCCTCCAACGAGTTACGAAGTTTGATAAAGTCTCCTTGGGTTCCTGCCTCGTCGTTTCGAGATCACGAGTTGTAATCTCGATCTGTGTATTGTACGAGTACTGTGCGACAAAGGCCTCAGCCATCTCATCCCAACTTCTTTTGACCTCATCTTCCAACTTCGCGTACCAGATGGCTGCCACACCTGACAAAGTTCGACCAAATAGGGAAAGCTTTTGTGGTCGGGTTAGGCCCATTGGCCGCAGGATGTCTAAGAATAGCCGAAGATGGACCATGGGATCTCCGGACCCATCGAAGCAGTCAATTTGTGGCATCTTGAATCTGTCTGGCAATGTTATGGCTACATCGGTGTACCCATCTTCGATGTCTGGAATGGCCTTCACCCCTTGTGATTTCTTGAAAAGCTTCTCAAGCTTGCTCCGTTTCAGAGCTGTATGGTCTATTTCGAACTCAAAAGGAGAGTCCGGATGGTTGGGTGTATGGGCCTTGGACAGTTGAGGTGGAAGCGGGAGCGAAGCTGGCCCCGTTGGAAGATTCGTGTCCTCTTGGATATTCTGGACATTTGGCACGGTGTTCTGGGTGTTTGGCAGAGCATTCTGGACAGTAGGTGTCTGCTCGGGTAATGGGGGCCCTGGTGGAGGAGGAACCTGATGTGAAGCAGATGCTGCATTCTGCTGTTGTAGTCTAGTGATTAACTCGGCCTGCTGGGCCATGATTGCAGCTTGTTGCTTGGAGAACTCTGCTTGGCGGGCAGCATCCTCTTCCATCTGTCTCATGCTCTCCTGCATTTGGCGCATTAGGGCTTCTACTCCTGACGTATTTTGCTGATCCATCTGACTGACTGGTAGGTTTATCTCGATAGCAACAATTGGGACCTCAATCCTATTATCCTTTGATGGAGTAACCTACTGTTCCGGCAACCTCTGTTCTGACACACTGCGCTTCCTTGGCTTTCTCCTGACAACGGGGGGTAAAGAATAGAACACTGGATGTCCGTCAACCAGATCCTCAGATCGATTGAGTCGGCGACCTCGTGTCCAAAGTGCTTGGGGAATATCTACTGGGTTGGAAGCAATGGTGCTAAAACTGCCCTAGCAAAAGATAAATAAAGCGAAAAGGAAATAAATAACCAGATAAATGAAGAGCATGACAGCTTAAAGTAAATACACAACACACAGTCGGGCATACAACACACGGTTGATAAGCTGAAAAACACACTGTCTCCAAATACTGATCACTGTTCCTGAATCACTGTTCCCCAAAGACTGAACCTGATATCCGCAGATAACCGATTCTCAAATACTGACTGATTCCCGCAGGCCTGATGCCCAAACTCATACACTGATACATACATTCCTGTAGAGACGCACTCTAAAGCACATAACAGGTAAGTGAGAGCCAAAACACCCCTATGTGGGGGTAGGGTTTCCCTGTCATATTTTGTCAGGAGCTAGGGTTTCACTATGCACACAGCGGTTTCAAACAACCTATATCGGGTAAGCAACCTGTCCTAGTTTGGAATGGTCACTATGGATCCGAATATGCACTAGGTCGAATGGTCAAAAAGGGTGCCCCGGTAAAACCGGGGTTTGTGTTCCCATACTGGCAGAGCCCGTAACCGGTAAGCCTTATGGCACGCAGCCTCTGGCAAACCGCTCAGGAATAGCAGATGGCAAACACGGTGTCCTAGGCGCACCAATGCAAATGCAATGCAAAGAAACACACAAGTGCAATCAAAACCAGATATCATGAGTTTGAGTCAAGTTCTCTAAATCGCCAGCAGAGTCCCCAGAAACTGTAACAAGCCCGCGGGGGACCTCGCTACAGCTCGGACTCGATTTTTTGTCACGGTTCTTAATCTTGAACCAAAGAGTCCAAATCCGGCAAATCGTTTTGAGAAAACAGATTTTTGAAAGAAGTGCCAGACATGGACTGCTTTGCCAGATACAGAGTCGCCACCTAAATATTTTATTTTGGGAAATTTAGGAAACCCTGACTCGTTGCCTAAGGCCACGTGTCCGTCATCACCAAAGTTGCCTCGGCTCTTGGGTACGATTGGGGAAGGTCACTTCGTGAGCACCCCGCTCGCCCGGTCAAAGACCGGCCTCTACTAACCATGATATCTGATTTTGAAAACATTGTGCGTTCTTATTCCGGTTATTTAGCCTAGGTTACTATGTGATGCGCACAGCATACAAGTATAGACTGGGTCGCCTGAATTGGAACAAAACATTTCATGTTTGTTTGTTTGAAAATGGTTTGATGGTGCTACCCGCAGGTAGGCTAAGACGTGGATTTGCCACCCTCGGGTGGGCTTAGAAAACAATGGTTTTGCCACTATTTAGTGGGCTTAAAACAAACATTTGATGAATTGTTCCAATCCAAATAACCCAACCTTCACCCACAGGCATTCAAGCAGTTATATCACATAAGCACATAGCCTCATGGTAAGCATGCTATTCATGGCAGTCACTCACACGCATGCAAGGATGCTAAAGCATAAAACTCACCGAGTACTCCAAGCCAAAACAGAAACTACATTAGAAATCATGCATGATCCTAAGTATACAGAAATGCCTAATGCAACATATGCAAAAATGCAAACTATAGCAGGCTCGGCTATTCTAAACATGGCATATGGAATGCTACAGCTAACATGTATTCAACTTGGAATTGAAATACAAATGCAGTTAGTATGATGCGCCGAGCCCGGTGCGTGCAAGACAAATGAATGAATGCAAACATGCTATCATACTGTATGCTAATCGAAACATGCCCTAATCTAACCATCATAAGCGGGTAAATAAAAGGGAAGAAAGACGTGGGGTTGGAAGACATATATCACACCCACCCACACTTATTACAATTATGCCCTCACTCGGAGGGTCCGAATAAATATACAGTCCCGAATAAAAGAATAGTACAGTCCAAATAAATATTACAGTCCAAATATGTACAAATTCCTAATTAATTTACAAATTAACTAAGAAAATAATGAACTGGCATCCAAGCCAGGGACTGCCTTGATTTTGATGAATGATGTATGTTTAGGCTGCCTTGCGCGGAAATCCACTGGGATGCCCCAATTAGCCTCTGTTTTGCAATAGTTCTTGAAAAGCGCGCCAAGCCTCGGAAGACTGTTGATTCTTGTTTTGCTGCAACAGAGAGCGGGAAAGGGGCATAGCAATGTATTTTCACAAATGTATGCATGCCTCGATCCTCGTGCCACCAATCACGCATCTTGATGCATGATGGCCGAGGAGTCGAATTGCACAATTCAATATGGAATGAATGCACGTGAAAACTCAACTAAAACCTAACTCCATCATGGATAATCTGGAGTGTCGGTGACTGGGGAATTGAGACACGTTCCGTCACTCGGAGTACGAAACGCACCTCGTTTCCCGTGCTCGGGCTAACCCGTATCCTGAACGCAATGCAATATGCATGACATGCATGACATGCAAACTAAGATACAACCTAACATGCACAATGTTATGAAATGGCATACACGATGCACGAGGTAACATGGCATACACAATGCACTAACATACAACCTAGCATACACAATGCTATGGAATGAAATGGCATACACAATGCAATATGGGCTTACACTAACACAAGTGGACCTCAGCCACACTCATATAAGAGGCCATGAGATGAAAATGAGACAACTCGAAATGCGTGCACGCAAACCGAGGACCGAACCTACGGCACGGAATGCCACTCTAACAAGACATAGCAAAACATGGAAAATGGCATACTAGCATGCAAATTTCAGCGGCAAAATGAGATGCAAAACAGCCCCGAAACATGGCAAAATGGTACCCGATGCATGGAATGAGTCCCGAAACATGAATTTTGGCGCATGAAATGGCCTATAGCTATGCAATGCATGCATAATTTGAACATGAAGTGTAAAGACAGAAGCAAGGAAGCCCCAAAAAAAGCATGTTTACAGTTTGAATCATGGCCAAACAGTGGGCACAAATGGGGCTAAATTAGCATACAAAAATGGCCCTAAAAGCAAGATAATGAACCAAGTGCAAGCTTCTGTCCTTAAACAGAGAAGGGACCTTCTACAATATTGAATAGGGGCCAAAAATATGATGTTTTACAGTTTAGAACAAACCCCAAAAACAGATGCAAGTATGCTCAAAATGCTATGCAAAATAAGGGCCAAAATGGAGATAAAGAAACAACTGATACAAACTGGTTCCAAACAGGTAAGGGCCCTTCAACAATGTTGAATAGGGCCCTAAAATATGACCTTTTACAGTTAATGGCCGAGCCCAAAACAGTGTACAACTATGCTCAAAATGCAATGCAAGATATGGCCTAAAAGAGAAGCTACAACACAAAGTGTACAAATGATGCTCCAAACAGCAATAGTCCCTTAATGAAACATGGAGAGGGGGTCAAAAAAAGACCATTTTCAGTTCAGACCAAGGTCCAAAAACAGAAACAAGATAGGCTAATAAATCATGCAAAAATGGGGCCAAAAGATGGATACAATAGCAAGTGATATATGGAGGCCCCAAACAGTGATGAGCCCTTCTACAATGTTGAAGAAGGGCTCAAAATAAGCCTATTTACAGTTTACCACATGCTCCAAAATAGATTACATATAGGCCTAAAATAACATGCAAGAAAATGGCATATAAGAGGGATAATGAAGTAAGTGCCAAATGGGGGCCTCGAACAGTGAGAGGCCCTTAATGAAAGATGAAATAAAGCTCAAAAAAATGCCACTTTCAGTTATGGACAGAGCTCAAAAGTACAACCAAGAAGAGTTAAGATATTGAATAAGATAGGGCCCAAAAAGAGGGGAAATGAACTCACCCTTGTAGACCAATCTTTAGCAACTTCTTGGACCAAGTTTGCTGCCTCCTAGCCTCTGAGAAGACCTTCCTAGCTGCTGGAATGGAGTGGTGGTGTGATGCTAGGTGATGGTGAAGAAATGGTCTAAGAACTTGGGTGTTTAGAGGGTTGAAATGAGAGAGATAGAGGGGCTATGCATACAAGACTTGAAGGCCAATTTTTCCAACCCTTTGCAAGGGGCTGGAGCTGCTGTATATGTAGGCAAAAGGGGGGGGAAAAGAGGGGGAAAAAAGAGAGGGAAACCACTCCAAGTTTCCCTCCAAAAAGTGTCTCCCCGGATGCAGAATCTGGGGGGAAAAAAAGTGTATATTTGAGATGTACCTGCAGCAAGGAAGCTGGCCGGCCAGTTGTTGAGGTTGCAGGTGGCCGGCCGGCCCTCCCCATGGCCGGCCGGCCGGCCAGGGGTCAAACAGGTCAATTGGAATTAATGGCCGGCCACCACAGATTGGTGGCCTCCCATGTGTCCTCAACACAACCCTGTGGTTGAAAATTGGCAACTGTGAACCAGGAGAGAGAACAACCCACTTTTCAAAGGGGTTCAAAAGGGTCAACTGGAATTACTGGCCGGCCAGCAGATATTGGTGGCCTCCCAGATGTGTACATCACAAATATGGGGTTTAGAGTGCAAGAAAATGGCCCAATGGTGGTCAACATTGGCTTTGAAGTGAGAAAAACGGGCGTCGGAGGGCGATGATGGGATATAACTGGCTGCCGGAACAATTACTGGCCTCCCACCCTTCTACGACCTTCCTGGTGATGAAACAGAGGTCCCTGCCCGGGGGCCAAAACGCACAGTCCGAGGCCCCGAAAACCGATTGTTAGGCACCGGGAGTGGTGTTCGACCACGAAGTTGGTCTCTCGGACCTTAGTGTCCCTTAAAAGGGAGGAAATAAGATGCATACCGAAAACCGGAGCAAACGGAGGTGGTTAGGCGGTCCCGAATAGAGGCACACGGCCTGACGGCTCCGAAAACCGGGAACCGGGCTCCAAAATGGGCAAAATGGCCTACGGCCACAAAATGTAGCCCACGGCCACCGAGAGATGATCTACTAGACCCCTCCCTTCCTCTGGGAAAAGAAACAGAGAAAACCGAGTTTGGTTCGCAAACCGAGGCCAAGTACAGAAAGAGTTCGGAAGTCTAGAGGCAAGGCTCACGGTCGAGACTCTAGGACTTCTGAACGAGCACAACATGCAACATCACCGAGTGCTCAATCGGCGACGTCTGAGTCTTAAGGTCGGTCAAAAATGGGGTGTCTACAGCTGGTCCCTTCTCCCTAGAATCACAGAATTGGTTGATCAAGGGAATGTGATCTGTTATCAGCATGATTACAATAAGTATGTGCATCCATTATCAACAACCTGATGGTCCCCTACCTTGAGCAATGTTAAAGGAAGCTTAGCAACACCAAAGCTCCATGAAACCATCTTGAGAAATAAGCAAGGAACTCTATATATATACAACATAAACTTCACATTGAAGGTAACTGATCCAAGCTGAACCCCACTTACTACAAACTAAACTCTCTACATCCTTTTTCCGATTATTGATTCCCACACCGGAGGGGTTATCCGGGGTTGGCCGGCCAGGCAGCTCTTACGGTGCTTTTTGTGGCAGGAACCTCAATTCTTGGATAGTCCAACTGAGCGTGGAGCCCCGATCTACCTTCATCTAGTACGGAATCCGGTACGCATAATTGGTGTGGTGAGCGCGGACCACTTCATCTCTAAGCTCTGCACTCAGTTCCGGCGATGGGGATTGAGGACATCCCACCTTCGACACATACTCCACAGACGGAGAAGACAAAGGACAAAGGCTTAGCCCTCCCAACAGTCCTAGAAGAACAAACTGAAAACAATAACTGGACTCCCGAATCCATTGAGCATCGATTGCCCTTCACTGGAGGTTCTTCTCATCACTTTCTTCTGAAAAAGGATTACCGAGATTGAATCATAAACTCCATGGGGATGGAGATACAAGAGCTGAAAGCGCAACTCAAAAGGGTGCTGGGTGATCCAACGAAGAATAAGACTAAAGCGGAGCCCTCTCGCTTTCGATGGAGGAGCTTATCCAGAGAGCCACTAGTAAAGAAATTCCCCAGAAATGAGTCTGGGCAGCAAAGCCAGCCAATCCCGGTACAGAGTGAGGCGGTGAGCAGCCACACCCGTGGGTCACGCCGGAGAAAGGCTAAGAGGCAAAAGACAGTTAGCCAACAGACTGAATACCCTCCTCAAGACCTTCGTACTTGGTTGATCGGCAACAAGCAGAACGAGCAACATCGGTATCATTTGGGTCGTACCATTCACCAGAGAGAGCACCGAGCGCTAGATAGGCTCGTTTTTTGCCATTCTCCTGGGAAATTGAGGCCATGAGACTGCCAAAGAAATTCACCCCACCAAAGTTCACTTCGTACGATGGAAAGTCGGACCTACTGACGCATATTAGCCATTACAGACAGATGATGTCTCTATGGAGCCGAGATGAGGCACTGATGTGCAAAGTCTTCCCATCCAGCTTGGGAGAAACCAAACTTCGATGGTTCGATCGACTCCCCGCTGGATCAATTCATGACTGGAAGCAGCTCTCTGAAGAGTTCCTAGCCAGGTTCGTCTCCAACACTAAGATCCTGAAAGAGCCGGATACACTGTTCGGTCTCCGAAAGGAGCAGGAAGAAACGCTGTGCAGTTATGCTATGAGGTACTGGGAAGAGTACAATGACCTGGAGGAAAATGTGTGCAGTGAGCAGATGGTTGTTATGTCCTTCAAACATGGTCTGCGCCCGGAAAATAAGTTGAGACAATCACTTACCAAGCACCCGGCCACAGCATTGAAAGATTTGCGTGCCAGGATTGAGCAGTACGCTCGCCTCGAAGATGAACAGATCCCCATCGAGGAAGCATCGGCAGAACAAGCAGCTCGGCACAAGAAGAAAACGGACCGAGGAGAACACCGAGGGCTCACGGTGAATGTAGTGGATAAGTCCAAATCTCATGAAGCAGTCGTGACCGTATTCAAGGAACCAATCTGTTGTATCCTGGAGAAGATCAAGAGGGAGCCCTTCTTCGTTTGGCCACCGAAAATGTTGGAAGATCCGGCTCGGCGTAATTAGAAGCTCAAATGCACCTACCACCAAGACAGGGGGCATATGACACTAAACTGCAGGGCACTGAAGCAACACTTGGAGGACCTAGTAGCAGCTGGGCACCTCCGGGATTACATTGATCAGGATAAAGAAGTGACCGAACCGGGGAACCCATCACCCGAACCGAACATTGAGCACCCACCTCAGTTGATAATAAATGTGATCCATGGAACAGCGACTTAGGAACCCGAGGAGACACTAAAAGAAGAGATTGCTAAGGCTGTGCAAATTCAGTAGGTCATATCAGTAGAGCCCGCATTATAATGACTCAGATTTTAAATTCACATTGGATTGATGTATAGTGGTGCCCGTCACCTTAAAACTTATATGGCTGTCGGACTCTTGATATTGATGGGTTGGCAAGTGAACTTTAAATATTATAATTGAGGACCCTTGGATGATGTTTGGAACCTTGATTGAAGCCTTAACAAGATATATAGAAAAGGTTAGATAAAAAGCCCCAAATTTGAGTTTGAGTTTTTGACCAGCTGTCACTCTTTTGCCCTTTTCTCCTTTCATACTTAGAATTTGAATGTGAGGTTGGAACCATTGGAAAGCTTGTTTTAGGGGCTTCAATTTGGACACAAGAACGACCTAGAACGGAGTTCCAATGAGAGAGTTATACCCGTTTGAAGTTTTCATATATATGCTGGAAGCAGGTCCGCACGTGCGGGGATAGTGGCGCACGTGTGCGGGCAGCAGCTCAAAAACGTGATTTTGAGATCATTTCTTACATTTTCTTTTCTTCTCTTCTTCTCCCCTTCTCCATGTCTGAAAACCTAGCCCTAAAAACCTTGATTTCCTCCACTTTTATTAACAAATCCACCATGGATCTTGCATCAAGAATGGAGAACAAGAGAAGATCAACATTTCTACCGATTGGAATTTCGAAATTTTGGAGGAATCTCATCAAAGCTTGCTCCTTTGTTTGATTCTTGAGGTAGGGGTCCTAGTTCTCCTTCAATGCTTACATTAATAGATAGATTTGTGGTATTTTGGAGTATATAAATGCAAAATCTACATTTTGAGCATATAGTGTAAATCATGAAATTTTGGGGTTAGGGTTTGAAATGTTGGGGTTCTATTATTGTGTTTAGATTATGGTTTATGGATTATGGACCTAGGGTATATGATAAATGGGAAGATTGGAACAAAAAGTAATGGGTTAAGAAATTTGGATTTTTCTTAAAATTTCTAGATTTTTCTTGAAACCCTAGGTTGATTTTTGATGATAATTAATAATTTGGCCCAAATTGAATGTAGAATCATGAAATTGGTAAGTTGAATTATATATGTACAAGTTTAATTGAAATTTGGTTATGTTTGAAAATTATGTTTAAAATTTGCGAATGAACTTTGTGATGAGCGTTGTAAATCATGTTATTATGAGAAAGGAAATTGGGAGAAATGATTTATTAATGATATAGATGACATAAACTCGATTATGGAATGTTGAAATGGGATTTAAGAATTTCTCTTGAATTATGTTGAATTATATTTAATGATGTTGAGTTGAATCATGTTGCTTATGTTGAATTGTGATGATTATGTGGAATTGTATTGATTATGTTGATTTTGGTTTTTGTTATCTAAGATGTAGAGTTTCCAAAAATGGGTTTAATCTCAAATCATTTTATTAAATTCCTAGTGGGCTTGTTTAGTCATTCAACTCAAGAGGATGATTCAATGGGGTTTCTTTATGGGGATGGGAAATGTTTGGTTTTTTGTGAAAACACTAGAAATTTAGAGATTTTGGGGAACATGGGAATGTTCATAAAACTCCTTTCTTTCTTTGAATAGAAGATGAATGGGTGTAAATTTCATAATGTGTTTTGCAAAGAATGGTAATATTTTAAATGTATTGAGTTAGAGAAATGGTTTTGAAAACTTCATGTGTAGTCCTGGATGAGACCATGTTGCTATAACTTGTGAAATGAGGAAGTTGTTGGTATATGGTTGACTTGAGAAGGAATGTTATGAACCATGGAAATTTTTGCAATTGCATATCATTTCATTTATTATTGTGCATGGTGGTTCTAAATCAAAGAGATTTACATTCATGACAGAAAATGATTGTATGAGATATATGGAAATGTGTATGGGGTAAATACGTTGGTAAGTCCGGATAGGAGGTGTAGATGAATTTGATAAGTTGGCCTGAGTGTCCAGGGTGAAAGACCCGAAAGCCGCGCAGATAGGTGTCGAGCCTTCCGGTTAGTACCAATAAAAATGACAGTTTGGTAGTACTCGTAGAGACTACTTGCAGACACCAGCCTAGGGATTACCAGTGTCGTATTTACCGCCCCTATTGAATTAATATTGGAAGTTTGAAATTGATGAAATCATATGATAATATTGAGAACATGGCGACTTGAAACAATGTATTGAGTTGAATATTTTTCCTCATTGATTTCCCTTGGCATGGCATTGCATTTACATTTACTTTTGTGTTGAGGAAGAAGCATAACTATATATATACTTTATGAGAATTCTCTACAGAACATGGAAATTAATTACAAAAATGGTTGGTTTTAAAAAGTTGAAAAATGGTTTTTGAAAGAAAATGGCTTTTATGAAAATGGTTTTTGGGAGTTCACTTCCCGCCGTATAGTAGTCAGCAAAAGGTGGAAAGTATTATGAATTGGGTGTCCGCTATCCCGCCGTAGTAAGTCAGCAAAAGGTGGATTGTGTTAAGCTATGTGTTGAGAAGTATGTTGAGTTGATGATATTATTTGTTGCTTGTGACGAATTTGTGAAATTTCATATTGATGTGTAATTTGGTTTAAAGAGGTAATGTGCATAGGCATTAATTGTGAATAATGGGAGTCAAAAATAGATATGAGGATTATAGACCATGATAGTAAACTTAATGAAGTAGTTGTGTTAGTAGAAGTAAATTGTGAGCGTTGTTCTATAAATAAAAAAAGAAAAAAGAAAAAAAAGGGGAACATGAACTTGAAGTTACGGGGTTCTAAATTAAAAATGAAGAGTAGAAAAGAAGAATGAAAGGAAAAGAGGAATATTAAAAATGGAAGTTAAATGAAAAATATTTTGGGGAATTGGTTAATAACCTTTAAATGATGTTGTTTCTTAAAAAATGGTTGTTTCACAAGGATCTATGGTTTTCTAAGTTAAGGGATGATTTTAATGGCTGAAGGTTTTTTTTTAAAAGTGTTTAAATAGTTTTTGAGAAAAAGATACCTTACTTATGATATTTTGAGATTATGAAATGTCACCCTACTATATGGTATCGCCCTGCATGCATGATCATTTCTATCTGTGTGTTAGTTATTGATCGAGGATTATGAGATTTCTACTGGGCATTAGTACTCACCCCGTTGTTGTTTTATCTTTTTACAGGAAGAAAGTTTGGATTATTTGATTGAAGATGTATGGAGTTCTTGAGTCCATTTGTATGACTTCATAGTAGATGTAAAGGAAGTGGATTTTTATATTTGTATTTATTTATTTGTAGCACAATAGGAGATTGACATGTATGATTGTTATTGTAATGTTCATTGAGAGAGAAAGAGCATGTATCACGGTATTCCTACTACCCAAGTGTAATAGATATTTGTTTATGTAAAAAAAAAATGGACCTAATTTTAAGGCTTTGGTAATGTTTCCGAGTAATAAAAATTGGGGCGTGACACGCATCGAAAAAGGTATGCTCGGCAACAAAACCCCCTTTGTGCACTGTTTCATTTACTAGGAAGGATTTAAAAGGCATACAACACCCACATACCGATGCACTAATTATAACTGTGGGAATTGGGAAACGGTCTGACGTAAAACGAGTCCTGGAGAAAGTCTTGGTAAAAGAAGATGATCCAAAAAAGTATTTCCTTGTTGGTACCTCGCTAGGCGCTGATGAGAAATTTCAGTTGCTTGAATTGCTGAGGGAAAATATGAAGGTATTCGCATAGTCAGCATACGATACCCTAGGATTGAACCCAGAATTTTCTTGTCACAAGCTCAACATCAACCCTTTCGCTCGGCCCGTTGTACAGAAAAGTCGGAGATCCTTAGTTGAGCACACTAAAGCAGTAATTGCCGAAGTCGAAAAACTGCTAACATCGGGAGCGATCAGAGAAGTTCAGTACCCACAATGGTTGTCCAACACAGTTGTAGTAAAAAAGAAGAACGGAAAATGGAGAGTTTGCGCTGACTTCACTTGCTTAAACAAAGCCTACCCCAAAGATAGCTTTTTGCTGCCTCGCATCGATCAACTGGTAGACTCAACAGCAGGGCATGAGCGCATGAGCTTTCTGGACGCTTATAGCGGTTATCATCATCAGATACCACTATTCAGTCCGGATCAAGAAAAGACAGCATTTATCACTCTAAGGGGAACTTACTGTTACAAAGTAATGCCGTTCGACCTCAAGAACGCCAGAGCGACCTACCAGTGAATGATTACTCGAATGTTCAAGGACCAACTCGGAAAAACCATGGAGGCTTATATAGATGATATGGTAGTAAAGAGCAAGCTCGCCACAAACCACCTTGCAGACCTAAGAGAAGTTTTTGGTATCCTAAAGAACCACCAGCTTCGCCTTAATGCCTCGAAATGCGCTTTCGGGGTAGGAACTGGGAAGTTTTTGGGGTATATGGTCACTCACAGAGGGATCGAGGCAAATCCGGATCAAATCAAAACAATATAAGAGCTTGAAGTACCAACAAAGGCAAAAGAGCTACAGAAGCTGGCCGAAATGGCGGCCGCCCTGAATCGGTTCATCAGCAAGTCTTCAGATCGAATGAAGCCTTTCTTCCAGCTATTGAGGAAAAAGGCAGCCTTTGATTGGAGTCTTGACTGTACTGAAGCATTGCAAAGTCTCAAAAGATACCTCAGTACATCACCTCTTCTGTCCACTCCAGAACTAGGAGAGGAGCTGTACCTATATCTAGCCGTTTCCGATCACGCCGTAAGCGCGGTATTGATTCGAGAAGTTAACAAAGAGCAGAAGTCAGTTTACTATGTTAGCAAGACTTTACTACACGCCGAGACACAGTACCTACCCTTAGAAAAGTTAGCTTACGCACTGCTTATAGCCTCGAGAAAGCTGCAACACTACTTCCAAGGGCACACCATCAATGTCCTCACTGAATTCCTCCTCAAATCTGTATTCAGCCGAGCAGATTTCTCTGGCCGAACAGCAAAGTGGGCAGTAGAACTTGGTGAGTTTGACATTCGGTATCAACCCAGGACAGCAATCAAGGCCCAGGTCTTGGCAGATTTCGTCGCAGAATTCGCTCCCACCCATAGTACTGATCCAGAGAATCCCAGTTCGGCACAGGTGCCACGCACCATCGAACAGGGAAAGCACTGCGCTTCGGAAGCATGAAAACTCTTTATTAGAAACATCTGGCAGCTTTATGTTGACGGTTCATCCAATAACTGAGGCTCGGGGGTAGGAGTAGTACTTATCTCACCAGAAGGATTTATTTGGGAACAGGCTCTCAGGCTTGGTTGGAAGGCTTCAAACAATGAGGCAGAGTACGAAGCGTTATTGGCTGGCTTACGTAGTGCCGAACACTTCAATGCAGAACAGCTTCTTGTTTTTAGCGATTCACAGCTAGTGGTAAATCATCTTTCTGGGGTTTATGAAACACGAGATGAAAGAATGGCTATGTATGCAGGTAAGGCCAAAGATCTACTCAAAAGGTTTCAATCCATACGAGTGGAACGAATCAATCAGGACAAAAACAGCCATGCCGATGCTTTGGCTTGCCTCGGCTCGTTAGTAAATACCACGGATGTTAGAAGAGTTTGGGTTAAGTTCGTGCCAGAACCGAGTATTGCATCTCCAGTCCTCTGTAACAACTTAGAGCCAAGCTGGATGGATCCGATACTCGCTTTTCTAAAAACTGGCACCCTTCTTGAAGATAAAAAGGAAGCCAGCAAAACCAAACACAGGTCAGCTCGGTTTTGGATCTCACCATCTGGGAAGCTGTACAGACGCTCCTATCTCGGCACTTATCTTTTATGTGTGCATCCAAATCTAGTCGAAAATGTTCTCTACGAAAATCACGACGGGATTTGTGGATGCCACGTTGGTGGAAGGTCACTAGCATACCGAGCCCTCACCCATGGGTACTGGTGGCCACGGATGCAACAAGATGCACAGCAGTACGTTCAGAAGTGCGATAAATGTCAGAGGTTTGCTCCGCTAATTCATCAGCCAGCCAAAACTCTCACTCCACTCACCAGCTCATGGCCTTTTGTTCAATGGGGTCTGGATATTGTCGGACCATTGGCACGAGGCACTAGGAACAAACGGTTTTCCATTGCTACAACCGACTATTTTACTAAGTGGGTTGAAGTAAAAGCACTAGCAAGTATCAAAGAAGTGGACACAAAGCGGTTCGTTATGCGAAACGTAGTGGTGCGTTTCAGCATCTCGCAGGTACTGATTACAGATAATGGAACGCAGTTTGATGGAAAGATCTTCAGAAAGTTCTGCGCCGACCTCAGAATAGAATATCGGAACTCCTCTCCAGGATACCCATAAAGTAATGGGCAGGCAGGAGCGTCAAACAAAACCATCATCAACGGAGTAAAGAAACGGCTTGAACATGCAAAATAGAAATGGGTTGAAGAGTTACCCCACGTGCTATAGGCATACCGAACCACAGCACGGCGCTCAACGGGGGAAACACCTTACTCCTTGACTTATGGAATGGAGGCCATCATCCCCCTCGAAGTAGGTCTCCCAACCCTCCGGTCTGAATTGTTCGAAAGCACCAATAATGAGGAAGCTATTGCACAAGCACTGGATATGGTAGAAGGTCGAAGGGAAGCCGCACTGATCAGACTTGTAGCATATCAGCAGCAACTCATCAAGAGTTTCAACCAAAAAGTCTTCCCAAGGCAATTCATACTCGGAGAACTGGTTTTGAGGAAAGTCATGGATCACAAAAGGGTGCCTGGCGAAGGGAAACTTGGGCCTAACTGGGAGGGACCCTACAAAGTCACAGTTGTTATTAGAAATGGAGCTTACTACCTGGAGGATCTTAAAGGCCAAGCCATACCTCGGCCCTGGAATGTAGCAAATCTCAAGAAATACTATCAATAGAATTAAACCTCAACTTCTCTATCAGGATGTAAAGACTTTTACCTTTCGGCCAATACAAATGCTTTCCCACTTCTCTCAAGACTATCAAGTTTTCTGTATTTAGCTTTGGTTCTAACCAAATGGAAATAGCTTTGATGTTTATCAAACGGAATTAGCTTTGGTACTAACCAAACGAAAATAGCTTTGATGTTTATCAAATGGAATTAGCTTTGGTACTAACCAAACAAAAATAGCTTTGATGTTTATCAAACAGAATTAGCTTTGGTTCCAACCAAACGAAAATAGCTTTGATGTTTATCAAACGGAATTAGCTTTGGTACTAATCAAACAGAATTAGCTTTGATACGAATCAAACGAACTCAGCTTTGGTCTTAACCCAAACGGACTTACTTTCAGAACGACTGAACAAAATTAAAATTTGGTTAGCACTCAAACATGCCAAGTGGAACTGCTTGGTGAAATTATGTTTGGCAACTAAATTGGACTTTAGCCAAGTGGAATTGCTTGGTGGAAACAGCACTAACACATCTTAAGTAAGTATTTCTGAATCTACAAAATCTCTTAAGTACCGTCACATCAACACTTCAGTACTGCTGCATACAAACAGAGTTGGAACAGGCTAAGCCAAACTATATCAGGAACAAACTTCCAGCGCAAGTCTTACTCAACTCCAGCTGGGGGCAAACAATTGTTTTCTTTCAAACCAACCTGGACCTAAGTAAGACACCTCTTCATATCTTTGTCCCATTCAAGTGCATTTATGCTATCAAAGTTGCAACAGACTTAAGCAGCTCTGCCTAGAGAGCACAGTTTTCAGCAATGATCTTACTTAGCTCCAAGTGGAGGCAAACAATTGTTTTTTAGAACCAACCTGGACCTAAGTAAGACCCACTTCTTTTTACTACAAAACCAAGCGCAGTCGTGCAACATATTTATTAACCAGACCGAGCATCTGTTCGGTCCCGAGGTCCCAACAGTGCTCGACAGGGGACAAACGGTACAAAACTAGACGGAATATCTATTCGAAACATTACAGAACCAGACCGAGCACCTTTTCGGCCCCGAGGTCCCAACAGTGCTCGGCTAGGGGCAAACAGTACAAAAAACATTCAGACATAGACCAAACAGCATCAGATTGCAAATTCTAAAGGAAAGTCCCATCATCCAACAAAAGGCATAGATGGCTCCACAGCTAGCAACAAAGAAAAGAAAAAAGAAAAATTGTCTTGGCAAGTATAGAAAGAGAACTCGTCAAGAGGACCAAGCCACAGTACATCAAAGCAAAAACCAAAAAAGCAAAAACTTTAAATCTTTCCAGAGAAAACTTCAGCTTTCATCAACAGAGGGAACCTAAAGAGCAGCGTCCACGATCTTGTCCAGGCCGTCTTGGGGAGGAAAAGTAGAGGCAGCTCCGACTTTTTGAGAAATGGAAGCTTCCTTAACCACGTCTCCCGCGGCTTCAGTCTCCAGGGCTCCATACCCTTCAACGTTCACCGTCTCGATGGCAACATCACTCTCTTGAGTCTTGTTTGCAAAATCAATTTCTGGGGAAACCTCAGCCAGAAGAACTGCAGGGCTAGAAACAATCTTTGAACCTAAGGACCTTGAGGAAATTGGGACATCTTGAAACAGGGGAGAGCCTTCAGGAACCAGGGCAGTGGCTAGAGCGCCGACCAACCCTTCAGAAAGAGCTTGTCTCGCAGCACCAGCACCTCATCTTTATAGGCAGCCCCAGCCTCGTCCCAACCTTGTTACCAGTACTTGGCCTCCAACGCAGAGCTCTCGGCAGCCATCACCGCTATAACGGCCTCTAGTTCTGCCACTTTTCCTTCAAGCTGAGCCTGCGCCCCAATAGCGACCTCCTTTGACTTTTCAGCCGAAGCAACAATCTTGTTTAGACGGAACGCCTCCCTTTCGGTAGTTCTGCGTCCCTCCTTCTCGGCCTCCAGGCTCACCATCAGTCTCTTAATGTTCATAGCGGCCTCCAGCATGGCCTTTTCCAGCTCTTCCGCGCGGGTGATGGACAGATGCATCCTTTAAATACACTGCAACGGATTACAAAGTATTAGAAGAAAGAAAGTAGTAGCATAACACCAAAGACAAGCAAAGCAAGAATGCACTTACAACAGTCATCATCTGTAGGGTCCCCTTCAAAATAGGGATATCGCGGGGCCCATTATGGTCAGCCATGTCGACCAGCATCAATAGAGTCTTAGTCAAGTCAAAAGCAAAATCCTTGGAAGCAACAACCGAATCAAAGATAGAAATAGGCCTGCCTTGATGCAGCATTGGCGATTCCCATTTCTCAAATGCTTTGTCCTCAATAGGATCTTCAGAAACTTCCCCTACCACTGCCTTGCCAGTTTCTCTCCTCCCCCTTTTTTGCCCTCGTAGCAACTGAAGTAGAGTGCTCAGCAGTAGTAGCGTGGGTTCCAGAAGCTCGCACCTCTAATTTCACATCCATGAGGCTCTTCGCCTCGGCCTTCAATAAAAGGGTCTCCAAAGCATCAGAGCCTCCAAAAGCCTCAGCCTCCAAATCCACCAGCACTCTCCTCTTCAACATGGACCCACCCCCTGCGAAACTGGGGGTAGGAGAAGGTGTCTTTTCTGGCAATGCACCTTGGCTTCGACGGCGATTCGCAACCAGAGGAGTGAGGGATATGTCAGTCTCAGTGTCAAAATCTAGAAGGGATGCAGCAAGCCTCGCCTTCTTTGGAATGACAGAGCGGTAAGTCATTTGGTAATCCAACAACTCTGGTGCGGACCTCTTCTTGTACCACAGAACGGCTTTGATGGCCTCAGCGTTTTCCCGGTTCGGCCTTCGCTGAAAACGAGAAGCCTCTGCAAAAAAGGAGTACCACATTAAAACAACATCCAAAACAAAGGCAAGAAATACAAAAGACACTAGAGGAAGGATCCGAACCTGGATAGCCATCCTTTAGAGGCATCCATTCGAACTGGAATTCAGTCCTAGCAGGGAACTCCCAGTTGCCACCAACTTGCAGAAAATCATCATTGTGTTTGTCTGAATCAGGCAAACCAGTCACCAGATGACAGTTGATCGAATGAACACGCAGGTAGTATGTGCTGTGATCCTTGTTATGAGAGAGAGTATAGCAACCCAAAATGTCCCAAATATCAAGATTCAAGCCCAACCGTTTGTTGGGAACGGACATACTGCAAACGACACGAAACAGGTTAACAGATACTTGCATTGGGGTGAATTGAACCTGGTGCAGAAATCGGCGCACCAAAGGGTCTAAAGGAAAACGAACCCCTCCCTCGACGATGGATGCAATCGGAAAGGCGACAGTATTTCTAGTGCCCATACGCTTGGCATCGACCCTTGCCAGCGAAAGGGTCACGTCATCGGGGATATTGTAGTCACGACGAAACATGGCCATAGCCTCAGGAGTATTAACTAGTGAGCGAAACTTTCCCATTAAACCAAACCTAGTGGTACAGGGATAGAACTTAGATATCGAGATGGGGAACACAACGGCGTAAAGGCCAAACAAGATGATCGAAACAAAAAAAGAGAAGAGAAGAAGGATCACAAGAGGACTTACAAAGATCAGAGCAGCGGTAGCGAACGGGCGATGCTGAAGCGAGATCGGCAGTGAAAAGTCTGAGTAGAGCATCAACAAGACTGGTTCAGAGGAACGGGAAGGGTTTTTTTTCTTTGAAACTCTCTAGAAGAACGAAAAAGCAGATAAAGGGATTTGGATTGACAGCCAGAGCATTTATTGCACCAGCCGGCATGAAGGTACAAGAAGCACGACCTTCGGTATGGAATGGACGCACTATCTCTGCACACCTATCCCACGTCGCCACGTGTCACCACGAAAGGACGCATGCAGGGATTATGTGTCAGGATTGAACCGTCACCAAGGCCGAACTGATGCAGAAGTGACGCGATGATTGGAGAGCAGAATAATAGCTCCCCCCAAAGGAAACCTTAGCGCGAGCTAGGGGGCAAATGAAGGGGCTGAATATGAAATGGGTCGGATCCAAGCCTTGGGCCGGCCCAATCCACTAAAGCCCAAATCCAAGCGGATTAGATGAACATATGGGCAAGCCAATCGAGCCCAACTCCATGATCAACAGTCTACCCAAGTCCTCAAGCACTTGGGTCCAACTCGCAGCGGAAAGGCTGGCCCAACTGCGATATTGGGCTGGGGCCGAGCTGCAGGACACATTCTATGGGCCGAGCTGATGGACCGAACCCATCATCAGAACTAAAGTGGGCCAAGCCTATACAAAGATATCCGAATGGACCAGCTCATCTTTATAAACGATCTTGTAAAAGGCCGAGCCAAGGCACAACGGTACCGAGCTGAGGAAAACCTCGTAGAGAAACATGGAAGCTGTGAATGCAAGCACATGGAAGATGCCACCTCAGTTGGTCCCCTCCCCCTAGAATCACGGAATTGGTTGATTAAGAAAATGTGATCTGTTATCAGCATGATTACAACAAGTATGTGCATCCATTATTAACAACCTGATGGTCCCCCATCTTGAGCAATGTTAAAGGAAGCTTGGCAGCACCAAAGCTCCATAAAACCATCTTGAGAAACAAGCAAGGAACTCTATATATATACAACATGAACTTCACATTGAAGGTAACTGATCCAAGCTGAACCCCACTTACTACAAACTAAACTCTCTATATCCTTTTTTCTGATCATTGATTCCCGTACCGGAGGGGTTATCCGGCCAACCCCGGCCAGGCAGCTCTTACGGTGCTTCTTGTGGCAGAAACCTCAATCCTTGGATAGTCCAACTGAGCGTAGAGCCCCAATCCACCTTCATCTAGTGCGGAATCCGGTACGCACAGAAAGAGTTTTCAAAACTTAATTCAAATTATTATAACTCATAACAAAACACACTACTTTCACACTATTGAAAATTCTGATCAACACTCATAACCAAACTCTTTTTAAAATTCAATTAAAAAAATTTATTATTAACAAAAAATAACATTAATCAATTTTTTTTATTGAAAATACTACAAAGGAAATAATTTTTTTCAAAATAAATATTCAAAAATTTTAAATCATAAATATTTAAATAATTTAAATAATCTAAAAAATTTAATAACTAAAAAATTAAAATAAATATTCAAAAAATTTAAATTGTAAAAATTTAAATAATTTAAATATTCAAAAAATTTAAATAATTTAAAATTTTAATATTTTAAATTTAAAAACAATTCTACACTCAAATCGTAACCAAACACATAAAACAAAACTCAATTGAGAAATTATTTTTAAAACTCATAACCAAACACATAACTCGAAACTCCATACTACTTTCACCACTCTATACTCAAATCGTAACAAAAAACATAACAAAAAAATTAAAATATTTAAAAATATTTTTATAAAATATTTTAAAATTTAAAAAATTAAAATCGTAATATTTAAATTTTAAAATATTTAAAAATATTCAAAAAATTAAAAAATTAAAAAAATCGTAACATATTTAAATATTAAAATATTTAAAATCTTAACAAAATTAAAATATTTTTAAAATATTTAAATATTTAAAAAATTAAAATATTGAATTGACTTGAGTTTTGAAAAGAGTTTTGAATTATATGTTTGGTTATGAGTTTTAAAAATTAATGATTATGTTTTGAATTGAGTTTTGAAAAATGGGTATAGAATTATGATTTGAAAGCTCAAAACAAACACCACACTCAAATTAATGGGTAAAACTATAATTTGAGAGGCTTACCAAACGGAGCCTTAAATTTTACACACTTGATTAAGGAAACAACACCAGGGACTTAAACGCTGCCTTTGCCTAACTGTAAGAAAGAATGGAAAAACATAGTTTGTGCCATGGTGAGCAGTAGTATAACAACTAATGCCTATGGACTGTTGAAGTAATTCCGCCTTAAGTTTGCCATCCACACATTGGCGTCGTATACAATGGTTATTCACGTCATTGAAAACTTCATTATAACGAAAGTTATTGGCATTTGTCATGGTGACCTTGATCAGTTTGTGCCACATGGTGTAAACCTCTACATCATCACCTACCCAACTTTCAATAATTCTACTATGGTGATTAACATCCTTTGAAGAATTGATGAGGCAATCCATGAACACGATATAGTCACAAACACACAATGGTTGATTATGATCTAGGGAACAAAACTCTTGTGCAACTAGATTTCTAAGGAAAGACTCTGTATTATCCGTAATGGATAAGAGCGGGATTTTTCAATGCCCCATTTATGAACTTTATATCAAACAAATTGTCACTTCTTTCAACCATCTTGAATTGAACCCCAAACTCTTGAAGCTTTGTTGCCAAGTTTATGAATTGCCATTGCTTTACCTTTACATTTCTACAAGTCCCGACAAATGTAAAGCACCAATAATCATGTACTAAGCCAAGCAGATGCTTGATGTTGTCAATTGGGATTCCACTATGAGCTTTGAAATTTGTATGTAGATGGGTATGTTATAGAAAATTTATGGCTATATGGATGATTCCCGAGCTTGGAAGCCTAGTCATGTTGAACAAACAAACAAGGATAAAGAATGGAATTTGATTTTCTAGTAAAATCAAATCACGTAGTAAATCATGAACAATTTGTTTTGATTGGAAAATATGGTCATCACTATCCCTCAGTTCCCTATTCATTGACTTGCGAAATAACTCAATGATAAAGAAACCGTCAAGAAGCATCATTTCCACAAACTCATCCGAGTCAAGTCTAATTGTTTCTGCATAACAAGTGCATGCTCTTTTTTCTAATTCTCTTATGGCCATAACGTACCTATCCACGCTCTTCTCTTTCTGTCGATTTAGAAGCTTTTGTGGGTATTGTAATTTGTGCAGCTCCATTTCTTGAAAGTTAGCCTTGCCACGATGGTAAGGGCCAATGGCAGCTATTGCTGGTTCATATGCTTTCTCATTTTCCATGCATAAGTGGTCATTGATTCTGGAGGTACAAGGCTCAGCGGATGTATCCGATAAATTAGCAAGCTTTTTGTCAATATGGATGGAAACATGATCTTCCCTTTCTTCCAATTCGCTTAGCAGCATGGTTTAATTACCTATAATGGACAAATTAATTTAAGTTATAACAATTAGATATTTAAATGAATTTTTTTTCTGATATAAACTCCCAATTCCGCCACTACAATTTTCATTGCAGAGAACATGGGAGAAAAGAAGCCTAATTAGCTCTTCTACAAATAACCAGTATATCATTTCTATTTTCACCAACTTCAATCACAGTTCATGCTCTTACCATGTTCACTGTAACTTTGAAAACTGCGGATCATGTAATTAACAAAGAACACTATTTGAAATTATAATTAACGGAGAAAACTATTTGAAATTATAAAACAAACTTGTTAGAAATTTCACTTCTTATTCATTCCCTCCGCATATATATTCTCTTCAAGTGGAAATGAGGAAACTGCTTTCTATGATTGCAATAACTAGAAAATGAGAAGACTCTTCATTTTAATAGGAACTTCGGTGGGTGTGCACAAGTGATTTATTTATTTATTGGATAGAGCCAAAAAAACTTTATTGATAACGATCAAGCAATAATACAATGACAATCATCAATAAATAGAGAGTTTCACAAAGCATCATAGTGAAGCAACCCGATCCAAACTAGGTTGGCACCAAGAAACCAGCCCATTCTTCTGCTAGCACCCCCAAGTTGGTGAGGCACCAACCCAAGAACCAAACAACACCAAAATGGCGTCCTTAACATCAAGACAAACTACAAAGTACACAAAACAACACAATGCAACAGCAGCAACTACACCAGATCAGCCCAGTACCTCTCTTCTCCCAAGACAATATCTGATTTGCCTCAGATTAAACAAAAAATCCTGCACAGTGAAATAGAACTCCTTGTAGCTTGACTTCAACCACAAAGCTCCTCCAATCTTTATTAATTCACAAAGATCATCTGACTTGGGAATAGCAGCATGAAACAGATACTCATTTCTAAGCTTTCATAAAGACTACAAGACAGCCAAAGGTATGACACTCCAAATCTTCTTTTCTTTTTTGTTGAGCCTTTCACCATCCCACCATAATAACACACCTTCAACAGAGCCTGGTAAAGTCCCTTTCACCTCCCACCAATTTAACATCTAGCCCAAACTTTCCAAGCAAAACGACAATGTAGCAACACATGGCTGACAGATTCATTCTCAGATTTACAAAATACACACAGAGCTGATGTAGTAGCAGAAATAACACCTCTTTTCTAAAGAAAATCAACTGTCTTAACCCTGTTCCTCCAAGCTAACCAGCCAAAAAATTGGACTTTTGGGGTAGCATACTTTATCCACACTAGCTTGCTAATTTTAAGAGGTTGGCCAAGATCTGCCTCAACACTCTTGTATGCTGATGACACAGAAAATTCAGAAGACAATGAAGCATCCCAAGCAGGACAATCCTCCATTCCAACTCTTATTGCAGGGCCATTCTCAAGTAAGTCCTTGAGTCTAATAACTTCCCACTCCTCCCACTCATACAACCTTCTTCTAAACTGAAAATCCCAGTCCACTTTCCTCTCATATAAAATTCTCAAAGTATCCTCCTTTACCATAACCAATCTAAAAAAAGCAGGGAATTCATCCTTCAATCAGAGATTCAAACAACATTTATCCTTCAAAAAAATAGTTCTATCCCCATCCCCTACTTTAACATTAAAATTGTTAATATCAAACCCCTGCAGATTGCTACTCCTCTCATCTATGGAAATGATGCCTTTCCACACACTAGAATGTCTATTACTAGAAGTAACAGAGGGGCACTAGCTTTTGGCATCCAGATTGTAATTATTGCAGATAATCTTCCTCCACAAAGCCTCATTTTCCTTGCCAAACCTCCACCACCATTTTAAGAGCATACAATCATTAACCACCCCTACTCTTCTTACACTAAGCCCTCCTTGTTCCACACTCTTAGTTAGTTCATCCCCCCATCTAACCAGATGAATTGACCTTTTTGACTCAGTCCCACACCATAAAAAAGAAGCCTGAAGCCTCTCTAACTCTCTTGCAACCCCTTCAGGCATTCTAAACAAGGATAAATAATACACTGGCAGAGTAGAGGTTACAGACTTAATGAGAGTAAGCCTACATGCAAATCATAACAACTTTCTTTTCCATCCTGCTAATTGTTTTCTAACTTTATCAAGAACAGGCTTCCAAGTTGCCTTTCTATTTGGATTAGCCCTACATACTTCATGGGTAAAGGCAATGATTTGCAATTTAGTAATGCGACAAAACTATTCAGATTCTCCTCAGGTACACCCACTCCACACACCTGACTCTTATGATAGTTTATTTTCAGCCCAGAAATCAACTCGAAGCATCTTAAAACCCTCTTAATATTACTCACTTCCTCTTTACCTGCTTCACAAAAAAGTAGAGTCATTACAAATTACAGGTGAGATAATACCACTCCATTAACACCTATATTCACCCCTTCAATCAGACCTAGCTGCTGTGCTCTTAACATTAACATATTAAGACCCTCAGCTGCTATGTTAAATAAAAAAGGAGACAAGGGATCACCTTGCCTAAGCCCCTTTTGTGGGCTAAACTCCTCTGTTGGTGATCCATTAACAAGCACTAAGAGTTTTGCTGAAGTAACACACTCATGTATCCACCTGATCTATTTTTCTCCAAACCCACAGCTTGAGAGCATAGAGGATAGGTAGCACCAATTTACAGAATCAGAAGTCTTTGCAAAATCAAGCTTGATAATTACCCCATTTTTCTTTGCTTTTCTCCACCCATCCACTACCTCATTAGCAGTAAGCACACAATCTAGTATGTTCCCCCTCCTAGAAAAGCTGACTGAGTATCACTAATGATGTGAGGCAACACAGCTTTTAACCTACGAGACAGAACTTTTGCTAACACTTTATATAATGATCCAACTAGGCTTATAGGTCTATAGTCATCAACCCCCACTGGATTTTCAATCTTAGGAATTAGTGATATAAAAGAGCTATTGACTCCCATAATCAATCTGCCATTCCTATGAAACTCCTTAAAGAAGTTTAGTAAGTCACCTTTGATCATTTTCTAGAATTTTTTAAAATAAGCCATGTTAAAACCATCCGGACCAAGAGCCTTGTTGCTATCACAATCCATCACTCCTGCTCTAATTTCAACCTTTGAGAACTGCTTCTAACCCTTCAAAACCAAGGCTATCATGGACTGAAACAAAATTCCCACCTAACTTAGGTCTTTCCATTCTTCTAAAAAACACTTTTTGAAGTGGTCATACACCTTTTTCCTGACCTGGGCAGGTTCTTTATACACCACATCCCGAACAGCTATAGAGGTAATCTCATTCCTACTCTGTCTGCACTTTGCCATAACATGAAAGAACCTGGTATTTCTATCACCTTTCATACTCCAATTTAGTCTTGATTTTTGAAGCCACAACCACTCAACCATTTTGCTCAATCTCCAAACCTGATTTCTAACTACTGTTCTTCTTGCTTTTTCTTTTTCTTCTAGATCCCTAGCTTCAACAGTAAGATCCAGTTGATGGAGTTCCTCTTCTGCTTCCTTCAGCTTCACATTCACACTCCCAAATATCTTTTTATGCCACCTCTTTAATGCTACCATCAGAGTTTTCAATTTTTTTAACAGTACAAAGCTAGCCCAACCTTCAAATTCTGCCTCCTTCCAAGTCTTCTCCACAAAAGCTAGGAAACATGGATGTAGACTCCAAGCATTGATGAATCTAAAAGGCTTAGGACCTCAATCTCTTTCATCCTCCATTAGCAGTAAAGGACAATGATCAGAGATGAGCCTTGGAAGACCCCATAACTTTAAGTTGAAAGCCTCCATCGATTTTGGATCCACCATTACCCTATCTATTCTACTCCACTTTTCCCCTGCTACTGAATTACTCCAGGTAAGCTTTCTACCAAGCCATGGTATATCATTTACTTCACATCTCTCAATGAAATCATTGAACTCTCTCATTCCTTTATCTCTTCTATAACAACCCTTCCTTTCTCCTATACATTTGATCTCATTAAAATCCCCACATAAACACCATGGGATAGGATATTCCTTTTTTAGTTTCAACAAGCATTCCTACAATTTTCCCCTTTCTCCCACCTGATTAGGTGCATAGATGTTTAATATAGCAGTCAAAAGAGTTAAAAAGAGTACCTTACTGCTACAGCAATCCTTTAGCTGAAATACCTCTGGATTCCATATGCATAATAGGTCCCCTGATGATCCTTCAAAATCTACAGCCATGAACTCCATTCTGTTCCTTGCCCACATTGTTCTTATACCTCCTTATCTGTTACTACTGCTTTTTTGGTTTCTTGAAACAAAGCAATGTCCACATTTCTTTCCTTCAATAACTTTCTAATTTTCCCCTTCTTCTCCTTCCTTCCAGCACCCCTAATATTCCAAGAAAGTATCTTCATAACAACCATCAATACACCTAAAATACTCCAGTTTTAATACCATCTACACCACTGTACCATTTCCACCCCCAATCCTCCCTATATCTTTCATTTCGAGTTCCACAATTTTATTCAGAACCTCAGCTTCTTTTCCATTCATCTCCACAGCTAACAATTTCCCGAATTGCAAGTTTGATTGAGCCTCATCCAAGATATGTCTTCCTCCATTGTTTCCACTTTCGATTGAAGCTGACATTGAAGCTTCAACCACAGAGGCTCCAAATATTTCTCTTTTTGGGGCAGATTTACTAGTTGATGCATCCTTCTGGCCATATCTGATGCATAAATATACATAGTTGAGGAATGAAGAAGATATAATCAAAATTTTGAGAATATGAATAAGCTTATTCACATAGCAGTTTTAAAAATTGAAAGGAGAGAGCATCTGCACCATGAAAAGCTAAAGTGAAAACCCAAGTCTTCAATCTGACATTGAATAAGAAATGAGAAGTGACCCAATTATTTTGCATAAGAATCATCATGTGTCCAGCCGCTACGCACACTAATCTCACACTGAACAAGAAAGGGTAAAATCTACCCCCTTTGTGGTTAGACTTCGTAACGCTGTTTTTGTTAGGAGATTTAGAAAGAGATTTAGAAATAGAAACAAAAAAAATGTGTGAAATTTTTGGATGAAATATAAATATATTTTATTCATATTTCATCTATCTTTTTTCTTTTTCTTTTCAAATTCCTTTCTAAATTCTCAACGAACCATAGCGTAACACTACTTGCCAAATCTGATGTGATTTTAATTATTTTAAACTTTACCTTCCTACCATCATTAATTCCATTAAAATTGACAGATTTTGAACTTCACGCATCAATTATGAGAGTAGGTATGGCTAAATGACAAACTTACACTCTTCCCTTCTCTGCAGCCACTCCCTTCACGACTTTCTCCCCTCCCATGGCAGTGGCACCAGCAAACGTCTTCTTTCCCACCCATGGATCCCAACTAGATCTGTTTGCCGAAACACGATGCAAACAAATTCATGCAAGATTTGTTGTTATAAAATTAGGATTATTAAAGTTAATAGATAATTTAATTGGCTAAAACGTAATTAGTTATCAAATTAAAAGTTATGACAAAAGGTTAAAAATTAATCTATAAAATTAAGAGTATTTTAGGTTAATATGTGATTAAGTCGAGGTTGTTTGGGATGATCTAAATAAGTACACTTTTTATCTTTTTACAAAAAGATGTGTAGAAAAATAGAGAGGTGATGTGATGAAAAAAATATAAAAAGATAAAAAGATAGATTATTTTTGAATTGCTAAACTTGGCTTAACAGAAGAGGGCAGAAAGAGAAAGAGAAAGAGAAATAGAGTATTGAGGTCAGTTTTTATATTATTATTTTAATTTAAAATCACATAGAATTTGTTTTAAGGATGTACTCACTACAAGAAAAGATAGTAAAAAACATGGAAGAATTAGCGACGGCGCGCCTCCCGTCGCAAAAAATGATTTTTTTATGACGGCAACTTCAACCGTCACAAATAAAGGCTTTAGCGACGGCGCTGTCCCGTCGGTAATAAAACTACGCGGATAGGGTCGGAAATGCAGAAGTATTAGCGACGGCTTTTTTTTCCGTCGCAAAAAACAACTTTTTTTTGAGACGGCATATGTTTGCTGTCGCAAACAGTGGCCCATTTGCGACGGCAAATTTCCGTCGCAAAAAAGGATTATTAAAACGGCGCCGTTTTATGAACAATTGACTACCATTTGCGACGGTCTAAAACATACCGTCGCAAAAAGTAAAAAAAAAATTCCTCCGCTCTTCCCTTTCATCTTGCCGCTCGATCCTTTCATCCAAATCCCTAACTTCATCCAAATCCAAATCCCTTTCATCTTCCCCCAAATTCCTCAAATGAGCTACGAAGGCGGAAGGCTCTCTCTGGACAAACGGCGAGCAGGCTAGCGGTGGTGTGGCGGCGACGACGACAGGTAGCGGTGGTCCAGCGACGAGTCTCTCTCTCTCTCTGCGTATGCTCTCTCTCTCTCTCTCTCTCTCTCTCTGTATATATATAGAGATGAATGTATATTGATAAATAAATCTGTAGATATATATATACATAAATCTGTAGATAACTCCCTGTAGATAAGTCTGTAGATGAATTTTTTATATATATATACATAAATCTGTAGATAATTTTTTTATAGAGACCTAAAAAGTAAACGACAAATAAATAAACTCGAATAAATAAATGTGTTTGAAAATTTGAAAGCAATTTTTTGGAGGTTTTCTTAGAAAGTGGTTTGTTAACAGAAATTTATTTTAAAAACAGTTCATTAAACAAGTTTTGTATTTTTCAAAAAATGAAAACAGAAAATGATAAGAACTTCCATGGCAAATCTGATATACATATATAAAAGGGTAAGCTTTTTAGTCATTGATCAATTCAAAAACTAATTTGTATAGTTGTATGCTATGCTATGCTCCACACTGTTTGTTTTAGTGGAAATGTTTTTGGTCTTTTCTACATTTGGTATGATTGGAAAAAAAAGTTCGATTTGTTGTTAATAGAAATTAAGTTAATTTGAATATAAAATATTTTTCCGCCCATTTTTCACTTTAAAGGTGAAAATCAAGTTTTTTAAAAAAAAATTAAAATCTCACAAATATTTCTATGCATAAGAAAAGCCAAACAAATTGTAAATGTAAGCGATTAATTAAAATTTTAGTTATGGAGATGTGGTTAGACTTTGAAAATATTTTTACTTATTTATTTTGTTTATTATTATTATTATTATTTTTTTTTGTATTTTTTGACGTTTAATACGACAATTTATTTATTTATTTTTTGTAATCAATAAAAAATATATTTATTTGGGTAAAAAATAATTTTCACTTTTGAAAACAAGAAAAACATATTGTCAAATGTAAGCAATTAATTAAAATTTTAGTTCTAAAGATGCGATTAGACTTTGAAAATATTTTTATTAGACTTTGAAATAAAGAGTAGTTTTGGAGATGCTTATGGTATTTATCAACAAAGTTTTAAGTTGGAGAGTGGTATTCTCTTCCCACCTCGAATAAAGAAGTAAAAAGAAAGGGTTAATCCATTTAAGCATTGTTTAATGTAGGAATTTGATTTTGGTTTATTGTCTTCCCTCTTTCTTGGTTTGCGGAGAGGAATGATATCATTTACTTGGTTTGCGTAGGTATTATATTTAGAGTTACTTTGGTGAGATATTTTTGTGGATGTGTACAGATGATGGATAAGAGTTGGATTGATTTGCCAAATCGAATGTCGAGTGAATACATTAATGGGATTGATGAATTCCTTGTGTTTGCCTACAACAATAGGGTTGAAGGTTCGATGATCAGTTGTCTGTGTAGGAAGTGTGAGAATCGATACTATTTTGTATGAGAGGGTGTACGGGAGCATCTGATTTTGAATGGTTTTTTTAAAAAATACAAATATTGGATTAATTATGGGGAATCTTACGTATCTCTGCATGATAATCGAGAGAATGAAACATTAGCTAATTTAGACATTGGGGATGATATGATTGGAATGATACAAGGGGCTATGAGAAATCCACATGCCGGTACAAGTGTTGAGGGTGATGAACCACAGGGGCCTGATCCCCATGCATCTAAACCCCAGCTCGGTCCAAATGCAGAGGCTGCAAAGTATTTCAAACTTCTTCAAGATGCACAAAGTGAATTGTATCCGGGTTGTCAGAAGTTCACATCTTTGTCATTCATTGTTCGACTTCTACATTTGAAGGTGCTTAATCAGTGGACAGACAAGTCTGTTGACATGTTGCTTGAGTTATTGAATGAGGCGTTCCTGTTGGGTGTGAAACTCCCGGACTCATATTATAAAGCTCAAAAGGTCACAACAGATTTGGGCTTCACGTATGAGACGTGGGATGCATGTCCCAACAGTTGCATGTTGTTTCGAAACGAGGACGCCAATCTTGATGAATGTGTCATATGCAACAGTTCTAGATGGAAATCAAATGGTGATGGTGGTTCAAATGGTCCTAACAAAGGTGGCAAACAAATAGCTGCAAAACAGATAAGGTATTTTCCTTTAAAGTCAAGGTTGCAGAGGTTGTTTATGTCATCCAAGACGGCCAAGTTAATGAGATGGCATGCAGAGGAACGAACTGATGATGGTGTCTTCAGGCATCTTGCTGACTCCCTTGCATGGAAAGATTTTGACCGTCGGAATATTGACTTTAGTAATGATTGCCGAAGTGTAAGGTTTGGCTTAGCATCTAATGGTTTTAACCCATTCAGGACGATGAACATAGTTCATAGCACTTGGCTTGTTGTGCTCATTCCATACAACTTGCCGCAATAAATGTGCATGAAGCAACCATTTCTAATTTTATCCGTGCTTATTGACGGCCTGAAAGGACCTGGTGACAAGATTGATGTGTATATGCAACCGTTGATTGAGGAGTTGAAAGAACTACGGAATGAGGGTGTGTCAACATTTGATGCATCAACAAATCAAATGTTTCAAATGCATGCAGCTTTACTGTGGACAATTAGTGATTTTCCTGCATACGCAAACTTGTCAAGATGGAGCACTAAAGGCGAATATGCATGTCCTTGTTGTAATAAGGAAACTACATCGTGTTGGTTGAAGCATAGTAGGAAACAATCATACTTGGGTCATCGCAGATTTTTACCTACTGGCCATAAATTCCGAAAGGATAAAGTATCATTTGATGGTAGTCGGGAAGTCAGACTCAAACCAAAATTGTTGTCTGGAACTGAGATGTTGCTACAATTAGAATCTGAGGGTATTTTAACCCAATACAAGAGGGATGACCTTAAGGAGAGGCATAGGAGACAGGTAGAGAAGGAGAAAGTTGGACATCGCACCCATAACTGGAAGAAAAAGAATATCTTTTATGAATTGCCATATTGGGAGCACAATCTAATAAGACACAACCTCGATGTGATGCATATAGAGAAGAATGTTTGTGACAATGTGTTGTGGACAATATTAGGGGTTGCAGGAAAATCGAAGGATGGTGTTAATGCTCGGCGTGATTTACAAGATATGAATATTAGAAAACCCCTACATTTGCAGTTAAGAGGGTCGAATAAAGCCTATTTACCACCAGCACAATTCACGATGACCAAGGATGAAAAAGATTTGTTCTTGAAAGTGTTGAAGGAAGTAAGAGTTCCCGATGGGTATTCATCCAATATATCACGTCGTGTGCACTCACATGATAGAAGTATTGGGGGTCTTAAGAGCCACGATAGTCATATTCTGATGCAACAACTTATTCCATTGGCTATTCGAAGATCGTTACCGAATAATGTAATTGAACCCTTGATTGAATTGAGCAATTTCTTTAGACAATTGTGTTCGAAAGTGAATCATGCGACGGATTTGCAATATATTCAAGATCGTATCGCTGTAACACTTTGTCATCTAGAGAAAATATTTCCTTCAAGTTTTTTTGATATAATGGAGCACTTGCCTATACATCTAGCTGATGAAGCCTTATTGGGTGAAGCGATTCAGTTTCGATGGATGTATCCAATTGAGAGGTATCTTCTTACTTTGAAGCAATATGTGCATAATAGAGCTCATCCTGAAGGATCAATTGCTAAAGGATATCTTATGGAAGAATGCATGAATTTTTGTGCACAATATCTCAATGATATGGAAACCAAATCTAGTCGACCCGTGAGGAACTATAGTGGTGCTGATAATTTGGATCATGCTATTGGTGAAAACACAAGCTTTTATCTTGATAATACTTCTTGGGTACAAGCTCATCGGTACATCTTATTCAATACAAGCGCGGTTCAACCATTCATAAAGTAGGTTAAGTCACTCACTCAATATTTTATTATGTTTTATTGAATTTTCAACAAAATTTTTTGTATTGCTAAAATTTCAATCTACACAGCAAACACCTTGAAGTACTTAAGCTCAAAATGCCTCGTGTCGATGATCATCAGCTTCGGCGTGAACATTTTGAAACTTTTCACATTTGGTTCAAGGAACATGTATGTATTTAACTCTATAGATTCTAGTTACTTAAGTCGATCTACATTTTAAATTTCACATTTTCGTGTTAAATAGGTCCAAACTTTGCGAAGGACTACTGATGTCATATTTTCTGAAGAGATTATTCTATTAGCAAATGGTCCTCATAACCTGGCAAAGAGGTTCAACGAGTATATACTGAATGGGTTTCAGTATCGAGTAAAGGCCATGGATGATCGTCAAGCCACACAAAATTGTGGTGTAGCTTTGAAGGTAGATACCATAAGTTATGCTAGTTGAAAAGACAAGAATCCTCGTGTGGGGTCTGTGTACTATTATGGACAATTGACAGATATTGTTGAGATTCGATATTCCAATGAGAAGAAACATGTGTTGTTTAAGTGTGATTGGATTGACAACATTCACGGAAAGAAAGAAGAAGTCTTCAATTTCACGTTGGTGAACTTCAATCATTTGTTGTACCGAGATGATCGAATTACCAATGAACCTTTCATCTTGGTGTCCCAAGCAGAGCAAGTTTGGTATGTTGCAGACCCGTTACAACCAAACTGGCAAGTCGTGGTGAAGATGTCTCAAAGAGGTTTATTTGATATGAGTTCGACTGATCCACAAATCGAGCCATACATGAGCCAACAATTGGAAGAAAATATAATGCTTCGTGATGAAGAAGTTGGTTGGGTGAGGGAAGCCGCAGAAGGGGAAACAGTTGATGTTCAAATAGGCTGATATTTAATCAACATTAGTAATTCAATTAAGGCCAAAGTTGTAGTTAATCATCAATTTCTTAACTTACTTTGTCTTTGTAATTGTATTAGTTCAATTAATGTCATATTATAGTTGATGACAAACCATTGTCTATGTTTCTAATGTCAATTAATGTTATATTGCTTGCAGATTATTATGGGAAGGAAGAGGAAGCCTGATCATCCCCGGCGCATGATGTCTGATGTGCTACATAACAGGACATCAGTAGCACCACCATCAGAGGAGGCATCACATTGGCCACCATCGGAGGGGCCATTAGTGCCACCACCATCTGAGGGGCCATTAGTACCACCGCATCGACCACCATCAGTGGCACCATAGCAGCTATCATCCTGACTAGAGTCATCAGCTTATGAGCCATCCGCAGGTATATAAATTTGCTTTGATTTGTATGAAAATTATTTAAACATACATTTATTTATGCTCATTATATATAACTTGTTTATTCTCAATGTATTTTGCAGACGCTTCGACTTCTTCACAGCCTACATCAGGTATAAGAATTTGATTTGTATTCACATTATTTAAATTTGCATTTGTTTATTACCATTGCATATTGTTTATTGTTTTTGTATCTCGCAGGTCATGTTAGTTCTTCATCAACCTCGACTAGGTGTGGTAGAGGATGTGCCAAGGGCATTAAAGAGTGGGGTACTGGTAAAAAGCTAGACATACAATTTGATGAAAATTACTGCCTAATGGGGGATAACGTCGCTAAGTTAACTACTCAACTTGGCATCATTGTGCGGAACGGTAACATTGTTCCTCTTACTTTTCTTGACTGGAACAATGTGCCTGATGATATTGTTGATGCTATCTGGAAGGATGTGAAGGTAAAAGTATATTTTTGTTCACAAATTCGAATTCCAAAATTGTGTTATTATTATTTACACTTTGAAATTGTGTTTTTATAGGACAATTTGAATATATGTCCAGAGGAGTACAAGCCAATCTGCATGAAAAACTGCAACAGCATATGGAAGGATCACAAAAACAAGATTAAGACTAAGTATTTCAAGCCTAGAAGTTCTGATCCTAATCTAAAGGATGATGTTCCTTTGCACATTGTGCCAAGCCAGTGGGAAGAACTTGTGGAGTATTGGCGTACTTCCGATGCTGAGGTATACAAATAAGTTATATTTATGATATGCAAACATACAAATCATATTTACATACTTACATTTGTTGAACCTGTTATAGAAAATTGCAAGTAGGAACGCTAACAATCGGCGAGCTCATGACATAGCTCATACCACCGGGTGTACTACTTTCTCTCAGATACGGCATGAGGTTTACATTTTATTGTTTTATTTTTGTATATAAATAAACATTGTATATTTGCAAATTATTTGGATTCTAATTTTCATATTTCTAAAAAAATGTAGATGACCAATAAGGGGGAGTCTACTGATAAGATGAATGTTTGGCTTATGACACGTAGAGCAGATGACCCAAAGGTTATCCAGACCTTGGTAGTTTCAAAACACCTTTGATTGTATTTAAAGTTTATTTTTTGTGCGTCAACCATCTTAATTTGGCATATACTTGTATGTCTTATTCAATACAGGATGAGTTTAATCGTCAACTCTCTATGCTACCTGAGGATGGTCGGACTTTGGAGGCTAGGAATGCCATTTTCCATGAGTTGATAGGTCATGACGGACATGGATATTGTCGCACATACGGAAGAATTGTGCCTCGGAGAGCGGTGTATAAAGATGGTGCTGAGCCATCACAGTCAACACCCCTGCCATCGACTATTGATCAGATCACGCAGCAGGTTCGTGCAGAGCTAAGGGAGGAGCTATGAGCAGAGTTCTCTACACATTTACAGCAGATGAGAGTTGAGATGATGGCCTTTGTGTCACAGGGGGCGAGTGTGGATCCCAACAGACAGGTTCGATATAAATTAAATTGTTTGATAGTTCAATTTTCACACAAGATTATGTATAAAATTCGAATATGATTAACACATTATGCATTGACTATCATAGATTCCTGATGCATCGAGTGGCCACCGGGCATTTAGCGAATCAGCAGAAGACGAGAATCCATATACACTAACACCAGAAGATAAGGTATAAAATGTATCTTTGCATTCTAAGATAAAATGTATCTTTGCATTCTTTACATTGTAAGTTAAGAGACTTGTGAGAAAAGACGAGACACAAATAGGGTTCCCGGATTGGGAGTTAGAGCCGGATTTAGCACGAAACTTGGCATACACGACCGACTAGGCACGAGAGACTTGTGGGAGAAGACGGGGCTCGAATCGGGTTCCCAGTTTGGGAGTTAGAGTCGGATTTCACTTTAGGCAAACAAGTTCCTTAAGAAACATGAATTCGAGGTGTTAACGCCCCAAAATCACCAAACGACGTCGGTTTAGCACGAAACTTGGCACACACGACCGCCTAGGCACGAGAGACTTGTGGGAGAAGACGGGGCTCGAATCGGGTTCCCGATTTGGGAGTTAGAGCCGGATTTCACTTTAGGCAAACTAGTTCCTTAAGAAACTTGAATTCAAGGTGTTAACGACCCAAAATCACGAAACGGCGTCGGTTTAACACGAAACTTGGCACACACGACCGCCTAGGCATGAGAGACTTGTGGGAGAAGACGGGGCTCCAATCGGGTTACCGGTTTGGGAGTTAGAGCCGGATTTCACTTTAGGCAAACTAGTTCCTTAAAAAACTTGAATTCGAGGTGTTAACGCCACAAAATCACCAAACGACGTCGGTTTAGCACGAAACTTGGCACACATGACTGCCTAGGCACGAGAGACTTGTGGGAGAAGACGGGCTCCAATCGGGTTCCCGGTTTGGGAGTTAGAGCCGGATTTCACTTTAGGCAAACTAGTTTCTTAAGAAACTTGAATTCGAGGTGTTAACGCCCCAAAATCAACAAACGGCGTCGGTTTAGCACGAAACTTGGCACACACGACCGCCTAGGCACGAGAGACTTATGGGAAAAGACGAGGCTCGAATCGGGTTCCCGATTTGGGAGTTAGAGCCGGATTTCACTTTGGGCAAACTAGTTCCTTAAGAAACTTGAATTCGAGGTGTTAAAGACCCAAAATCACGAAACGGCGTCGGTTTAGCACGAAACTTGGCACACACGACCGCCTAGGCACGAGAGACTTGTGGGAGAAGACGGGGCTCCAATCGGGTTCCCGATTTGGGAGTTAGAGCCGGATTTCACTTTAGGCAAACTAGTTCCTTAAGAAACTTGAATTCGAGGTGTTAACGCCCCAAAATCACCAAACGACGTCGGTTTAGCACGAAACTTGGCACACACGACCGCCTAGGCACGAGAGACTTGTGGGAGAAGACGGGCTCCAATCGGTTTCCCGGTTTGGGAGTTAGAGCCGGATTTCACTTTAGGCAAACTAGTTCCTTAAGAAACTTGAATTCGAGGTGTTAACGCCCCAAAATCACCAAACGGCGTCGGTTTAGCACGAAACTTGGCACACATAACCGCCTAGGCACGAGAGACTTGTGGGAGAAGACGGGGCTCCAATCGGGGTCCCGGTTTGGGAGTTAGAGCCGGATTTCACTTTAGGCAAACTAGTTCCTTAAGAAACTTGAATTCGAGGTGTTAACGCCCCAAAATCACCAAACGACGTCGGTTTAGCACGAAACTTGCCTCACACGACCGCCTAGGCACGAGAGACTTGTGGGAGAAGACGGGGCTCTAATCGGATTCCCGATTTGGGAGTTAGAGCCAGATTTCACTTTAGGCAAACTAGTTCCTTAAGAAACTTGAATTCGAGGTGTTAACGCCCCAAAATCACCAAACGGCGTCGGTTTAGCACGAAACTTGGCACACACGACCGCCTAGGCACGAGAGACTTGTGGGAGTAGACGAGGCTCGAATCGGGTTCCCGGTTGGGGAGTTAGAGCCGGATTTCACTTTGGGCAAACTAGTTCCGTAAGAAACTTTAATTCGAGGTGTTAACGCCCCAAAATCACCAAACGGCGTCGGTTTAGCACGAAACTTGGCACACACGACCGTCTTCGCACGAGAGACTTGTGGGAGAAGACGGGGCTCAAATCGGGTTCCCGGTTTGGGAGTTAGAGCAGGATTTCACTTTAGGCAAACTAGTTCCTTAAGAAACTTGAATTCGTGGTTTTAACGCCCTAAAATCATCAAACGACATCGGTTTAGCATGAAACTTGGCACACACAACCGCCTAGGCACGAGAGACTTGTGGGAGAAGACGGGCTCCAATCGAGTTCCCGGTTTGGGAGTTAGAGCCAGATTTCACTTTAGGCAAACTATTTCCTTAAGAAACTTGAATTCGAGGTGTTAACGCCCCAACATCACCAAACGGCATCGGTTTAGCACGAAACTTGGCACACACGACTGCCTAGGCACGAGAGACTTGTGGGAGAAGACGGGGCTCCAATCGGGTTCCCGGTTTGGGAGTTAGAGCCGGATTTCACTTTAGGCAAACTAGTTCCTTAAGAAACTTAAATTCGAGGTGTTAACGCCCCAAAATCACCAAACGGTGTCGGTTTAGCACGAAACTTGGCACACACCACCGCCTAGGCACGAGAGACTTGTGGGAGAAGACGAGGCTCGAATCGGGTTCCCGGTTTGGGAGTTAGAGCCGGATTTCACTTTAGGCAAACTAGTTCCTTAAGAAACTTGAATTCGGGGTGTTAACGCCCCGAAATCACCAAACGGCATCGGTTTAGAATGAAACTTGGCTCACACGACCGCCTAGGCACGAGAGACTTGTGGGAGAAGACGGGGCTCGAATCGGGTTCCCGGTTTGGGAGTTAGAGCCGTATTTCACTTTAGGTAAACTAGTTCCTTAAGAAACTTGAATTCGAGGTGTTAACGCCCCAAAATCGTCAAACGGCGTCGGTTTAGCACGAAACTTGGCACACACGACCGCCTAGGCATGAGAGACTTGTGGGAGAAGACGAGGCTCGAATCGGGTTCCCGGTTTGGGAGTTAGAGCCGGATTTCACTTTAGGCAAACTAGTTCCTTAAGAAACTTGAATTCGGGGTGTTAACGCCCCAAAATCACCAAACGGCGTCGGTTTAGCACGAAACTTGGCACACACGACCGTCTTGGCACGAGAGACTTATGGGAGAAGACGGGGCTCAAATCGGGTTCCCGGTTTGGGAGTTAGAGCAGGATTTCACTTTAGGCAAACTAGTTCCTTAAGAAACTTGAATTCGAGGTGTTAACGCCCCAAAATCACCAAACGGCGTCGGTTTAGCACGAAACTTGGCACACATAACCGCCTAGGCACGAGAGACTTGTAGGAGAAGACGGGGCTCCAATCGGGGTCCCGGTTTGGGAGTTAGAGCCGGATTTCACTTTAGGCAAACTAGTTCCTTAAGAAACTTGAATTCGAGGTGTTAACGCCCCAAAATCACCAAACGACGTCGGTTTAGCACGAAACTTGCCTCACACGACCGCCTAGGCACGAGAGACTTGTGGGAGAAGACGGGGCTCTAATCGGATTCCCGATTTGGGAGTTAGAGCCGGATTTCACTTTAGGCAAACTAGTTCCTTAACAAACTTGAATTCGAGGTGTTAACGCCCCAAAATCACCAAACGGCGTCGGTTTAGCACGAAACTTGGCACACACGACCGCCTAGGCACGAGAGACTTGTGGGAGTAGACGAGGCTCGAATCGGGTTCCCGGTTTGGGAGTTAGAGCCGGATTTCACTTTAGGCAAACTAGTTCCGTAAGAAACTTTAATTCGAGGTGTTAACGCCCCGAAATTACCAAACGGCATCGGTTTAGCATGAAACTTGGCTCACACGACCGCCTAGGCACGAGAGACTTGTGGGAGAAGACGAGGCTCGAATCGGGTTCCCGGTTTGGGAGTTAGAGCCGTATTTCACTTTAGGCAAACTAGTTCGTTAAGAAACTTGAATTCGAGGTGTTAACGCCCCAAAATCATCAAACGGCGTCGGTTTAGCACGAAACTTGGCACACACGACCGCCTAGGCACGAGAAACTTGTGGGCGAAGACAGGGCTCAAATCGGGTTCCCGGTTTGGGAGTTAGAGCCAGATTTCACTTTAGGCAAACTAGTTCCTTAAGAAACTTGAATTCGAGGAGTTAACGCCCCAACATCACCAAACGGCGGCGGGTTAGCACGAAACTTGGCACACACGACCGCCTAGGCACGAGAGACTTGTGGGAAAAGTCAGGGCTCGAATCGGGTTTCCAGTTTGGGAGTTAGAGCCGGATTTCACTTTAGGCAAATTAGTTCTTTAAGAAACTTGAATTCAAGGTGTTAACGCCCCAAAATCACCAAACGGCGTCGGTTTAGCACGAAACTTGGGACACACGACCGCCTAGGCACGAGAGACTTGTGGGCGAAAACGGGGCTCGAATCGGGTTCCCGGTTTGGGAGTTAGAGCCGGATTTCACTTTAGGCAAATTAGTTCCTTAAGAAACTTGAATTCGAGGTGTTAATGTCCCAAAATCACCAAACGGCGTCGGTTTAGCACGAAACTTGGTACACACGACCGCCTAGGCACGATAGACTTGTGGGAGAAAACGGGGCTCGAATCGGGTTCTCGGTTTGGGAGTTAGAGTCGGATTTCGGTCTAATCAAAATTATTTACTAAACTATCTTTGTAATTATATAGTAGTTAATTTTTTTATATTTTTCTGTAATTAAAATATTAACCCCATTATATTGTTATTAATTATTTTTATTTTGTTTTTTTTAGATATTTCCTGAGTAGCAGTTTGCTTCTTGTGGAATGCGGGCGTGTAAAGATTATGACCAACTTTTATTTTTGTAACCCACGAAAGAATCAAGACGAAAACTTTTGGTTTTGATTTTGATTTATGTTATTTAAATTTGTGAACAACATTGTGTATGTATTATGCGACATTATGTAGTGGCATAATTTTTATTGTTATGAATTTTTATTTATGTATTGTTATGAATGGAACAACAGTATGAATGTTCATCATGTGCCAACTTTTGTTTATGTATGTATTTATATTATTATGTAATTTTTGGATTTTTTTTAGTTATTTTTCAATTAATACAGGTTATTTTTATATTTTTAATAATTTTAAATCAGGTGTTTTTTTTTTTTTTAATTTTTTTTTGAGACGGCAGAGCACCCCGTCGCAAAAAGAAAATGGTAGCAAGCTTTTTGCGACGGCACCAATACTGTCGCAAAAGGTAGGAATTAAATAGAAAATAAGGCCTTTAGCGACGGCTCAGTTTGCCGTCGACAATAGTCATTATCCAGGACACTTTTAGCGACGGGATTTTGGCCGTCGCAAAAACATCTTTTAGCGACGGCAATACTGTACTGTCGCAAAAAAACCTAGATTTTCGTGGATTATTGGCGATAGAAATTTGCCGTCGCAAAAAAAATATTTCCCGTCGCAAAAACAATGGCGACGGCACTTGCCGTCGCTAAAGCCCTTTTGCAACCCCCTTTGTTACGACCCCCACTTGTCGTCGCAAAAAACCATTTTACCGTCACAAAAACCTTTAGCGATGGCGTTTGGGGTATTTGTGACGGCGTTTTGCCGTCGCAAAAAACAATTTTTTTTGTAGTGACTGTTTTAGAGTCAAATTATAAGAAGATCAAATAAATTTTTTCCAATAAAAAATTAAGAGTGACTGACATAATGGCCATGTGTGTAGCCACTACTATGGCCACTCTAAGGAGTAATAACAAAATAATCTTGTTTATATACATTGAATTTGTTATTTTATTTAACATAATTACATTGGTGGAATAAGTTCTACTAGTAGTAATAATACATCATGCAATAAATTAAATGTAGTGTTTGAATATAGTTAATCTAACAACATTACTCTCAATAACAAAGAAAAATCTATTATACATATCCTTTAAAGAGTGTGTATGAATATAGTTAATCCTTTTTGTTATGACAATATTTTAATTATGAGTCATGAGATCTTTAGTCATGCCTTATGTGGTGTTTAGTGTTGGAAAAATAGTTTGAAAATCATTAATAGGTGAATGAGAAATTGACTCCAAAATACACCATTTAATAATGGTTTTAAGACAAAATTTATTTAATATAAAATTTTATTTTTATTTAAATAAATTTATTATTTTTGGGTCAAAATTGAATTGGACTCAATACAGAACAGTCATGTCTGTTCAATTGCACCTATTCAATGGAAGAGTTGTGTCTCTTCGTCGAAAAGTCACCATGACTATTTGAAAAGCTACCAATTTTCCTATATTAGCAGGCCTCCATTGCCTTCATTAATAGTTGAATTCATCTTGAAATTCTCTTCTTTGACATTCTATCATTCTTCTGTAAAGGAGAGTTCTACATAATAAGGTTCGCTAGACTTGTAGATTGTAGTGCTACTTCTGCAAAGTTCGATCGTTTTATTGTGGGAGATGAACGTCCAATATAAACTCGTGAGCACCATAGCGGGGGACGAATTTGTCTTAAGGAAATTGTATCCAACACAAGTTTTGATTAAATAATTTTTGGTTTCAGATTTTTACAATCTGTTAGTAAGTTTTTTAGTTCTTTGTAAGTATTTCTGATTTTTTACATACGGTTTGATTTGATTTTACCCAAATAATTTATGATATTTTCAACTTATATTTTTTTATATAATTTAATAATATATTTGATACAATTATTATGTGTGTGTGGAGAAATAGTTTGGAAATACTCTTCTGATCCTGGGGGACGCTTGTGATCCTCTGCTAGTCACCTGAAAAGGAATAAACACTCCGGTCGGGGGTACCGGAATTAGCACTTCGACGGGCAAGTCAGTCTCTACCCTCAAGATTACTTGTATTCTAAGTTAAATATAATGGTTCTCACATACCTCTTTCTAGCTAATGTTCTTCTATTTATACCTTTTCTTTCTTGGGCCTCGGGGCTGGACCCACCTTCAGTTCACCATTCGGCTTCTTTTAAAGCAAACTGCTTTTCACTCGGCCCCTTACCCATCCGGCCTGTTGACCGAATAGGGTAGGATTCGAATATGTGGGACGAAGCCGAATACTACATTTATATTCTAACTTTCCAAGTTCATCCATTCGGCATCTTTACGATCCCCATAATTCGGCCCCCACAATTGTCCCCCAAACACCCCACTAATGACAGTTGGTTAGAGTGTTTGGTTTCGAACTCGAAAAGTCAGGGCTGAAATTCGGCGGCTGACCTCATTCCAATACAGATGTCTGAGCACACGCTTCTCGGTCATCATTTCAACTTTCTGCCCATTCGTACACTTCTATTTATTATGATTTAAAATTTGGACGTCCTTTCAAATACATACACACTTTTAGATACTTGTCGCTGGACTTCCTTCTGAATTATCTCTGCAACTTCCTTTCCTTCACTATCCTCTTCGTCTCTTGTAAGTTTTCTCCCTCTCTGCTCTAAGTCCTTTTTTCTAGTTTGTTTTTGGTTTTGAATATACCTATGAACTAGAGAAAATGGAAAAACATTTGAAAGATCTCCTCTCTTCGGATTGAATTTATGGCTTCCAACGCCATTTTTCCATTCCTCACGACGTCCGTCTGTCTCTCGTGACAGACGGCACCCTTGATATGGAGAGGGCTGATGAAACCACGATCGTCTTCCCTCTCCTATCAATCGCAGAGGGTGGAGTCCGATTCGCCCTTCACCCACTCTTTAAGGCTGTGCTCTGTCATTGGGGTCTAATTCCTTCCCAACCCAATGTCAACTTTTTTAGAATCATAATGGGGATTGTAGAGCTAAACCGTCGCCATAGGATCAACCTCGACATTCCTGCTATTCGGCATTGTTATGCCTTGGCCAAGTCTTCCGGTCGGCACGATTGTTATTTCCTTAGGGCCAAAGACACCAACCGTCAACTAGTGACTATGCTTTTCGGCTTTGGGAAGCGGGTCGATGACGTTATGGTCGTTGTCCAAGGCAACTGGGAGTTCAGCGAAGGCGAGGATCGCCTCGATCCTATTCCTAGGCGAAGGGGCGAACCAGGTGGCCTTATAGCCTCTTGTGTTTATTTTTCCTTTGTTATGTTTGTAAAGCTTCACTTTTGAGACCTAATGGTTTTGGTTGTGCAGGAAACGATTTGAAGAAAGTTTCGACCTCGACCGACGACGCCGTTCTTTTAGAGATAAAAATCATGTTGAAATACTTCGGCCGTCCAAGCCTTTAGAAACAAGAGAGGGCGGCCCATATTCTGCTTAAGTACGAGCCGATGTACATAACTTTCTCGGCAACAGAAAATATCCCGATTCCAAGGGGCGAGGAGCTTCCAACGGCTCTTATTTTGACAAACTTCAGAAATTTGCGCCAAATCAGCTTCGAAGGATCTGACTCGGAGCATGCAGAAGTTGAAGTCGCTGAAGAATCAGGCTAGTCCGAGGCTGAAGTAGACGAGGCTTTAAGGGTAGCTTTTGAAGAAGTCGGCCTCAATTCTGCTAACCCTCCATCCACCTCAGGTCGAGGGGAAGTTTACGACGACATCTTTATCGGACTAGAAGATCTTCCCAGCGCGTACCCTGAAGATATGGCCGGGTTGTCACTCACAAAACTCGCCAAAAAGGCAAACGCCGAGCGAATGGCCGTGCGGCGGAGAGCAGAGGCCAATCGATCCGAGGTGCCGCCCGTCGCAGATGTTGAGCCGCCCGTGCCTGTTATTGAGGAAATGGTTCAAATACGAGATACCGAGTCGGAGCTGATCGTGCCCGCAAATGAGGAGGCTGAACGACGGGCGGAGAAACGTCCTGCCGAGTTTCAGGCCGACTTTAGAGAAGAGCCCGCCGACAAACAGCCGCGTTTGGAGGAGTTGGAAACAGTTGTGCCTTTTGTGGTTCAGCCAAAGATAAGAAATATGCTGATCTCCTCTGACGCAACGGCTATAAAAGACCCAGCCGTTGCGCTGAGTATGGCTTCATCAGTTTCATTGCTGTCTGACAAGGCGACTTTTCGCTTGGAGCCAGATGTTTTAGCAGTAGCGTTAGCTACTCAATCGGCTCTTCTGGTAAAAATATATTTTTGGATTTAATCTCCTTTCCCCTCCATGTATATATTTTTGGATTTAATCTCCTGTTTTGCAGATGGTCAAAAGGATAGCCGAGATAGGCTGCCGCCAGCACGACGCCCTCGAACGAATTGGCCGTTTACAAACCGAAGTTGAGGGCCAAAGGAGCCGGGCCGAGTTCGAATCTATGAAGGAGAAAATGGAAGCTGCAAGGGCCGAAGCCGAGTTAGAGAGGGCCAGAAATGCGGACCAACTCAGATTGGTTGCTGAGCAAAGGGCGGACGCGAGCGAAGCTGCGCTCAAGTTAGCCCAAGAGGCGATCGCCAAACTTGCGGCGGACTTGGCAGAAACGAAGGCGGCGAAGGAAGTTGCCAATTCTAAAGCTTCAAAGGCGTATGAGGCTGGGCAAGATGCTGCCCTCAATAATTATGTGCAAGAAGTCCCCAAATTCGAGAATCAGGGATTCAAACACGGCTAGCTCAAAGCCCTTGCTGCTACTAATGTGACATTCGCTATGCCAATTCCATACGAGCAAGTGGATGTTGAGCCGCTGGAGTCTGACTCCGAGGATTGATCAGGGTGATAGTAGTTTTTGTTTACAGCTTTTGTTTAGTTTTTTATATATGGCTACAGGTTTTAAGTTTTCTCTAGGCATTTCCTTGCAAATTTGTAGCCTTTTGTTAAGTAGTTTTCATATGTAAAATGGCTACAATTTCTGCCCAATTTACTTAATGAAAATTCCTTTTGCACTTTACTATTATTTGTGCTAAATTGTGTTATTGGATCATTCATTCATGTATACTTACCGACTAGATAATTAGGCAATTTTAACTTCAAAAAGCCAAATATTGGTACATGGAGTGGTTGTGACACATGTCGATCGGCATGGATCCTAGATATTTGGCCGGTTAGATTAATAGATCTGCCCTTGCCCCAGCCAGTGCATGAACTAAACATTCATTTATAATCACCGTTTAGATGATTAGGCAATTTTAACTCCAAAAAGCCAAAAATTAGTACATGGAGTGGTTGTGGCACATGTCGATCGGCATGGATCCTAGATATTTGGCGGTTAGATTAATAGATCTGCCATTGCCCCAGCCATTGCCCCAGCCAGTGCATGAACTAAACATTCATTTATAATCGTCGTTTAGATGATTAGGCAATTTTAACTCCAAAAAGCCAAAAATTAGTACATGGAGTGGCAGTGGCACATATCGATCGGCATGGGGCCTAGATGCCTGGCCGGTTAGATTAATAAATCTGCCTTTGCCCCAGCCAGTGCATGAACTAAACATTCATGTAAAATCGCCGTTTAGATGATTAGGCGATTTTAACTCCAAAAAATCGAAAATTAGTTCATGAAGTGGCTGTGGCACATATCGATCGGCATGGGGCCTAGATGCTTGGCCGATTAGATTAATAAATCTAACCTTGCCCCAGCCAGTGCATGAACTAAACATTCATGTAAAATCGCCGTTTAGATGATTAGGCAATTTTAACTCCAAAAAACAGAAAATTAGTTCATGGAGTGGCTGTGGCACATATCGATCGGCATGGGGCCTAGATGCTTGGCCGGTTAGATTAATAAATCTGCCCTTGCCCCAGCCAGTGCTTGAACTAAACATTCATTTATAATTGTCGTTTAGATGATTAGGCAATTTTAACTCCAAAAAGCCAAAAATTAGTACATGGAGTGGTTGTGGCACATGTCGATCGGCATGGATCCTAGATATTTGGCCGGTTAGATTAATAGATCTGCCCTTGCGCCAGCCAGTGCATGAACTAAACATTCATTTATAATCGCCGTTTAGATGATTAGGCAATTTTAACTCCAAAAAGCCGAAAATTAGTACATGGAGTGGCTGTGGCACATATCGATCGGCATGGGGCCTAGATGCTTGGCCGGTTAGATTAATAAATATGGTCTTGCCCCAGCCAGTGCATGAACTAAACATTCATTTATAATCGTCGTTTAGATGATTAGGCAATTTTAACTCCAAAAAGCCGAAAATTAGTACATGGAGTGATTGTGGCACATATCGATCGGCATGGGGCCTAGATGCTTGGCCAGTTAGATTAATAAATCTGCCCTTTCCCCAGCCAGTGCATGAACTAAACATTCATGTAAAATCGCCGTTTAGATGATTAGGCAACTTTAACTCCAAAAAATCGAAAATTAGTTCATGGAGTGGCTGCGGCACATATCGATCGGCATGAAGCCTAGATGCTTGGCCGGTTAGATTAATAAATCTGATCAGCATCTGTCTTTTGGAGTTTAGCGTTAATGAAATCGCCTTGGGGTCGCTACAGGCATTAGAAATAAATAGGATGGACTCTTCGCACCAGTAACTTCACTTACTGTGTTCAGACTCAATTTAAAACAATTTGTTGTATGGGGTTAGATAAGTGCAAATGTCAAATAGAGTTTTCTTCAACAGCAGAGGAGAAGCGCGAACTTTGGCTGAGCTTGATACTGCAATGAATCGTAGCAGTGAACCCACCCGTGCGGGAGGTAGGGTGTCCAAAGAACGGGAAAAATGTCAGCCTCTAAGTCGTTGAAGCAGATCACCCCAAAAGGAGAAACAGCAATGAGGAAGTTCTCCGTGACAGCGACCGAGAAATGAGGCCGACGTGGCACCGCGACCGTTGAGTTTTGCAGTTTTCGTGGGGAATAAACCGATGATAGAGGCGGACTCCATTATCAAGGACCCAGGTGTGGCGGTCGAGTTTGCTCGACAGATTTTTCCACCGGAGGTCCAACAGTCGATGGTTAGTCGACAGGATTTCGACGTATTTCGAGAGGGCATCCATGGGGTGGTGAAAGGGCTGTATACCGCCTATGAAGTCGGCATGCGCCTGCGCGCCGCGCGACGAGAAATAGAGAAGAAGGACGAAAGAATCCGCAGTTTGGAGGCTCGCGCGGAGAAGGCCGAGCGTGAACTTAAGGAGCTTAGGAAGGCTCAAACCACCGAGCCGCGTGCGGTGGGTCAATCTAACCCGATCGTGGAGGAGAGGGTGACTCAACGGCTGTTGAGTCACGCCATCACCGACCGAGATACGGCAAGCATGTTCGCCGTAGAGAATGCGAGGACCATGGGTTACGAACAAGGCTTCCATGTGGGCCGGAAGGTTGGGATCGACAAAACCAAAGAGAAACTTGCGAAGGAGGTCTGCCGATGCGAGAACCGAGGATTTAGGCACGGTTGGATTGAGGCGCTTCAGGCCGCAGAGACTCTCCGAGCAAAGGGTGTTGATTCGGCGTTGCCGCTGTACCAGCGTGATCAATTTCCCTTTTCCGCTTTTGAAGTTGAAAAGAGTGACGATGAGAGAGACACCGGATAAAAACACTCATTGTGATGCTGAAAACGCAGACTGCGTTAAAAACTATGTAATCATTGGCTGATTGAATAAAATATTTTGTTTTCAATGTTCGTGTTTCTTTATAATTTTTGTTCGGCATACATATGTTTGCATGTTTTGAGCCTTATTGCATAAATGTTTGAATAAATGTGTTTTAGATGATTGGATAGACATTGACCGTCTGGAGTTCATTTCAAAGGTATATATGCCTTAATGTGAAAACAATTTTTGCCGGCTCGTCATAACAGAGCGCTCTTCATTAAATATTTATTCAGCATACGTGACATCCACGAAGGGCGCTCCGAATCCGGAGGCTTTATCGGCCCAAAGACGTTATGCGCCGATGGGGCTCTGAATCTGGAGACTTTTTGGCCAATTGTGACATCCACGAAGGGCGCTCCGAATCCGGAGGCTTTATCGGCCCAAAGACGTTATGCGCCGATGGGGCTCTGAATCTGGAGACTTTTTGGCCAATTGTGACATCCACGAAGGGCGCTCCGAATCCGGAGGCTTTATCGGCCTAAAGACGTCATGCGCCGATAGGGCTCTGAATCTGGAGACTTTTTGGCCAATCGTGACATCCACGAAAGGCGCTCTGAATCTGGAGGCTTTATCGGCCCAAAGACGTCATGCGCCGATGGGGCTCTGAATCCGGAGACTGGCTAATCGTGACATCCACGAAGGGTGCTTCGAATCCGGATGCTTTATCGGCCCAAAGACGTCATGCGCCCATGGGGCTCCGAATCAGGAGACTTTTTGGCCAATCGTGACATCCACGAAAGGCACTCCGAATCCGGAGGCTTTATCGGCCCAAAGACGTCATGCGCCGATGTGGCTTCGAATCCGGAGACTTTTTGGCCAATCATGACATCCACGAAGGGCGCTCCAAATCCAGAGGCTTTATCGGCCCAAAGACGTCATGCGCCCATGGGGCTCTGAATCCGAAGACTTTTTGGCCAATCATGACATCCACGAAGGGCGCTCCGAATCTGGAGGCTTTATTGGCCCAAAGACGTCATGCGCCCATGGGGCTCCGAATCTGGAGACTTTGGCCAATCGTGACATCCATGAAGGGCGCTTCGAATCTGGAGGCTTTATCAGCCTAAAGACGTCATGCGCCGATGGGGCTCCGAATCCGGAGACTTTTTAGCCAATCGTGACATCCACGAAGGGTGCTCCGAATCCAGAGGCTTTATCGGCCCAAAGACGTCATGCGCCGATGGGGCTCCGAATCTGGAGACTTTAATTAGAACACTTCTGAACTGGATTTGGCAGTGAGTAAACAGCAATCTTTGCATTACAAAAGTGGAATGTGTACATGGGGAGCCATTCAAAACCAATATCATTCCCCACAAGTCGGGTTTAATGATAGAATTTGCGCAAGTGCGTTGAATTCCAAGGCCGTGGCAGACTTCTTCCAGACATGTCTTTGAGCCGATATGCCCCCACTCCTACGATCGAAGCAATCTGATAGGGGCCATCCCAGTTTGGACCCAATTTTCCATCCGTCGGTTTCTTGGCAGCTGGGAGTACCTTCTTCAGGACCAACTCTCCTAGTATGTAATAGCGCAGCTAAACATGTTGATTATACGACTTAGCAAGCTGTTGCTGATATCGTGCCATGGATACAAGGGCACGGTCTCTGCGTTCTTCAATTAGAATCAAATCCAGGGCCAGCATCATGTCGTTTTGGCCTATATCAAAAACTTTCGATTTTAAGGTTGGGAGGCCGATCTCCAAAGGTATGATTGCCTGGGTTCCAAAGCATAGAGCAAACGGCGTTTCCCTAGTAGATCGTCTCGGCGTAGTTCGATGAGCCCACAACACACTCGGCAATTCTTCGACCCATTTGCCTTTAGCATTCTCCAGCCTTTTCTTGATGCCATCTAAGATGGATTTGTTAGAGGCTTCAGCTTGACTGTTGCTTTGAGGATAGGCCGGCGTGGAGAAATAAGGCCAGATACTATATTTGCTGCACAATTCTCGGTAGACGCCACAATCGAACTGGGTGCCGTTGTCTGAGATAAGTGCTCTTGGAATGCCGAATCGCGTTATGATGTTTCTCCAAACAAAACGCTTCACGTCGGAATCTCAAATGTGCGTTAGTGCCTCCGCTTCTACCTATTTTGTAAAATAATATGTCGCGACAATCAAAAATCGCTTGTTACCTGGGGCACGAGGTAATTGTCCGACGATGTCAAGCCTCCACTGGGCGAACGGCCAAGGACTGGTTATGGAGCTTAGCTCTTCTGCAGGCAGGTGGATCAAAGGAGAGAACTTCTAGCACTGTTCGCATTTTTTCACATAGCATTCGGCATCAGCTCTCATTGTCGGCCAGTAATACCCTTGTGTTATAGCTCGATGGGCCAAAGAATGCCCGCCAGAATGGGCGCCACAACTGCCTTCATGTATTTCAGTAAGAAGCTCTTCGACTTTGTCCGGGTGTACACATTCCAAGTATGGACCAGAAAGGGATTTTTTATAAAGCTTTCCTTACAGGTCCAAGTAGTATCGTAGGGCTTTGTTTCGCAGCTTCTGCGCTTCTTTTTTGTCAACTGGGAGCTGTTCGAAAGACAGGAATGCAGCAATGTGGTCCATCCAACTCGGTCCTGACTCTATGACATTGACCTGGATTTCCTCCGAAGGGCCAATGCTCGGCTCCGGGATGAAACCAACTTCGATGGTCCGTTTAATCTCTGAGTTAATGGCGGAGGCTAGGCAAGCAAGGGCATCTGCATGTGTGTTCTGATCACGTGTTATCTGGTTCAATTCATGATGGTCAAATTTTGCCAGCAAGGAGTTGGTCATTTTCATGTAAGCTGCCATACGGTCGTTTCTTGCCGCGTATTCCCCCTTTAGTTGATTAATCACTAGTTTTGAATCACAAAATACAAGCAAACGCTGAGCACCCAGAAGATGTGCATTCCGCAAACCGGTTAGAAGGGCTTTGTATTCAACTTCGTTATTTGATGCTTCGAAGCCGAGCTTGACGGCCTGCTCAATTATTGCACCGTTGGGGGCCATGATTATAACTCCGGCTCCACCGCCCCGTTGATTGGATGATCCATCACAGTACAACTGCCAAATGTCCCTAACATAAATTCTCCAGTTCGGCTCCGGTCGAATTTCATCGGTCTTGAAATCGGCAAGACCCCTAGTGAATTCGGCAACAAAGTCAGCAAGCACCTGTCCCTTGATTGAGGTTCTTGGTAGAAACTGAATGTCGTATTGGCTGAGTTCAAGAGCCCACTTTGAAATACGTCCTAATGCTTCTGCACTTCGTAGTACTGATCGGAGGGGATAATCTGTTAGCACCCCAATGCTATGTCCTTGAAAGTAATGCATCAGTTTTCTTGCCGCCATGACTAGGGCTAGGATGAGTTTTTCCAGCGGAAGGTAGCGTGTTTCGGCGTTAACCATTGCCTTGCTCACATAATACACTAGTTGTTGCTCCCCCAGCTCTTCCTTTATCAGTACGGCCCTGTCGGAAACTGTCAGATACAAAATGAATGGGTCACCAGCAGCAGGTGTTGTCAAGAGTGGTACTGAGCGGAGGTAGGTCTTGAGGCTGTTGAAAGCGGCTTCACATTTGGCGGTCCATTCAAAAGCCTTGCCCTGCCGTAGTGTATGAAAGAATTGTCGGCAGTAATCTGTGGATCAACTGATGAACCTGTTGAGTGCGGCGACCATTCCCATTAACTTTTGAACTTCCTTGACCGATCGAGGGGAGCCGAGTTCTAGGATTGCTGTGATTTGCCTTGGGTTGGCTTCAATTCCTCGGTGGTTGACAATGTATCCCAAGAATTTGCCAGAGCCGATCTCAAACGCACATTTGGAAGCATTCAGCTTCATTCCATATTTGCGTAGAATGCTGAATGTCTCTTCCAGATCGGCTATATGATTCTACTCTTCCTTGGACTTGACCACCATATCGTCAATGTACACTTCCATAGTGTGGCCGAGTTGCTCCTTGAACATGGCGGTGACTAGTCTTTGGTAGATTGCCCCTGCATTCTTCAGCCCAAAAGGCATAACCTTGTAGCAGTAGGTTCCTCTTGGGGTGAGGAATGCGGTTTTGTCCTGGTCCTCTGCATGCATGGTGATTTGATGGTAGCCTCTGTAAACATCGAGGAAGCTCATACGTTGATGGCGTGCCGTCGCATCTACAAGTTGGTCAATTCTGGGTAGGGGAAAACAATCCTTGGGGCAGGCTTTGTTTAGGTCTGTGAAATCGACGCACACTCGCCAAGTCCCATTTTTCTTCTTCACCACCACTATATTAGAGAGCCATGTAGGGTAGGTGACTTCCTTGATTGCCCTGGCATCAAGCAGCCTGTCAACCTCCTCAACAACGGCGGCAGTGTGCTCTGCGGCTGACCGTCGGCTTTTCTGAATGATCGGCTTGCACTTAGGATCAACATTCAAACGGTGCTGTGAAATGGATGGATCTATACCCGCATCTCATATGGAGTCCACACAAAGACATCGAGGTTGCTGAGCAGGAAAGAGATTAACTGCTGTCTGTCGACCTGATTCAGGGAGTCACCGACCATGAAGAACTTGTCTGGGCTTCCATCGATTTCAACTTGGTCTAAGCCCTCCGTGGCCTTTTCATTTGGGAGCCGCCCAACATCGTTGAGGCTCTTTCGATCCAGCACCTCAATGGAATTCACCTGCAGCTCCTTTGGCATTTTTTCAGCAAGGAGATAACATGCTTGTGCCGATTTATGGGAGCCACAGATTTGCTCAATACCGCGTTTTATCGGAAGCATAGTAGCTGATGATAGGTGCTTGGCACGGCCTGCATAGTATGCAACCAAGATCGCCCCATGATGAGATTATATGGCGACGGAAGCTTGATGATCAAGAATTCTACATCCACTGTTTGGGAGCCTGCTCGAATGGTTAGTGTGATTTTCCCCAACGGGTACTCTGGATTGGCGTTGAAGCCGAATAATGGATAAGGGGCCAGAGAGAGATCCGATTCAGAGAAGCCGAGTTTGGTAAATGTCTTATAGTACATAACCTCCGATGTGCTCCCCGGATCAATAAGCACGCGCTCAATTGTGAATCGATTTACGCGTAACTTAATTACCAAGGGGTCAATGTGGAGCAGTGTTACTCCAGCCAGATCTGAATCATCAAAAGTAATGCCGCGGCTACATGGGCCGTTTAGCCTGAGTGAGTGGATTTTGTGGGTTGGAGTTCGACTGAATTGTATGCACCGCCGATGACATTGGCAGGCTATATATCACGTGGATCACGCCGAGCGAAGGTGAATCCTGTCTGAAGGCTATTACTTTGGTTGGGTTGTCTTTTTGGACGTATTGTTGTAGCCGGCCATCTTGTATCAATTCCTCCAGATGATCCTTCAATGCATAACAACTCTCAGTATCATGGCCATGGTTCTTGTGATATTCACACCTTCGATCCCGTCTTCTCGTGTCAGGAGGTCCCACCATTTTCGACAGCCATTTGAAGAACGGAAGGTGTTGGATTTTGGACACAACCGCACTAATCGGCTCTGTCAACTCCATATATTTCTTGTCGGCGTGCCTCGTGCGCCTGCTGTCAACTTGCAGTTGTTCCATTTTCTCGGTAGGAGCAGTGGTCGCTTAATCGGTGGGAATCCTGTCTCTTGTCTCGTTTGGCCCGATGCCGTGGTTCAGGGCTCTGAGGTGGTACAGAATTTATTGGCTGAGCAATTTCAGGAGCCGTCTTGTTGGCCGTGTTTCCGGCTTTAACCTGCAAAGTGTCATCTTTGACTTTGCAGTACTCTTCAACTTTCTTCATCAACGACCAGACCGTTTTGGGGTTCTTCTAGTCAAAGAACTGCAGAGAGCACTGTTAGGATGCAAACCCATTTTGAAGGCGACAATGGCCATGGAGTCATTGCAAGTGTCATCAATAAGATTAAAGCACTCCAATAGCGCGCCGAATACGCTCTTAGTGTTTCTCCTGGCTGGATCTGCATTGCCCAGAGAGAGTCGGCTTGTTTTGGCTGGACCTTATTAGTGATGAATCTGGCCCAGAAGGATTTCTGTAGCTGATGGAAGCTTTTGATCGAAGCTGGCTCTAGTTTATAATACCATCTGATAGCCAATGGTCCCAAAACTGCTGGGAAATATTCAGCACATAAGGACCTCGTCGTCTGCATGCAATGTCATGGCTTGCTTGTAGTGACGGATGTGATCGGTGGGGTCTGATTTTCCATCATAGAGAGTGAACGACGGAGCTTTGAACTTTTTAGGCAGAACCGCCCTGGCGATCCGTCGTACAAAGGGATTATGCTGGTCTTCTTCATCTGAGCTGTTTTTTCTGCGTTTACGCCTTATACGTGGACTCTCCTCAGAGGAAATGGAGGTTTCGGATTGTCTCTTTTTCTTAGGTTCTAGGGATGATGAGTCGGAGTCGCTGTCAGTGTCTTGTTGTCGGGCTCGAGGTCATCAACCACCTACCCTCAGGGGTCGTTCCAGATCTTGGCGTACAGCTTGTTTGGACTTCACCACTTCCAAGGCCAAATCCTGACGGAGACATTCGTTCTCAACGATCATGTTCTCTAACCTCTGTTCGTTTTGCTTTGCTTGTTCCATGATTGCTTGCATTGCCTCATGCTCTGAAGTCGAGGGTGAGGAGAAGTTCAGAGCGCGTCTTACGGGGATAGTCTCCGGTCCAAGCATGTTTGTTGGAGTGAGGTCGTTTCTCTGCGTGGTTTCATCAGTGACTATCGGAGGGTCTTCCGTTACGCCCGCCATGGATGTATTTGAGTATTCCCACAGACGGAGCCAATTGTGGAGAAATAGTTTGGAAATACTCTTCTGATCCTGGGGGACGCTCGTGATCCTCTGCTAGTCATCTGAAAAGGAATGAACACTCCGATTGGGGGTGCCAGAATTAGTACTTCGACGGGCAAGTCAGTCTCTACCCTCAAGATTACTTGTATTCTAAGTTAAATATAATGGTTCTCACATACCTCTTTCTAGCTGATGTTCTTCTATTTATATCTTTTCTTTCTTAGGCCTCGGGGCTGGACTCACCTTCAGTTCACCATTCGGCTTCTTTTAAAACAAACTGCTTTTCACTCGGCCCCTTACCCATCCGGCCTGTTGACCGAATAGGGTAGGATTCGAATATGTGGGACGAAGCCGAATACTACATTTATATTCCAACTCTTCAAGTTCATCCATTCGGCATCTTTACGATCCCCATAATTCAACCCCTACAATGTGTTTAGATAGTACAGATGAGGATTAATTCTACCATTTAATTATAATTTTTTTTAATTATGACTTAAAAAATATAAATCCATGCTATTTTATTAAACATGTATGATCTTTCCCCAGTAACAAAGGATAAGTGAGTGACTCAATTACTATAGATAAGGGTCGGGTGTAGCCACTATTCTTTTTTCAACGTAATGTAGCCACTATTCCACTACCTCACATTTGATGCTCGCGTGATTGGGTAAAATAAGTTTAAATGTTTAAAATTCAATGTTAGTAATCCTTCGAAATGGATAATGATTGATGAACCGAATCAATATTTTTGGGATAAATTATACTTGGTACTCTTACACATTTATTAAAATTTTACTTTAATTTATTTGTTTTTAATTATAACAAACAATCCTCTATATTTTAAATTAAATTTTAATTTTATCTTTCAATCTATATTTCGATATAAGAGCATTTTCAATCTTTCATCAGATTTAAATTAATGAAAACTTGTTAGGTTTTTATAATTGACAATTTTGTTTGACAAAACTCTTTTTAGTTGTAATTTTATTTGATCTTTTGTTTCAGTGAAGCTATGAGTGTTTATATGCGAATCTAATCCGAATTATGCCTATGCAGAGGAGTTTATACTAACGTTCTGTATCTTGAGCATTACTTGTTTGTCACTTCGCTAATTATGTATTGGAATCTAGGGGCAGCGTCCCTTAGCGAGTTCGGGATAGCGCCCAGACGGGCTCAAGGGGTAGCGTTCCAAAGCCAAAGTTGTTTGACTACTCGAGTGGTCATTTGTGCGCTCGAGCGGTGAAGTGGATCATTTAGTGTCTTTGCCTGCAAACTAAACTTCTAGAAAATATGTTTTACCACTCGAGCGGTGGATGTTGCGCTCGAGCAGTTGGTGTATGTGTTTTATACCACTTTTATTCACACCGCTCGAGCGGGAAATTGTGCGCTCGAGCGGTCATCGCGACTCTGTTTAGTATAACCTGTGCAGATTCTCAGAGTGGAGTAAAATACAAAGTGTTCAATATTGGAGGGTATTTTTATATGGATTTCCTTGATGTATAGAAGGTGGTCGATTGATCAACAAATTACATATTGATAAACATCAAGGGTTGATTTTGTTCATTTATTCACTAAAGAGAGCGTCGTTCATTGGTAGATTTTGGATAACTTGAGCCTGAAACTTTGGTGGATTCTAGAGTAGCTTATCGTCGTCGATTTGACATCGGCGTTGTGGATTCAACCTTGGGCAAAGCAATTCCGAAGTGAAGATGGTGGTGGAAGAGGCACATCGTGTTTGATTCAATTTGGGCGTGGGTTCATTAGGTAATTAAGAGTACTCATGTGTAATTTTTTTTTGTCTTCTTAGTGGATTGTTTTGTAGTTTTAGCTCGTGATTTTTTTTTTTTATCACAATTTGAGGTGCTCTAATTGTGATTTTTTCACTTTCAATCAATGTGCTGATTTGTTGTTGATTATTTGATTGGGATTGATATTCACTATTTAAAATCGAAACATAATCACGAATCAATATCTAGAGGGCTTTTAGATTTTTCAAAACTGATGAAAATGGAGCTCTAACTATTTCATCAGTTTGGTATAAAATAAAGAAAATGGTACTTTTTTCATCAAATGAAGGGGCGTTTATCCTTTCATCAAATTTGTAGGTGACTATTGGGCCGAACGTCTGCCCAAAGTCCTCTTGAACATCCTCTCGGACAACCGGTTTTGGGGATGAATCTGATGAAAATTTACTCTAGACAGACGACCGATCGGTTGACTAGCCAGATTTGATGAAAGGGTTAGAGTGCATCATATCAGATTGAACTTTTACTCAAATTTGATGAAATGTCTGATGAACGATTGGAGACGCTCTAATAAAGCTAACAGAATTTGAAAGTGGAGGAACTAATATGAAATTTGGTGAAAGTATGAAGATTAAAATGAAATTTTTATAGAAGTGTAAGGGTGTTAATGAAACGACAAAAATGTCATGTATAGATGAAATGGTGAGATTACAACTTCTAATGATCCAAAAAAAAAAAAAAAAAAAAAAAAAATTTCTTATAGGCCATGTTTGTTTAGGCGAATTGGATTAGGTTGGATTAATATTCCCATGACTGTCTTAGGACTTCGAATCCCCTTATCCTATCCTATGTTTGGATTGAGTTAGGATTATAAGGAGGGATTAACAAAATATTATCAAATTCGGTGTTTGTTTAAGGGGATTGGAATGGATAGGACATGGGACATTCAATATATTGACCATAATATCCCTATTATAATTATTATAAAATTTTGCACTAGCATGTGTTATAATTTTTAAAAAGCAAATTCCTTATTGTTGCTCCACATCCATTTTGATTCATTTGAACAAAATTTAACCCACTTTTTTTTTTTTAATAGAAAAAATCAAAAATCATTAAACTATAAAAATTATATGTACACAAGCAACCATTAAAAAATATGCATTGCTATTTTAATCATTCATTCCCTAAATTCAAAAAAGTATTTATTTGAACAAAATTTAACCTTTTTTTTTTATACAAAAAACATTAAAAATCATTTAACTATAAAATTTGTATACACAAGCAATCATTAAAAAATATGCACTGCTATTTTAATCATCCAACCATTCACTACCCAAATTCAAAAAGACATTCATTTAAACAAAATTTAACTCTTTTTTTTTTGAACAAAAAAATATCAAAAATCATTCAACTATGAAATATAGCTATTTAGAAAAATAATGATATTAGAAAATATAGAAAACGGAGCAAATATATTTATGAAAAGATACATACAAAATACCAATTGTAAACATGTTGAATTAAAAGTCTATGTTGATAATTAATAATTACTACCATTCATAATTGTTAGAAATAATAATATTATTATTCTTAGATCATCTCCAGCAAAAAAAAAAAAATATGTCAATAGCATATTGTTAGTTGCATTTTGAAATTGTTTTGGATTTTTTTAAATATTTAAAAAATTTCTTAATTTTTTAAAATATTTACAAATTAAAAAATATTTTATGGATTTTTTAAAAATATTTCAAATATTTTTAAAATATTTAAATGAGGTAAAATATATATAGTCAGGGTTAATTTGGTCATTTGATGAGTTAGTCCAAACTTTGACTTACTCTCCCAATTTATATCCTACCCCCTCTATGGGATTGAATAGTTCATCATATGTGGGATATTACATCCTGAAGGATTATTAGTTTGTACTTTAATTTTTTAACCAAATATCGGATTAATAATTTTATTGGACTATTAGTCCAATCTCAAATTCATATTCGCCCAAACAAATGAATTAACTATTATAATTAAAAGTTGAGGAATTACAAAAAATTTTAATAAAAGTATAGAGTTGATAATTTACTCATATTTTTCAAAATCGGTGCATGAATCCAGTACGGTTAGTATCGGCGGCTATCCGAATCCGAGTTCAAAAATTCTGATTCAAACCTCTGTTACATGACGAATCAGTTAATTTGTAGTTTTATAATCATATTGCTTATCCTTATTGATCCCCGACTTTAATCCCATAACATTAATGATAGGGCAAATTACATTAAAGATCCATATAGTTTAGGGTTTGTGTCACTTTAGTTTCTAACTTTTTAATTGTGACACATTTGATCATGAATTTTGAATCTTGTTCCAAATAAGGATAATTGAATATACCAATAATCAATTTCAAGAGTAAAGTTGTCAATTGATAAAATATAAACTAATTTGACAAAAACAAATATCAAAAAATATTTTTAAATTTTTAAAAATTGTTTCTATCCATCAATGATAAAATTATGTAAAATTGATAATTCTTTTACACATTTTTTAACAAATTAATTTTTTATTATATGTTTGGATGATGATCTTGTAATGGGTGGTTATTTTTATTTTCATTAAATTAGTTTCTATTTTTTCAAAAGTCAAATATGGCTACAACTTTGATATCATTATTAAACCAAACCATTAAATCAAAAAATTCAAAATTAAAAACATTTTATATATTAAATATATCGATTACACATTAAAAGCCTAGCAACTATCCATTACATGATCATTATCCAAACACATAATGAAAATTAATTTGGTAAAAAAAATAAATAAATGTGTAAAAGATTTATCAATTTTACATAATTTTATCTTTGGTGCGTAGAAATAATTTTTAAAAAATCAAAAATATTTTTTTAACATTTATTTTTATCAAATTAGTTTATATTTTATCAAATTGATGACTTTGTCCTTGAAATTTGAGCAATGATATCTTCAATTGTCCTTATTTGAAACAAGATTCAAAATTCAGGATCAAATGTGTCACAATTGAAAAGTTAAGGACCAAAGTGACACAAGCTTCAAACTATAGAGACTATTAGTGTAATTCGCCTTTAATAATAATTCCTTTAGAAAAATGATTAGAAGTTTTAATAAGGGAGTTCTAATGAGTTTTAATGAAGGTTGGCCACGCTGTGATGTGATATTTTGATCTTAAAATTTTTTTTTTAATTATTTTTTGTCACATCGTTTAGAGCTCAGTTAGAACTCTAAAGTTAGAGAAATGTATCATTGCTCAATTTCTTTATTGATGTAAAAAATAATAAAAAAATAAAAAATAAATAAAATAAAATAAAATAAAATAAAATTTAATCCCATGACTCAGACCATCTCCAACGGTTCATCAAACTTGGCATCAGATTTAAATTTTGGTGAAAAAGTGGCTTTTTGGTGCTCCAACGGTTTCACCAAATCAATATCAAATCGAGAATTCACCAAAAGTTTCACCAAAATGAGAACAGGCTCCAGATTTCACCATTTCACTGTGCGTTACCGTTGGGGGAGACCAATCGGTCGACCAGCCGGTTGACCTATAGCGACCCCGGTCTTTTTTCCCATTTGATTATTGTATCCAGACTTACGTTCCGTGGATTCTGCTGCTATATTTGTTGTTGTTGTCCTTTAATTCCTTATTCTCGGGTTATAGGATGTGTTTAGCAGGTTGGTTGCAGATTGGTTGGGTTTAGAAACCAAGTCTGCATGTTCAGTTTTTGCTTAGTCGCTCGAGCGAGCTTATCTTCGCTCGAGCGAGGTCTTCCTTTTTGGTTCGTCGCTCGAGCGAGCCTTTCTTGGCTCGAGCGAGGATTGCGTCCAGTACCTAGACCTGAACGCAGTGTTTGTTGGCTCGAGCGAGCTTTTCTTCGCTCGAGCGAGCTGGGTTGTCTTTGGCTCGAGCGAGCTTCTCTTCGCTCGAGCGAGGTCAGTTTCTTGTGTCTGGTCGCTCGAGCGACCAGGTCTTCGCTCGAGCGAGCCTGTCCAGTATTTAAACACAACAGCGGGATTTTTAGGGCAGTTTTTCATTCTTTTTGATCTCAAACCCTAAAGTCCGACTTTTCTTCTTCTCCGAACACCTTTTCTCCTAGGTTTGATCTAGTTAGGGTGTGTTTCTACCCTAGTTCTTTTACAAATAAGATAGAGGAGAGTGAGGGCTTCCATTTAATCTGAGCAGTTGTCGGTTTGGAGCACTTTGGAGTTTCGAGCACCTTCTTCATCATCATCTTTTTGGGTTCTTTCTTTGAGGTAGGGATTTCCTACTCCATTTATACGTTTTAATCCTAAGTGGTGGTATTTTGGTATGTGGGGGTAGTTTGGTAATTTTGGGAGAAACCTTAGGGTTTGTCATAGATTAATTTATATAATTAATTTAAGGGAAGATTGTGATATTGGGTTTAATTCATGTGATTGGGGAAATTAGTGGTTTAATGATGTATTTGGTTAGTTTAAACACTTACCTTTGAGAATGTTGAAATTACACTTGTTGTTATATTTATTTCTTGTTTAGAAATAATTGTTTGGGGCTATCGGTGGAGGATAGCCACGATTGTTGTAGACATTGCATGTGGATTAGGCAAAATTGAAACTAATCATTTGGTTAAGTTGTTGAGTATAAAGGTTGGAATAATACATTAAATTTATGTATTGATTTATTGTGTATATGACTTTATGTTTATATGCATTACTTGTGTATGGGAGGAGATAGGGGATGTACTCCACGGTTTAGGGGAAGATGGGGGATGTACCTCTAAACCGGTTAATGATTATGGGAAGATGGGGGATGAACCCAGGGTTGCTGCTTATATGCGCGCCTATAGCAGAGATACAGCTCATATGCTTATCTATTTGATATGATACATCATCAAAACATGTATCTGTTGGGAAGTATGGAAGTGAATTTGATTGTGATTGATACAATACCAACTTGTGTATTTGTTATGTTATATGAGAGGTTTAACTTGATGTGTTATCCCTGTTGAATTGGAAAGATTGTTAATAAGAGATGAAATCCCCGTTGAGGGCCAGGTTCTGAGCCATAGTTGGAAGGTGAGTTATGCCATAGACATAGTGTCATAGGCAATGTAGACATTTGTGTCATGAAATTGTAAATGGATTATTTTGTGTTAACCATGTATCAGATGCTACTGCTTTAGTTAATTCTTATGCTTGGTTTAGTATTTCTCTACTGGGCTGTGGCTCACCCTTTATGGGAACTTCATTTTCAGGTTCAGGTGGTTCACTACCTCCAAGGACTTAGCTTGTGAGGATTTAGACTCGAAGACTTGTTTTATTTTATTTGTTTTATTTGAACTTTATGTAAACATTCAAGCCTAGGGCTTTATTTGTATTTGAGTTAGAACTTATGGAATTGTGTCCAAGTGTTGGCTTGGCAAGATGTAAGCCCGTAGGGCATTTATTATGATGTTTTGTTTCGTAATACTCTGATGATTGAAATAATATAATGTTTTCTTTTAATAATGCATGTCATGTTTTATATTTAATGGGTTAAATTTTGAGGGCGTTACATGACCAACCGGTGGACCGGTTCCCTTGCAAATATTTTGGTTCAAACAGGTCAAAAGGTTCAAAGAGGTAAAAAAAATACACTAACCGGTGGACCAGCCGGTGGACCGGCCGGTCGACCAATCAGTCGACCCCTGCTTTGATGACAACCATTGGAGCAGTCTGTATCAGATTGAGAAAATGGTCCTTTTTTTACTCAGATTTGGTAAAAAATTTGGTGAACCGTTGAAGATGCTCTCAGTGCCACTAATCTATATTCCTTATCAGACATGACATGATCTCAACTCCTTGATTTTACAAATTACACATAATTTTGAAAAAGATAAAATATAGTTTTAGTTTTTAAAGTATGTGTTATTTTTTTATTTTAGTTTCTTAAATTTTAATTTTATTATTTTGGTCAATTTAGTCTCAAGGCTAACGTCCGTCTACATTGGTAACATAAATATGAATAAAAGAGAGTTTTAGTCCATAAAGTACGCGTTTCTTGTCATTTTAGTCCTTCAAATTTTAAATTTTGTCAATTTGATTCTCCAAAATTGTCAATTTGAGTCAATTTGGTCTCAACTCAAATTGACAATTTTGATTATCAAAATGACAAAATTTAAAATTTGAGAGTCTAAAATGATAAGAAATGTATATTTTAGGGACCAAAACTGTTTTTTATCGAATGATAAAATACTTTTTCCGTTATCTATTTAAATGGACGTTAAATATATGACTAAATTGACAACTTTAAGAATCGAAATGAGAAAATTAAAACTTGAAAGATTAAAATGATAAAAAAATACATACTTTAAGAATTAAAATTCTCTTTATCCTTTTGAAAACAACCCATCTTAAGAACATAACAAGAACCATAGTTTTAAGAAATTTTTAAATGGAACAGCTTCACTCCAGTCCACATCAAACTGGAAGGTGTTGTTGGGTTTCTATGGGCCCATCACAGAACCCACACATTTAATATGTAGGGCTCGTCGAGTATTTCATCTCTGTAAAAAATAACATTGATTGGATATCGATAGCCACTCAATCAGTCACATTTGTATCAACGGCAAGTATGATTTTTAAAATAAATTATTTATACAAATGTGATCTGATCGAGTGATTATCGATATCCGATTAACATGATTTTTTTTTTATAGAGATGAAGTATTTGACGAGCCCTACATATTGAATAGTTTGAATTATCGATGGGGGAGTTCGTAGTGAGCCCACGGAGGCCCAACACCCTCCAATTGGGATACCCAACTGGAAAGGAGCCTCTCCCAGTTTTAAACTTCTTTGGACTGAATTGTAAAGAACTTGATTTAGGGCTCCTTAATCCTCTTGCAAGAGTTTTTGTTTTTTTTTTTACTAATCAATGTATCATGCAATAAACAAACTTTGAAATATGCCTATGAAGGACTCACTTCAACAATGTGATAAATGTCAAATCAACAAGTAAGAAAGAATTATAAAATTTATTAATTTGCATAATATTACTCTTTCAAATAATAACTACTAAACGATGAAGTGAGAAAACTATATTTATTAATCTGGTGAAACATAAGAAAAAATAGAAAATACAATTTGTGTCACATTCAAAAGAAGAAAAGGAAACGAACTAAATGTCCAAGGAGTGTTGAAATAATTTCGCTTTAAGTTACCCATCCACACTTTCGACATTTGCCTACAATGCTTATTTACATTTTTGAAAATTTCTGAATAGTTGAAGTAGGTAGCTGATAACATGCTCTCTTGTGTTACGTTGTTGAACTTGGTATCGACCAGGGCATCCTCCCCTATCCAATTTTGAATAATCCCACAACTTCTAAGTAACTCAACATCCTTTGATGAATTGATGAGTCAATCCATGAAGGAAATATAGTCAGAAACATATTTTGGGTAATCATCTAGTTGGCATTGTTTGTATGCAATTAGATTTCTGAGAGGCGATTCTACAGTGCCCGTAACTCGTAAAGGTAGGATTTCCACTACCCCATTTGTGAACCTTATATTGAACAAGCTACTTCTCTTAACCCCATCTTGAATTGAACCCCGGCCTTCTGAATTTCTGATATTGAATTCATAAACTCCCAACCATTTTAAGAGTTTCATCAAATGATAATGAACTAGGCCAAGTATGTGCTTGATTTCATTGATTGGAATTTCATTAGGAATGTTTAATTTCTGATGAAGTCGTACATGCTCTAAAAAAAGATAGGAACCATCTAACGTTGTTATCTTGGATAAATCAAGCAGTAAAAATATTCAAAACTGAACCTAATGTTAGAAAATTGGGGAGTTCACAAGCGCACAACAATATCAGCCCAATTCATTGGGGAGAAATTTTGGAGTTCACATACTAAAAACTAGGGTATAACACAGATTATTTGAAACTCATAGACATTTAAAAGTTTAAGCCCATAAGTGGAGAGTTCATCTAATATATATTAAGACCCATTTCTTTTACTCTTTATCCGATATAAGATTTTATCTTTACATAAATTCCAACACGTAATTGGTAAATTGGGTAATCCACATCTATTAGTTCCTTTGTCTAAAACTTGTAAATAACTCGATGATAAAAACAATCAAGAAGTATCATTTCCACAAACTCATCTACATTGAGATTGATAGTTTTTGCATAGTATTTTCAAGCTCTTTCTTTCATTTTTCTTACGGCCCCAATGTATCTGTCCACAGTAGTCTCATTTCTTCATTCAATAAGCTTTTTCAAATATTGTAATTTGCAGTCTTTCATTGCATTTAGGTGAGCTTTACCATGGTGACAAGAACCAATAGTAAGTATTTCAGGTTCAAAGGCTTTCTCATTTTTTGTAACGCCCTCAAAATAAACCCATAAATCATACTTTCAAGATATCCATAAACTTAAGGGAATAAAGCATAATTCCATTTATCAGAGTATTCATTACAAAAGATGTTACATGTTGACAATAAAAGTAAATGTCCTAGAGGCTTACAACTTTTCAAGTCAACACTTGGGTTCAACAGATAAATAGAGTTCTAACTCTTTACACAAATTATCCCTTGGCTTGATATACATGTAATACAAAATGATAATCATAAAAAGAGAAGCCTTCAACTTCTACAACCTCCCAAGCTAAGACCTTGGAGGCGGCATATCACCAGCACTTGAAAATAATGTCCCATATAGGGTGAGCCAACGCCCAGTAGAGATATGCTAAACATAATATGAGCAATAACTAAAACATTAGCATTTGATAAATGTTTAACTCACAAAAACCAACTTATAGCACATTTCAGTCCCATGACAAATATGTCCATGTTTCATTCCATTTTCCTTTACTTAACCAACTCAATTCATACACATGGCTCAGAACCTGGCCAAACAATTCAATTCAATGAATATATAACTCATATTAAAACACTTCCATACTTCATAATTAATACACATATTTGCTGTATTAATGTCATATCAAAACACTTCCATACTTCACAATAGATACATATATTTGCTGTAACAATGGAGTCCATCCCCTATCTCCTCCCAAACAATATCCGGTTTAGGAGTCCATCCCATATCTCCTCCCAAACCGTGGAGTACATCCCCTATCTCCTCCCACACAGTACAATGTATATAAACAATTATCATACACATGATCAATCAATACACATATTTGATGTATTATTCCAACTGTCATATTCAATGACATATTCAACGTGATTAGTTTTAATTCACCTAATCATCATGCAGTGTCTACAACAATCAAGACTATCCTCCACCGATAGCCCAAAGCAATTATTTCTAAACAGAAAATAAATGCATTAAATCAATAGAATATTAACATTCCCATGGGTGAGTGATTAAATTATCCAACTCCACCATTCATTTTCATAACCCCTCAATTTCATTATTCCCAACTCAATTTCATATCCTCATGACTTTCCCATATTAATTATATAAATTAATTCATAACAACAAATTAGGGCTTTCCTCCCCCTTTTCTCAACATTGACCCAAAGGCTCAAATATTAACAACTAACATCATTAACCTCATTTTAAGACCCAAAATACACATGTATTGGTCAAAATAACAAAGCCCCTCTTTATTCATTTTGAAACCCTAACACCCAAAATTACCCAATATCAACATTAAATCAAAATGACCAAAAGCTTATGTCAAAGATCATATACATGAGTAGTTATCCCTACCTCAAGAGATGAAGTCAAGTGGAGAAGATGCAGAAATTCGAAATGCTCCAAACCCAAAGATTTTCGGATTGATAGGTAGCCCACACCAAGCTCTACAATTTTTACAAAGGGACAAAGGTGGATGATCACTCAAACTAGATCAAATCTTAGAGAGAAGTTGTGTTTTAGAGAGAGGAGCTCTCCAATGGAGGTTTTGAAAAGTTAGAGAGAGAGAAGAGGTCAAAAAAGTGATCCAAAAAGTGATTTCACGGATTGATATAAAAGTCGCCCCGCTCGAGCGTCAGACACAGACTCACACTCGAGCGTGAAAAGCGTTGCTCGAGCGTCGATTGCACACTTCCAGAAGTTTTGCAGACCATGGTCCCCGCTCGAGCGGAGGAACAAAATCAAAGGGGCCCGCTCGAGCGTCAAAAGCCCCGCTCGAGCGTCAGATGACCTGCAGAGAAAAAAAATACTGGGAGATGGAAAATCACACTCGAGCGTCAAAACTCCCGCTCGAGCGGAGAAGCAAAAACAAAAGGCCCGCTCGAGCGTCAAGGCCAAAATCTGGGCATCAACCTTGGATTTCTAAACACAACCAACCTGTTTCAAACCTGCCCAACATAACCTAGGACTCAAATACAAGATTAAAGGATAGAAATGAGAATAAGACAACAACCCCTCGATGGAACCGAGTTCGGAATACAGTTAAACAGCAAGGGAAAACTGGGATCACTATATTTTCCTTATGGAGCCAATTTGGCACTTAGGATATACAACACTCAAGGGGTGTAGGAGATAATCGAGCAGGCTTTTCATCAATATAATGGGCGAGATGATTAGCAATTTGATTTGACATATTTATCTCATGTGAGTAAAATAACTTCTTCTTTTTTTTTTTTTTTTTTTTTGTGAAAAAATTTTGAAGAGTAAGTTAGAATGGTACTAGTTTGCCGATCGGCTTGTTTATTTCCACATTCAAGTAATTTATCGAATGTGGAGATTGAGGGAGATAACAAATCTGTCATCCATCTGTGTGTCTCTGAGACAGTTCCTCCATAGGAATGTAAGGGGATTTTTACACTGTGTTTGGTTGAAGGATTTGGGGAGGGATTTGGAAAAGGAAAGGGAAAAGGTGTGTAAAACTAAGTGAAATTTAAGTATATTTTATTCACATTTCACCTACCTTTTCCATTTCCCTTTCCAAATCCCTCCTTAAATCCATCAATCAAACACAGCATTATTGAAATCAAGCGCTTGGCAGAGCAAGGGAGATTTCTCTCAAATGGGTTCCCAGATATGCTAACAAGGTGGCCTAGGTGGCGAAAGCTTTCCTCTATGATTGGCTCCCTCTTGAGTGGGTTTCATATCTCCCACCTGCTCTTGCTTATTTGGTTGGAGCCTTTTACGCTGTGTTTGGTTGAGGGATTTAGGAAGAAATTTGGAAAGAGAAAAGAAAAAGGTAAGTGAAATGTGAGTAAAATATACCTACATTTCACTTAGTTTCACACACTTTTTCACTTTCCCTTGCCAAATTCCTTCCCAAATTTCCCAACCAAATACAGTGTTAGTGTTTGGATTTTTGTTGTTTGTTCATTTGTTTCTCTGTTCAAAAAAAAAAAAAAAAGTAGTTAGAATGGTACTAAAATTCTCAAGGGAAAAAAAAATAGATATAATTCATAAGAAAATGATATATAAGTTCGTTTTTTAAATCTATTTTATAGATTCAATGATGTGTCAATAAGATGATTGGTTGATGATTAGAGAATAAATGAAAGAAAGACTTGACTTAGATATTTTAATAGAGTGACACATCATTAAATTTAAAAATTATATCTAATTTTTTAACCTAAATAACAATATGCTAGTTCATAGCAAATGTTGTTTGTTTATTGTGTTCTTGGTTGGGTCTATCTAGACCCACTTTGGTGATTCAAAGTCGCTGGGTAAATTATCATATGTAAAAAAAGATTCTATCACTATATTGAAACATAGAATTTTCTTTGTGTCCTATGTTCAAATAGAATTTTCTCTATCACTGTGTTGAAACACAAAGTTTTCACTATGTCTTGTGTTTGAAACATAATTTCTTCTATGTTTCTGCATTTTTATTATTATTATTTTTTTATGTGCGCGTTCAAACACATAATTTTCTCTATCATTGTGTTTTTTCTATTTCTATATTAAATACAAACTTTTTTTATCTGTGTGAACATAGATTAAATTTAATTATTTGAATTGAAATTTTCTTTAAATTGAGATACTTTTCATATTAGAAATTAGTATTGTATTGATGATCTCGTTAAAATTCGTTTTTGACACTTTTTTATTATAGATTTTTCCTTTTAAACTAACACATATATTTCGCTTGCAGTTCTGTTTTATAGCTCAAATTTTCCGTGGCTCGAGCGGCCCGAAATCCCAAAACGACGTCGTTTTGGGTTCCCCCCCCCCTTTCTTCATCCTTTTCCATAACTCAGAAGAAGAAGAAAGAAGAAAGCAGAACAAGAAGAAAGAAAAGAAGAGGAGATCATCAACAAACACACACACACACACACACACACACACACACACACACACACACTCATCTGGAGATCATCAACACGACATCATCATCATCAACACACGCACATTTGGAGATCATCATCATCAGTCAACAATCAACACATCATACAAAAGAAGAAGAAGAAATACACAAATCAAACCCCCACACACACACACACACACATACTGATCTGGAAGTGAAATCCATGAAACACACACACACACACACACACACACAGTGGTGGTCGCAGCAGTGGTGGCGAAGAGTGGTATAGTGGCGACAGTGGTGGCCGCAGGTGACCCTCTTCCCCCTTCCTTCTCTTTTCTTTTTTCCTTCTCTCTTCCTTCTCTCTCTCTCTTCCTTCCTCCCTCTCCCTCTGTTTCTGCTTCAGTTATAAAAGAAGGAAAAAAAAATACAAAACAACGTCGTTTTGTATATTCGAGCCAATTTCGAGCCACCGTTCTCGAGCAACGAAGTATTATTCATTTCGCTTCTTCTTAAGAGAATAAAAATTTATTAAGGAGCTTAAAAAAAAATCAGTGTAAGAATCGCAACTCATTTTTAATAAATTTTCTAGAGCATCTCTCTAAAAAAAATAACATTTGCCTAATGTCCAGTAAAAACAAATTAGGATATAATCCCTAAAGTATGCGATGTTTTTCATTTTAATCCCTTAAGTTTCAATTTTTTGGTCATCAAAATTGTCAATTTAAGTCAATTTGGTCCTAAATCTAACATCCGTGTACATTGATAACATGAATATGTACAAAACACAATTTTAGTTCCTAAAGTATACATTTTAGTCTCTCAAATTTTAAATTTTGTCATTTGATACTCAAAATTGTCAATTTGGTTACTCTGAGGAGCAAAGTGACGAAATTTAAAACTTGAGAGACTAAAATGACAAGAAAAAGCATACTTTAAGAACCAATACTATCTTTTATCCAATGATACATTTTTTTTCCCCATTATTAATGTAAACAGACGTTAGAGATAGGCTAAATTAACTCAAATTGACAACTTTAGAAACCAAAATGACAAAATTAAAACTTAAAGAACTAAAATAACAAAGAATGCATATTTTAAAGATTAAAACTAGGGCGAATTACACTAACAATCCCTATAGTTTGAAGTTCATGTCAGTTTGGCCCCCGACTTTTTAATTGTGGCACATTTGATCCCGAATTTTGAATCTTGTTCCAAATAAGGACAATTGAAGATATCATTACTTAATTTCAAGGGCAAAATTGTCAATTTGATAAAATATAAACTAATTTGACAAAAATAAATGTCAAAAAAATATTTCAAAATTTTAAAAAATTATTTCTACCCATCAAAGATAAAATCATGTAAAATTGATAAATTTTTTGCACATTTATTTATTTATTTATTTTACAAAATTAATTTTTATTATGTGTTTGGATGATGACCATGTAATGGGTGGTTGTTGGGATTATAATGTGTAATCGATATATTTAATATATGAAATGTTTTTAGTTTTGGATTTTTGATTTAAAGGATTGGTTTAATAATGATATTAAAGTTGTCGCCATATTTGACTTTTGAAAGAATAGAAACTAATTTAATGAAAATAAAAACTACCCATTACATTATCATCATCGAAACACATAGTAAAAATTAATTTGATATAAATAAATAAATATATAAATGTCTAAAAGATTTATCAATTTTACATAATTTTATCTTTAGTGGGTAGAAATAACTTTTAAATATTCAAATTTTTAAAAGATTTTTTTTTGTCAAATTAGTTTATGTTTTATCAAATTGACGATTTTGTCCTTGAAATTAAGCAATAGTATATTCAATTGTCCTTATTTGGAACAAGATTCAAAATTCTGGGTCAAATGTGTCACAATTGAAAAGTTAGGGACCAAAGTGATACATGCCCCAAACTATAGGGACTGTTAGTGTAATTTGCCCTTAAAACTATCTTTTACTCAACAAATTATAGGACAAAAAAGAAATCCTCATTGTCAAAGGCCGAAAAGATATTTCTTTGACCCAATAGTAAAAGTTGATAATATATAAAAAAATATTAAAAAAATTTAAAAAACTTATTGATGATGAAATTCACAAACTCTTCATTGATTATTAACTCCGGTTACATCAATATATATATTGAATACATGTGATACACTACACTATATCTATATCATATTCTATACAATCCTCTAACCATCTAACTATCTAACAAACTACCAGTCTTTGTAACTGAATCTTAGCATGGTATAGGCTGCTCTGTGATGCAGCTCCTCATTCCTTTTGGTATAGCTGATACATATACCTTATCATTTCGCCTTAAGCACATGGGAGCTGGAGAAATCATGAGCTTGCGAGTAGGCTCCTCTACACCAAAAGGAATTATGAGCTGCATCACAGAGGAGTTGTCACGACCCAACCCTTGCCCCAAGGGATTAGCGAGATGACCGGGCAGTAATGTGAGATTACTGAAGGCCTACTTAAACAGAAGCATAATTATAATCATATTAAAATATAACATCCAATGAGCTGTGTGGACTTATATGAAACAAAAGAAACTTCCATATTTATTAACATAAATAACACCACACTAATTTACATACAAAACAAAGTCATAAGATAAGGGTTAAACCCTACAAAAGTAGCATTTTTATCTCTCATCAGAACTCACTTAATTACATAATAAAAGGGTTAACTCCATGAACACATGAAATCTTGACACTTGACATTTTCGGAACCTCGACGTGAGGCACAAAGGTTAGCTTTACAAGACGGAGTCCAGACAGACACCACTAAGCTTGGTCTCACACCTAATCACGTACATACATATATATAAAAGCTGAGTTAGAACCCAATGAATAACAACAACGTAAAGGGATAATGAATGATGTCCCGAAGTATATATTCCTGAATCAGAGTTTCATATCATAATAGAATCATACTTATACTTGTAACAAACATACGTGGTACATCCATCAGCAAAACAGAGCAGATGGTCATATAAGACCAGAAAAAATAAGACAGATGATTATGCATAATCAGAACAAATATGGTTCCTAGAGTTCGAACCAACAGAGATCTTTGATAATAGATAACAGATACATATGCTAAAGGATGCCACAAATACATTTCAAAAAAGGACAATCATTCATTCATTTACATAAACTATCAGTTTAGAAACATAGCATAACTTGTAATTCAGAAAATACTTTTAATTAAACATAACTTTACGGGGTTGTTACTCACAGATGGCTCATCAGAAAAATTGGTCAGATGTAGCGTATAACCTATACAAACATATAATAGAGCATTTATTAAAACACATGTTTCCAAGCAATGTTCTAATTAATGCAATCCTCCTTTAATGTGTTTCTAACTCAATCTCTTATTAAGAATGCCTATACAATGCCCAAGGATGTCTATGAGAGCACGAGGATAAGAACTTGCATATGGAAGTGTATTTCCAAAATGCTAAAAATAGGGTGGTTTGCTCGAGTGTACCTTTGGTCGCATGAGCGGTGTAGCTTGACTGCAAAAGTATTAGATGGTGTCAAAGTAGGCTTGAGCCATTACTTAAATGCTCGAGCCAAGTGCAATGCAAATTTAAGTTCGCTCGAGTGCACACTTGGTCGCTCGAGCCAACTATAAATGTCGGCAAAATACTAATAGCAGGCAAAGTGCTCTCAAGCGACAGAAGCTTTGCTTGAGTGAAGTGAACGAATTCTGGAATTTCCAGAATTGCATTCTAAGTTCATAAACAAGAGTTCCAACCCCAAAAGCTTGCATGGGCAACAAAACATGAAGAAACACTTATAAGACAAAAATATTTGATAATTATCAAACCATAGCACCAAAACCTTCTTCAATTTCACAAAACAAAACCTAAAACTCATAATTTTCACCATGCATGTCATGAAGTCATTTCTTTCCCTTCAAATCATGAACTTATGAAGCATTGAGTGAAGAATTATGTAAAATCCTTTAAGATATCAAGTATAAACTCCATGCATGTATGAATTGTTGGAAAATCAAGTTTGAAGATGATGAAATGTACATGCATGTTCCAAATTCAACTCAATTCCTCTCAAATTCATGCAAGTGATCCTACAATCTTGATGAACTTAAATTCTACATGGATAATCTATAAGAATTATGGTTAAATTCCATACCTAGAGTTTGAATTGAAGGCTTGGTAGCTTAATCTCCTCAATTCTCCCTTTTTTCCTCACAATTCTACTCCCTCTCTACAAGTGTTTAACTCAAAGGATGATGAGAAAATGGTTTCATTAAACTCATATTGCCTATATATATAGTGGGATTAGCTTAGGTGTCACGACCCAAACCCGGCCCTATGGGTTTAGCACCATAACTGGCCAGTAATCCGAGATTACCGAAGGCCTGCTGAACGGTAATACAGTTAAAACAGAGTGCAAGGCCTGGCGGAAGCCAATACAGTAAATAACTAGTGTCCATTGAGCTGTGACAATCTGTATGCCAAAAACATTTTTCATGCATTCATACAGTTCAAACAGTACAGTCTATACAAACGTTCAGTACGGGGACCTAATCCCTCGATAACAGTACAGTAGAACCGTAAACAGTTTATACAATAGTACAAAACAGTCAAGAGACAGGTGGGGAACACAAAACACCCCAAGCCATAGCATGGTGTCTCGGAACCTCGCAGTGAGGCACATAGGCTGGCTTGACAAAACTGGGGACCAACCTACGCTCCTAGCTCTGGTCTGGCTGCTGAGAACCTACATATATATATAAACAGTGAGCTAAAGCCCAGTGAATAACATAATGTATAAAGAGGTTAAGAATGTAATGTCCTTACAGTAATGAAAACAGTTCGTTAAACAGTATTTCAGTCAATCAGTCATATGTGGTACATCCATTAGCCTATAAACAGTAGGTCCAAAAGGACCGGGTCTCAACAGACCCAACAGTAATGATGGCCATCAGTCAGTAAACAGTTTGGTTCCACAAGGGACCGACAGAGCTCTGTAACAGTAACAGTCAATGCTAAGGATGCCACAATACAGTTCAGAATACAGGACATACATTCATTCAGTAAACAATATCAGTTCAATAAACAATTCAGTTCAGTATTCAAAAGATAACCATTTTGAACATATCTTTACACAATCTGTTACTCACAGAGATTGGGCTAATAGCAGCTAGAGCGCGTCCCCGAAGCCAACCCTAAATAGTAAACAAATAGAACACACTCTAAGTTTAACAGTTGGGGAAGTACAATAATTAACTTCCTATTATGCCTCGGTGTGTTCTACATCTATATCCTCATTACGATGCCTTAAACTAGGCCTAAGAATGCCTAGGATGGGATGAGGATGCAAAGATGCACTTAGAAAACATTTGCAGAATTTTTCAGTGAAACAGAGACCCGCTCGAGCGCAGGTTTCCCCGCTCGAGCGGACAAGCAAACAAAGGTACCCGCTCGAGCGGCAACATACCCGCTCGAGCGGACCAAAAAGTACTGGATAGGTGAAATCTCCGCTCGACGCCCGCTCGAGCGTGTCACCCAGTCCTCCGCTCGAGCGTCCAATTCTCCGCTCGAGCGGACTGGTGCACAGTGCAAGATGCTAGGAGCTCGATTTCTCCGCTCGAACGCTACTTCGTCCGCTCGAGCGGACAACAGAAATCTGGAAATCCCAGATTTGAGTCCCAAGCTCAAAACCAAGTTCAAAAGCAACATTTTCGATCCTCTTGGGCTATTTTCTGGAAAAACTCCTTTAAGCACTTAGAATAACATGTTTCAAAACTCAATTTAAGAAATCAAAGCCCAAGGGTGTTTAATTCAAACCCAAATTCAAACTATTTTTCAAGAACAATATGTAAACATGCAGTGCATGAGTTTTAAACCAAATTCAAGCTTCAATCCTTGCTCTAAAGAGCTCAATAGTTGGAAAACATTTTGAAAACATGGACCATAATATAAACATGGACATGCATGTACAATTTCAACATGAATTCAACTCAAGATGCACCAAGATGGCCATGCATGCATGAATGGAACTCCAATGTAACAATTATGAACAAAATCAAGACTCAACTTCTCTATAACCATGATACATGCAAGATGGAGCTTAAAGATAACAAGAAGACAATGAATTCCTTACCTAGAGTGTCAACTACAAGTCTTGTAAGCTCAATTTGTCAATTTATGCTACAAATCTTCAAGTTCTTCTAGCAATTTCATCAATGTGAGTCCAATTCTCTCTTATCTCTCACTCTCTCTAGTTTGGTCGGTTATGAGCAAGAAAAGGGCTGATCAAATAGTGATCTAGATGTAATAAGGCACAATATATTTGAATAAACAAAGATCCACTAGCTATGGCAATGTGGTAATTAAGTCAATCTTGGAAATTAACTCGTTTAAATCTAATTTAGTCATTCCTAATCAATTTTCAGATAAATATACCATTAAATCACAAATATCCTACTGATCATGAAACACTAAACGGTTCCTAATTCGGCCGCCGATAAGGCCTTCAATTAACAGTTTACACATATAAATTCAAACAGATAATCAATCAATCAAACAGATACAATATGCAATTCAATAGATAACTTATTCAATTTCAGTTTCGATTTCAATCAGTCCATTCAGTACTTCAGTTAATTCAATTATCAGTCATTATCAGTTCAGTTTAGCAGTAACCAGTAGCTAATTCAGTGGTTTATCGGTAATCAGTACGAGGGTTGTTACATTAGGCCAATTAATCTAGCTTAGGCTAATTAATTCTAATCAAGTCCACTTAATTTATTCTAATTATTTTGATCCCACTATCATGGAAACATTTGCGACGGCACCACTGGCCGTTGTCGCCAGTAAATGGGTTTTTAGCGACAGCACCCCTTCCTGTCACAAAAAATAACTTTTTGAGACGATAACAACTTCCGTCGCAAATAATGTGCATTTTTTGCGACGGTAACGTATGCTGTCACAAATAAAGTTGTTTTTTGTGACGACATGAACTGCAGTCCCAAATAAGAGGGTTTTTTGCGACGGTAATAGGTGTCGTCGCAAAAAAAAAAAAAAAAAAAAAAAAAAAAAAAAAAAAAATAGAGACAGTTTTGCTGAGACGGCATTAGAAGTATTAAAAAATTAAAATTTTTGTACTGTTTCACCCATTTTTTCATCTTCCTGTCTCTTTCTCTCTCTTTATCTTTCGTTCATCTCTCCTCTTTCTCTTTCTCTCTCTCACTCATCACTATTTTTGTCTGTCTGTCTGCGTCTTTCTTTCTCTCTCCCACACTATGCTCACATTGCTCACTCTCTCCCTCCCATTTTCTCAATTTACTGATATCCCTCTCAATTTATCGATCTTTTTTTTTTCTCTCTATCTTCTTTCAATTGCTTATCTTTCATTTCTCTTAATCACTTGCTGAAAGAGAAAAAAGTCAAAAAATGAAATGGGTCTCTCTCTCTCTTTCTCTCTCTCTCACTTGTCACTCTGGCTCTCTCATCTCTCTCTGCTCTCTATCTCTCTTGCTCATCTTTCTTTTCTCTCTCTCTCTCTCTCTCTCTCTCTCTCTATGTCTCTCTCTATATCTCTTGTTTATCTCTTTTTGCTCTCTCTCTCTCTGTGTCTATCTCTCGCTCATCTTGTTTATCTTTCTTCTCTTTCTCTCTCTCTCTCTCTCTCTCTCTCTCTCTCTTTGTGTCACTTTCTCTCATTCATCACTTTTCTCTCTGTATATCTCTTGTTCATCTTTTTGTGCTGTCTTTCTCTCTCTTTCTCTTTCTCTCTCTTTGTCTATCTCTCAATCATCTTGTTTCTCTCTTTTTTTTTTCACTCACTCTCTCTCTGTATGTCTCTTTCTCTCTGTGTGTCTCTCTCTCACTTATTTCTCTTCTCTCTCAATCGTTCATTTCTCTCAATCACACTCATCTCTTTCTCTGAGCCCATTGTTGTTGAAAGAGGAAAAAGTCAAAAAATGAAATGGGTCTCTCTGTGTCTGTCACTCATCTCTATTCTCTCTCTCTTTCACTCGTATTTTTTCTCTATCTCTCTCACTTATCTCTCTTCTCTATCTCTCTCATCTCTCTGTCTATCTTGCTCATCTCTCTTCTCTCTTTTTTTATGTCTCTCTCCATATCTCTCTTTCATCTGTTTCTTTCTCTCTCTCTCTCTCTCTCTCTCTCTCTCTCTCTCTCTTGCTGATTATCTCTTGTTTCTCTCTTTCTCATTTTTTGTTTCTCTCTCTTCCTAGCTTTCATTGCGTAGCAACCTTCCCCCGTCACAAATGCAGGTTATCGACGGCGGCAACACCGCCGTTACAAATAAAAAAAATTACTAAACGAGCCATGAATTCATTGGTAAATTTTCATTTGTGACTGGAAAAACCAAGGCGCCAAAATAAAAATTAATAAGTGCCAATTAAGAAAATAAAAAAATTTCAAACACCTAAAGAAGTTAAAATATTAGAATACGAAAACCCTCTCTCTTTCTCTTAATAGCCAATCTTTGCACCAGCTTCTAGGGTTCCAATCTCCACACTCATACTTGCACACACAAAAATGGAGCATCAATTTTCACAGATTAGACACGGCCTTTAATCGATTTTCGCCTCAGCTTGGAATCTAGAGAGAGAAAGTATGGTGGAGGATGGATCGAAGAGAGAGAACGGGAGGCTATCGACAATGGATTAGATTGAATCTCAATCGGTATTTCAGGACGAGGACAAGTTAGAGATCAAGGACGAGGAGGATGATGAAGATTTGCCACCACAAATAGGCATGGATTCGGACGACGATGATAATTCCAAGCAAAGACTCATTCGGCAGGCCCTCAGATCGATTCCTTCGATGTCAAAGCACTTGAGGTCTCCGGAGCACAACAGAATGACTTTGAGGTAAATTTCTGGAGCTAATTTGGTATAATATGGATTTACAGTTTTTATATCAGAGTTGTTGTAAGATTGTGGGTTTTGATAATTGCACTATGCTATTCAATATAGGTGTTTGTTTTTACTGTAGGATTGCTTGGAGAACCTAAGAAACAAATGGAAATGCATCAATTTTTAGATTTATGATGTCATGGTAACTCAAAAGAAAACCTAATTATGTAATTTTGATTCTTATCTATCCCCTGTTGCATGACTTCCCAAAAAGTTAATAATTGCGTATAGTTGTGAGAATGTATTCTATTCTATTAATATAATTACCAAATTATAATATTTCGGTCCTATTGTTTCAGAAGTTTTTACATTTCGATTCTTGTTAATTACTTCTGAAGCACTTCAACATTGGATTGGTTCATTCTGATTGAAATGAGAACAATTATTCGATCTGTTCGACAATTTCAACTAGCTTTTCAGCATCGAGGATATACTATCTTAAGTGGGTTATCATGAAAACAAAATTGTTTGGCTAGTACTTGCTCTGTCTACAGATTCATTTACAGCTCTGTTTGCTAATCTTGCTAAAGTAGCTAATGGAGGTTGTCTTTTTGTCCTTTTAAATTTTTTTAAACAATCTTTAGCATGATGTTCACATTTTGATTTGGGTTTAATTCGATTTGATTGTAGAAGTAAGCAAAGCAGGGCCTCTGGTTGAGTATGAGCGTAGAATTGCCATGAGTGATCTTGTGGATAGGGATATCAGTCAGGTAATATTGCAATCAATTCACTCTTCATGTTTGATTATAAGTTTCAAAGGAAAAGCTAGTAGTTTGTATGTCTCTTCCGAATTTTCTCCAACCTAGAAGGTTAAGTTTCTCATATTCGATCGGAATTTTAGGTGAAGTAGTTGTGTATCAATTAGTTATCATATGCATACCACTACCTTTTGGTGTACCATTCTGGATTTATAACTTATAAACACTAATTTTTCAATTGTTGTGGATTTATATATAGGAGTCTTTAATACAATTAAAAAAAAAAAAAACAATAGTTAAACATTTCATCAATTTATACAATATATTCTTTAAGAAAATTAAAGAAAAATCAATGTAAAATATTTTCTTCTAGAATGTATGCTAAATTGCCAATATGATTTTCCATATTAATGAAAGGGTCTAGATCATCGTTTCTTCTTGTTTGTGATGTGTAATTTTAAATTTTTGAATGAGGCAAGTTGAAGTGAATGTATGTGGATACATGTGGCTGTTATTACCAAAAATATAATTAGGAAAAAAAAAAAACAGAGAGTTACTTTAGACTAATTTATGATTCTTAGAACAATTACAATTAAACCAAAAAGAGAAAAAAAAAAGAAAAGAAAAGGGGGGGGGGGGGAATTATTAATTAAAAATTTTAAATGTTCATTTTAAGATCAAAAGAATGTCTCAAAAAATATGAAATTAATTCTAAGAATAGGCCTTGAAGTACTTAAACATTTAAATTATCTCCCTGTCCAAAGAGAAAAAGACCAATGTTGTTTTCACCTATTTTACCATCATACTCTAGAACTAAGTGATATGTTTATTTACATTATGATTTATTTGATTACTAACAGGTGATACAGTCTTCAAGTGGGTAGTGATTTTTGCTGTAATTGTTATAAATTGTGTGATTTAAAAGAGCACTCACAAGTCTTGATATTTGAGGGAGTGAAAAAATAGAATGTGATGTTATTTGAAATTTAATTTTTCTATAATACTCCATGGACATTGATGAATAGTATTTGCATTTTCTTAATTGAAATGAAATCCTATTGTTGTTGTCAACTTAAAGATATTTCATAATTGTTATATGTAAGGAATCAACAAAAGATAGATCTTCTAAAATACAATTTGGATTTAAATTTAGTGTTAAAACTTTAACCAAGGGATAATAAATAAAACTAAGCTTAAATTCATTAATCCCCAAAGGTACATGACATTGTTTTTGAGGGATTCAAATTTGCTGCAATGTTGGTCATTTGGCATATAACCCTTCTATTTTTTTAATATCCTAGAATAACTTCATGTTGAACAAATGCTTCAAATAAATGATTTAAAGTTGCTTGCTACCACATCTAGGCACGAGAGACTTGCGGGAGAAGATGGGACTTGAATTGGATTTTCGGTTTAGGAGTTAGAGCCGGATTTCACTCTTAAGAAACAAACTAGTTTTTTAAGAAACTTAGAATTTGAGGTGTTAATGCCCCAAAATCACGAAACGGTGTCGGAGTAACATGAAACTTGGCACACACGACCGCCTAGGCACGAAAGACTTATGGGAGAAGAAGAGATTCGAATCGGATTCTCGGTTTAGGAGTTAGAGCCGAATTTCACTCTTAAGAAACAAACTAGTTTTTTTAATAAAATTAGAATTTAAGGTGCTAATACCCCAAAATCACCAAATGGAGCCAGAGTAGCATGAAACTTGGCACACACGACCACCTAGGCATGAGAGACTTGTGGGAGAAGACGGGACTCGAATTACATAGAGCCAGATTTCACTCTTAAGAAACAAACTAGTATCCTAAGAAACTTAGACTTTGAGTTGTTAATGCCCCAAAATCACCAAACGGCGTCGGAGTAGCACAAAACTTGACACACACGACCACCTAGGCATGAGAAACTTGTGGGAGAAGACGGGACTCAAATCAGATTCCCGGTTTGGGAGTTAGAGCCGGATTTCACTCTTAAGAAACAAACTAGTTTTTTAAGAAACTTCGAATTTGAGATGTTAATGCCCAAAAATCACCAAACGACGTCGGAGTAGCACGAAACTTAGCACACACGACCGCCTAGGCATGAGAGACTTGTGGGAGAAGACGGGACTCGAATCGGATTCCCAGTTTGGGAGTTAGAGTCAGATTTCACTCTTAAGAAACAAACTAGTTTTTTAAGAAGCTTAGAATTTGAGGTGTTAATGCCCTAAAATCACCAAACAGCGTCGGAGTAGCACGAAACTTGGCACACATGACCGCCTAGGCACGAGAGACTCTTAGGAGAAGACGAGACTCGAATCGGATTCCCGATTTTGGAGTTAGAGCCGAATTTCACTCTTAAGAAGCAAACTAGTTTCTTAAGAAACTTAGACTTTGAGGTGTTAATGCCCCATAATCACCAAACGGCGTCGGAGTAGCACGAAACTTCGCACACACGATCGCCTAGGCACGAGAGACTTGTGGGAGAAGAAGGGACTCAAATCAGGTTCCCAGTTTGGGAGTTAGAGCCGGAGTTCACTCTTAAGAAACTTAGAATTTGAGATGTTAATGCCTAAAATCACCAAACGGCGTCAGAGTAGCACGAAACTTGGCACACATGACCGCCTTGGCACGAGAGACTTGTGGGAGAAGACAGGACTCGAATCAAGTTTCCGGTTTGGGTGTTACGGCCGGATTTCACTCTAGCCAAACTAGTTTCTTAAAAATCTTAGAATTTGAGGTGTTAACGTCCCAAAATCACCAAACAGCGTCGGAGTCGCACAAAACTTGGCACACACGACCACCTAGGCATGAGAGACTTATAGGAGAAGACGAGACTCGAATCGAATCGGATTCCCGGTTTGGGAGTTAGAGTCGGATTTCACTCTTAAGAAACAAACTAGTTTTTTAAGAAACTTAGAATTTGAGGTGTTAACGCCCCAAAATCACCAAACGGCGTCGGAGTAGCACGAAATTTGGCACACACAACCGCCTAGACACGAGAGACTCGTGGGAGAAGATGGGACTCGAATCGGGTTCCCGGTTTGGGAGTGAGTACCGGATTTCGGTCTAAGCAAAATTATTTACTTAATTATCTTTGTAATTGTATAGTAGTTAAATTTTTATGTTTTTTTGTAATTGACATATTAACCCATAATTATATTGTCATTAATTATATTTATTTTTTGTTTTCAGATATTTCTCGAGTAGGAGTTTGCTTCTTGTGGAATGTATGTCTGTGAACAATGTGACTAATTTTTGTTTTTGTTACCCACAGAGAATGATGAGCAAAACTTGTAATTTTGGTTTATGTTATTTTGAATTATGAACAACATTATGTATTTAAACATTATATATGTATTATGGAACATTATGTAGTGGGGTAATTTTGTTGATGTGTAGTTATGAATACAAGAATGTTTTTATTATAGAGAAATTGTTTTTTCTATACAGGAATTTTTATATTATTATGCAATTATTGGTTTCTTTTTCAATTGTTTTTCATTTAATGCAGGTAATTTTAATATTTTTAATAATTTTATTGTAGGTGTTTTTTTTTTTTTTTTTTTTTTTGGCGACAGCACCACACCGTCGCAAAAAACAGGTAATTTTAATATATATATATATATATATATATTTTGTGCAATAGTACCATATCATCGCAAAAAAATTTAGAACCATTGGCGACAATAGGCATGCCGTTGCAAAAAAAAAAACCATTCACGACAGCATTTTTTGCCGTCTCATATAAAACTTTTAGCGACGGTGAAACGGTGTCGTCGCAAAAGGTTTGACTTTTTTACATGTTATATGCGATAGTAAATTGCCGTCGCAAAAGGTAACAATTGCTGTCGCTAAAAAAAGGTGACGGCATGATGCCTTTACTAAAACGTTTTTGCAACGCCCTCTGTTGTGACCTCTCATTTGCCATCGCTAAAAGTCATTTGCCGTCACTAAAACTTTTTTGAGATGGCATTAAGAGTATTAGCGACGGCACCGTATCGTTGCAAAAAACCGAAATTTTTGTAGTGTCCGAAACAAATTCTAATTAAATTTTCCATAAAATTCTAAATATTCCAATTAGTATATTGAACTAGTCAATTTTGCTTTTGAAGCCGTTAAGGCCTTCAATTTTAGATTCTAGCAAAAATCACAATAGATATTCATACAGCTAATAGATATGAAGCCAAAAATCACATTAAACACGTAATTAACATTAAAATTCACACTAAGCACTTAAGTAACATTCAAAATTAATAATTAAAAGCATAATATGTGATGGCGTTGTTACAAGAGCCTACTCGCAAGCTTATGGTTTCTCCAGCTCCCATGTGCTTGAGGGGGGATGATAAGATATATGTGTCAGCTGCACTAAAACGAATGATGAGCTAGATCACAGAGGAGCCTACTCGCAAGCTCATGGTTTTTCCTGAAAATTGAGACAGTAAAATTTTGCATGTTAAAGGGTTGAGACACCTATAACCTTTGACAAATGGATCATAACCAGTGCCGTCTCTGGGCATGGGCCAACAAGGCCATGGCCTAGGGCCCTTCAAAATAGATTCAAAAAAGGGGCCCCTTTTATTATAGTTTAATGTAATATATTAGGTATGTTTTAAGTTTAAAAAAAAATAATAATAAAGAAGGCCCAAACTAACTTAAAATAAATTGACCCATTAAAAAATTATAAGGCTCATTCAAAAAAATTAACATTGTTATCCATTGAAATTAGACCCAAAAAAGGGTCCTCCTGTTACAGTTTATTGTAATATATTAGGTATATTTTGAATCCAAAAAAAAATTAAGGAAGACCCAAACTAACTTAAAATAAATTGACCCATTAAAAAATTGAAAAGCCCATTTAAAATAATTAGCATTGTTATTCATTGAAAATGATTTTGCAAAAAACTAGATTATGCAAGTATGATTGATTTATTTGCTTTTAAAAATGCAAGAAGAGCGAGGATCAAACGACACTTATTAATTATTGTAATATAATACTAAGTATTTTTTTGTGATTTTGACACAATTTTTTTTGTCTTTTATCTTCATTTTTTTTTTCATTCAATGAAAAAAAAAATATGAAGGGCTCCAAAAATTTATTAGTTGATTATTGGCTTTGGGCCCCAGAAATCTCAGGGCCGGGCCTGATCATAGCCAAGAAAAACATAAGGATCAGACTTCAGAGCTAACTTTTGAGGAGTGTATGGTTTAAGCCAAGGGAAACACAAACACCCAAACACTTCAAGAATGGTGTAATCAAATGGTTTATGATAGAGCAGCTCAAATGGAGAAGAATTAGAAAGGGAAGCACTAGGAAGTCTGTTGATAAGATAAGCATTAGTGACTATAGCATCAAACAAGTAGACAAGAGGCAAAGAGCAGTGTTGGAGAAGGGCAATTGCAGTTTTAGTAATGTGGAGATGTTTCCTCTCAGCTACTCCATTTTGGGAGGGAGTATGTGGACAATAGTTCTAGGTAGAATGCCATGAGAGGTCATAAAGGTATGCATAGAAAGATTAATAAATTCCGTACCACCATCAGTTATGAGGATTTTAAGGGGAAATCCATATTGTTTTTCAGCAAATGTTTTAAAAATAACAAATTTCTCAAAAACTTCACTCTTGGTAAACAGTGGATAAATGCAAGTAAATTTGGTAAAGTCATCAACACACAAGACATAAAATTTGTAACCAGAAGAAGAGGAATGATTAAATGGACCCCATACATCATTGTGAACAAGTGCAAAAGGACTATTAACAGAAGAATTCGAAAGTTTAAATGGGAGTCTGTGACATTTGGAAACAGCACAATCAATACAAAGCAAGCCATCTTTATTTAATACTAATGACAACTGATTCTTGATAGCTTGAAACTTAGAAAAGGAAGGGTGACCCAATCTCTTGTGCCAGATCATAGCAGTAGAAGATGAGGTCACAGGTACAGAAGAATCAGCTGCAGCAGATGTGGTAGTATTGTGAAATGCATGAGGTGATGAAGAAGACACATGGAAGTGATATAAGCCATGAGCATAATTGCCCGTTTCAAGAATGGCTTTAGTAAGATTGTCCTGAATACAGAATGAACATTTGTCAAAAATAATAGAACAGTTGTTATCTTGAGCCAACTATTGTACTGAAAGAAGATTAGATGAAATTTTAGGAACATGAAAAACTTTATTAAGTTTGAAAGAATGATGTGGAGTTGATAAAATACCTTTTCTAGTATTATGAATAGGAAGAGATGGGCCATTACCAATGGTGACTTGATCTATGCCAGGATAAGGCTGATATGAATTCAGTTGATGAAGATCGTTAGTAACATGATCTGAGGCTGCTGAGTCTAAAAACCATGAGGTAGAGTGAGATGGAACAATATCCTCAGGAATAGTCATGGAAGCAACAAATGCGCTTGACTTATTGGAAGTAGAAGCAGATAGAGTGAACTGATTATGTGAAGATGATGATTGTGAAACTATGAATCAAGCCTATGCCAACAATCGAAGGCTGAATGATTAGACTTTCTACAAATTTGACAAACAATGCCATAATTGGATCGATTTCTAGGCTGATACGTGTGATGATTCTGATTTGAAGATCTGCCTCTGTTTCTTCCATTAGTAAATCGATTATTGCCTCAATAAGAACCACGAGATGAACCTCGACCATGATAAGATGTAAATCCTGTAGAAGAATTTGAATCCCTTATTGCAGCATATGCAACTGATAGATAAGAAATTTGCTTTGTTTTCACTTCAATGTGAATAGATTCAGAGATCATTAATGAAGATAATTCGTCCATGGATATGGTTTCAGGTCGAGCTCGGATTGTTGCTTTGAATGCATCACATTCAGTAGGTAATCCATTTAAGGTTATGAGAACTACATCTTCATCATCAAGAGCAGAGGCAGCAAGACTTAATTGATCAACAATATGCTTGATGTTGTTGAGATAGATCTCCATAGAATCTGAATTCTTTGAAATGGAAGTTAATTTGTTTTTGAGTTGATGAATACGTTTCCTGGATAAGGAAGTAAAGTTCTTCTCTAACTATAGCCAAACTTCAGAACTGGATTGAAGATGAAGAACAGTAATAAAGATTGATGGTGAGAGAGTAGCTGTGATAGAGCTTAAAAGATGAGCATCGATAAGCCTCCATTGAGATGCTTCAGGATTGACAATCATTGATGTTCCAGATTCATTGCAGATATGATCAATAGGACATGGATAAGAATCATTGACAAACTTTAACAGATCTGTAGCTCGCAAATGATAAAGTTCGTACTGTCTAATTTGACAATTAAGAAAGAACTCAGATTAGAGATCAACATATGAAGATTACAAGGAATAGTTGGAGAAGATGAAGATGAAGATGAGCTTACACCATTGTTGATTGCTCGGTGGAGCTATGTGTGCTCTGATACCATGATGAAATTCACAAACTCTTCATTGATTATTAACTCTGATTACATCAGTATATATATTGAATACATGTGATACACTACACTATATCTATATCATATTCTATACAATCCTCTGACCACCTAACCATCTAACAGCCTACCAATCTTTGTAACTGAATCTTAACATGGTATAGGCTCCTCTGTGATGCAGCTCATCATTCCATTTGGTGTAGCTGATGCATATACCTTATCAATTAAAGGCCCTTCATAGTAAAAGCTTCAAAAAATTGTCAATTTTTTTTAATCAATCTGTAAGGGATTAATTACAAATATAAAAATAATTAAATCAAACTAAATAATTATAATCTAATAAAGCATATTCACAGGTCCAACTACGATTTAAAAAAAAAAAATACCTAGCCCAATTCAACTACCAACAAACCTAATAAGCACAAAATAAAAAGGAGAAAGAATGGGTATCAAATTCTTCTCTATAAGATTTGAATATGTAACATCTCATAAGGTGATACTATACAATCATTAAATTAGAAGTCTTGATTAATTGTCATTGTTAAAAAACCATGTAAAAACAAAAATTTCTTCCACACCCCTTCAAAAAAAAAAAAAAAAAAAAAATTTGTGCAAAGGCCTGTAAAAACTAAAATTTTAGATACCAAAATTTAGGGACCAAATATTTTTGTTGCGAAAAGTATCGCCATTATATTTTTAAAAACGAAATATATTTTTAGCAACAAAAATTGGACATTAGTGATGAATTATTATCTTTTTAGGGCCAAATTTTGTCTCAAAAAATAAACCCTTTTCAGACAAAATTATTTTGTCCTTAAAAGTGTATTTATTAGTGACATTTTCAAAAATTTTCCACTAGAAGTCTTATTTTTGACTTTTTGGGACGATTTTTTAGCGACCGTCCTCATGATGATAAAAATTGGTCCTTAAATGTTTTTTGTAAAATAAAAAAAAAAAATCACTTTTAAAGATTAAAAAAAATTAATTTTTAAAACTCTTATACATTGTAGTGAATGTGGGGAAATCAACCACAGAGTTTGTCCACTTTGTTGTTCCATATGAGTAATTTGTATTTTGCATAGAGTTTTGGTTTCTTTATTTATTTATTTTATTCATGTTAGAGGTTCTTTTGTTTGGTTGGCTCTGAAACTATATATATATATATGTATACACACCTATTCCTAGTTGTCCAAAGTGAATTTGAAGTAACATGAACATCCAATTTCATTTCTACACTTTTGAGGAACTCTACAAGTCAGCAAGAACCACAAAAATGGATATGCTAGGGGTGGGGGTGTTATTTAAAAGTTCTTTATCCAGTCTGAACATTAATGAAAGTCAATTTGTTAGCCGCGACTCAAACATATTTCAGACTGAAGACAAAAATCAAATCAAAGCCATTTTTAGAATTTAATTTATTTTTTTTCGTTATCATAATTGTATGAGGCCCCTTTTGTATCCAATAAGGGAGGATGCCTGCTCCCTGTCTAGTTTATTGAGGGTCTAAGATAATAATGAAATGGTATTCTAATTAGATAATTGGGTAAGTCATACCAATGGTACCCACATTTTACCTCATCTCATTTTGATTTTTATATTTTTAATTAATTCAAATTTAATTTTTAATTTTTAATTTTATGTTAATTTAGTCTAATTGATAATATCATTAGTATTTTTTACGAAAAATTGTCACTAAATTTGTTGATGTTAACTAACTGAGTTTAGTAAATTTATAATTTTGTCTTTCAAAATATGACACATGAGAATTATGTGTATATTTTTTATAAAAAGATAGTAAGAGTTATAATCAATTTGACTAAATTAAGACAAATTTATAAATTCATGATCAAAATTAAGTTAATTAAAATTATAAAAACCAAAATGACACTAGAATCAAAATATAAAAAGATTACCATTGTAATTTGCCATTGGTTTGGGATGTTCTAAAAAAGTGCACTTTTTGACTTATTGACTTATATGGGTTAGGTTTGATGTGATGTGGTAGAGAGGTGATGTGATTTAAATAAGATGATGTGACTTAAATAGGATAGTGACTTTTTGACTTTTTGTATTATTTAGGCCTCGTTTGGGAACACTCCCTTTTAGCCAAAAAGTCAAAAAGTTACTAAATTAGCCAAAAAGCCAATAACCCATACCAAAAAGTCAAAGATTCTCTTTTCTCTCTACTTTTTGCACATCTTTTCGTAAAAAGCCAAAGAGTCATCCCAAACATACTAGTTTTTTTTAGCTCATATTTTAGCCAAATAGCCAAAAAGTTACTAAGTGTACCCCAAACCAAGCCATTCATTTATTTATTGAGAGATTTTTGGCTATTTTTTTTTTTTTATAATTGTTTTATGTATATGCACAGTATAGTGAATATATAATAAAAGGAGAATTCTATATTACACACACCTTATACCATATGTAATTTACCTTTTTAATTATTATATTATTTTGAGACGTTTAGTTATGAATTTTTATGTTTGATTATAATTTTTTTATTTTATTTTTTTATTTTTAAAATTAGGAGCCAAAAAAATATAAAATAGCATCATTTTATTTTATAATTATAAAATATATATAATACACCATTTTTAAAAAGTGTCTACAAAATCTTTCCCAAAAAATGACGCTTCCTTTATTCTTGTGCCCAGACGAACACCTAATTAATTGCCTATCTCTTCAACTACCACCGAAACTCGTGCATTGATTGAAATTTTTCCAAACCATTCAACTAATTGGTCAACATATAAACGATGTTACTTTGTGCCATTTTGGGAACATGGTAAAAATATTTAAAAGGACTTTGATTTGTGGCACTAATTTGTTGAGCACTAATGGCACTAATTTCTATATCAAGTAAAAGAAAGAAAAAAAAAAACAAAGTTACCAAAAACAGGAAATTAGTGCCATTAGTGTCAACAGTTTTAGTGCCACAAATCATTTTTCTATCTAAAAATGTGGCTGCTAAAAAAGTCAGAAAAGTCATTTGGCAAGTGCCAAAAATGCAGCCGTAAAATTACAAATTAGGGCCTATGAAAAAAAAAATAAAAAAATAAATCTCTTATGTTGGATAAAGGTATTTTGGTCATTTTAATTTGATTTGACACCATAAATAAATATTAAACTAAAAAGCAAAAAGCTAGCTTTTTACCAACTTCCCAAATCACTTCCAAAAAAGTCAAAAAGCTTGGTAAAAAGTCAAAAGCCAACTTTTTACCAACTTCCCAAAACAACCCTATATATATTAAAAAAAATGTTTGAGGGCCACAATTTTTGTGATTTAAATGGTTTAAAATTATCAAAACGACGTTGTTTTGACAATTTTGATGTTGTTTTGTACTTAAAACGACGTCGTTTTGGCAATTTCGAGCCATTTGAGCCACAAAAATTGTGGTCCTCTACCATTGCTGATATATTAATTAGGGATCTTTTGGAAACAAAATAAAAAATTAGTTTTTAACTTTTTACTCATTTAGGTCATATCATATTTCACATTTTCTATTTTTAAAAAGAAAACATAAGTTAAAAAAGTCAAAAAATAATTTTTTTATCAATTTTTCAAAACACCATCACTTAATATATTAACTAGTGTATTAATATTAATTATAATATTATTATTGACCCTATTTATTATATAAATTATAAATATAAAAAATTTCTTAAATTATGTCATATCATCAATTGATACATTAAGTAATACACTAATTAATATATATAACATTATTTATATATATGCATATTTTTTCTTTTTATGCTGAACAGTAGAAAGAGATATTATTAGTACAGCAATGCTAGGTATCATGAAAAGTCTTTCATGAAAATGATCATAAAAGATTTATGACTTTTGGATTACACTTACAATAAAACATCACACACTAATCAAGGTAATCTAAGAGTTACAAATTTTTCATGATCATTTTCATGAAAAAAATTTCATAATCCCTAACATTTCTCTTATTGGTAAGTGAAAAGAAACCATCACGCCAGACTCCCATTCCTCAACAAAGAACCGCGAAGCCAAAACAAGAGGAGTGGGTAACAAAACCAACCAACCTACCTCACTCACATAGTCTGGCTTCTTTTATTTAGGAGTTGTTTGGGATGACTTTTATGTCTTTTTATGAAAAAATATACAGAAAAATAGAGAGGTGATGTAATCAAAAAAATATAAAAAAATAAAAAGATGAATTATTTTGTAGTAGCCAAACTTGGCCTTAGTGGCATAACAAGAAACAAAACCAGACTTGAAGCGGAGATATCTAGTTAGATTTTCCAACAGGATAAATAGTAAATATGGTTTGTAACACAGTGAGCAAAAGAAAGACAACAGCAGCAAGAAACGAGATGAGTGCCCATGGATTGTTGAAATATTTCCGTCTTAAGATCGCCAACCATAAGTTCCATTTTCCCCTGCAATGCTCATTCACATTGTCATAAACTTCTTCGTAACCTACATAAGATGCTATGATATTGTTGCCGAGCTTGTTTAACATAGTCGCAACCACTTCATTGTCACCTAAAAGGTTACGAATAATTCCATGGAGAGTAAGTATTTCTACATCTTCTGAGGTGTTCACGAGGTAATCCATAAACACATAATAAGCAGTGAAATGATTCCTTGAAGTATCAGGAAGGTATTGCTTGTATGCAACCATATTTCTGAGAAAAGACTCTGTTCTGTCTTCAACGTGTAAAGTTGAGATTTCCATTGTCCCATTTACAAACCTTATGTCGAACAAATTCGGTCCCTCAATCTTCTGGAATTTGATCCCGGCTTCTTGGAGCTGTTTTGTAGATTTTAGGGACGTGACTTCTATTCCAACAATATTTCTCTGGGATACCATTGAATGAAATTCATGGCAACAACAATAATGCAACAGGCCTAGAAGATGTTTGATTTCATCTTCTCTTGGATTTAAAACAGGAGCTTGTAAAACTTTACCTGGTGTTATCCAAACAAAAAAGCTAACAACCATGCCAACGAGGTTGTCTAGTGACTCGCTAGAATTTTTGGTCATGTTGAACAACTGCATGACGATAAAGAATGGAAATTGATTTTCAAATAACATTAAATCACGGCGGAAGCTATATCTATTATGGTCAGTCTGAAAATTGGGGTCGTTCGGGTCTCTCAGGTTTCTCATCTTAGACTTGCGAAGCAACTCAACGATGAAGCAACTGTCAAGAAGCATCATTTTTACAAACGCATTTGAATCAAGGCTAATGGGTTCTGCATAAAACTTGCGTGCTCTTTGTTCAGATTCTCGCATCGCCACGATGTATCTTTCCGCACTGGTTTCATTTCTTCGTTGAAGAAGCTGTTGGATTTATTTTCTAGTGTGGCCCAATAGCCTACATATTTTTACATGTTTTATTTTATTTGGACTCCACAATTAGATAAAGCCAATATTATATATAAAGTTCAGTAATTAGAATTTTAATATAATCACTCTTCTAAGATAAGAAGGAAACCTTGATGGATTAGGAATTCTTCTGATAGAGTTTATCTGGCCCTCTTCTCTCCTCTATATAAGGATGGGTGACTCTCCTTCTTTTGATATTATTCCATCACTCTAAGTTTTATAGTCATCCTAACGAAGTGAGAGACAGAGAGAAGAAGATGAGCCAAGAATTAAAGGTTCAACTATTAGGGGTATTTTCTCAACTTCTCTAATTCAATGGCTGACAAAGGTATATTCATTTTATTCTTGAGTTGTATTGAATTCAAGATCCTGTTAAGTTTAATTCCGTATTATTATTATGGTTACATGTATTATTAATACTTACATGTGGTATCAGAGCATCAGTTTTGTGAATCAATACACCTTGGAATAATAATATATTTATGAATATATTATTTGGGATGCAAAGTTTTGGCTAAAATAATTGTATTAATTTTTAAAGCAGTTATTATAATTTTACGTGGCTAAAACTTAAAAGATTAAAAATTGGGACAGTTTATAATATGATTTAAACGTAGCCTAGTTTTATAAAGCCTTGCATCGTGGTTATGCATGCTTCGTTTTTCACGTCTCAATTAAATGTGAATATGCATGTTTTGATTTATTATTAATTTTAAACAATAATAATAATTATTATGATCATCATAATTATAATAAAGTGCATAGATTAAAAGCAACCTTAGAATTTTGTTGAATCGTTGGGTCTATTAAATAAATATATTTATTTGATTGTATCATATTAGAGGGTTATGTTTTTGCCTTGTTTAATTATGCACACTTATTGTCTATTATTGTTAAATATTTATATATTTTCATGATTTAAAATTGATATCATGATATAATTTTATGACATTGAATATTAAATATTAAAGTGGTTAATTCATATTAGGTGTAATTCTTATTAACCATTATATGAGATATTCATGATTGTTATATTACATGATTTTGATATATAAATATTCATATTTGTCCAGAGTTATTATTATTATTATTATATTGGTAATTGCAATCATATAAAAGGAATTTTAGAAATCATAAAATAGTGATTTCATTAAAATTGTGATTGAATTAATGATAATTAAATAACTCAAAATTAATGAATAGAGAATATTGTTGGTTAGTTCCGTATTCATAGGGTTTACTAATTTAGTAGCTGCCAAAGTGGCCTAGATTTGTAAAACTTATGAATATAGAACTACATAAAAGAATTGTTAAAAGGGTAACATTAAGGTCGATAATATTCTCAATTGCAGTTATAATTAGGAGATTGAGACTAGCCCAAAGGAGAGTCACTTTCAAATAATTATAAACTGGGTAGGATAATGTAACTCATGTAATTTGACAGATTAGAATTGAATATCCAAAGGTAACATGACTGGCTGGAAAATTGCATAAATTACTTTAGACCTACATAAGTGATTCTTGACGAGTGGACAATAGATATACCTAAGTTTTGCCCAAAGGAAAGACTTATGTGATATCAATAGTTCATCATAATTCTCAAAGTTTTAATATGTATATTGTTTATGCCTTTTTCCGTGTTACTTATGAGATCTTGTGTTAATACCTCTTAAGATCTGTCAAAAAGATAGCTTGCTATCTAAGGTGGTTGGACTTAGAAGGGAGGCTATATTGACGCCTCCGACTTTCCTGGGATCTTACTTGGTTATTGACCAAAGGACTCTTTAGTAACGTTACCCTAATGCTTAAAGTAAAATTTGGTTAAAGGCTGTTGAAGATCGACAAACCACTTGCTGGCACTATTATGGTTGAATTAACAACAATGAAATATAAAGGCCACCAAGGAGTTTAGGATCACATCCTCAATATGGCGACAAAGTTGCAAAACTCAAAACTTTAGGGATGCAGGTTGATGAAATTTTCCTCGTGCAGTTTATTCTCAACTCACTTCCATCACAGTTCGGTGCATTCAAAATTCACTATAACACCAATAAAGATAAGTGGAGTTTGAATGAGCTGACTAATATGTGTGTTCAGGAGGAAGTGAGGTTGAGGGAGGAAGTACGTCAAACTGCATTGGCTATAACTCATGGAGCTATAAAGAAAAAGAAGGGTAAGTTTGTAAAATCAAAGAAAAATCCACCAAAGAAAAAGAATGAACCTGGGGAAGAAAATCAGGCTCAGAATGGTTTCACTGTCAAGTGCTACTTTTGTGGCAAGAAGGGACATGTGAAGAAAGACTGTAGGAAGCGAAAGGCTTGGTTCGAAAAGAAATGTAAGAAATTTTCTTTTGTTTGTTATGAATCAAATTTTGCTGAAGTACCTTCTAATATGTGGTGGATTGACTCTGGGGCCATGACCCACATTACCAATGACATGTAGGGATACCTCTCAACCAGGAAATCGAAGGAAAGTGAAAGATTTGTCTATATGGGGAACCGTCTCAAAGCTGAAGTCGTAGCTGTAGGAACCTATCGACTGATCTTAGAGACAGGTCATTAGATGGATCTAGAAGACACTTTTTATGTTCCTTCAATTTTTAGGAATTTAGTTTCGTTATCCAAATTAGATCGTGTTGGATATTCAGTTTTATTTAATTGTGGAAAACTCAATTTACTGTTTAATTCAAAAGTGATTGGTTCTGGTAATTTATGTGATGGTTTATATAAAATTACCTTAAATCATGAGTTTGCACAATCATTAGTAACTCTGCATTCGAATATTGGTTTAAAACGTGGTCTAATTAATGAAAAATCCTCAATCTTGTGGCATAGACGGTTGGGGCATATCTCTAGAAATAGAATTGAAAAATTGGTGAAGAATGGGATTTTGGAAAACCTAGACTTCACAGATTTTCAAATATGTGTGGATTGCATTAAAGGAAAGCAAACCAAACACACCAAGAAATGTGCCACAAGAAGTAATGAGCTTCTTGAGATAATTCATACAGATATTTGCGGGCCACTCAACATCCCATGTCTTAGTGGTGAAAAATATTTTATCACATTTATAGATGACTTCTCACGTTATGGATATGTGTATCTAATTCATGAAAAGTCTCAGGCTGTTGACATCTTTGAGGTGTACATAATTGAAGTCGAGAGACAATTAGATAGAAAGGTTAAAATAGTGAGATCAGACAGGGGTGGTGAGTATTATGGTAAATATGATGAGTCAGGCCAAAATCCTGGCCCATTTGCCAAATTCTTAGAAAGAAAGGCGTTTGTGCTTAATATACAATGCCTGGTACGCCACAGCAAAACGGCGTTGCTGAAAGGCGTAATCGTACATTTAAAGTTATGGTTAGGAGTATGTTAAGTTACTCAAATGTACCTATTTCAATATGGGGTGAAGCTTTAAAAGACTGCAATGTATATCTTAAATAGGGCTCCTAGTAAGGTGGTCCCAACAACTCCTTTTGAGTTGTGGACTGGTAGGAAACCTAGTTTGAGACACTTACATATTTGGGGTTGTCCAGCAGAGGCAAGAATTTTCAACCCACAAGAGAAAAAGTTGGACTCAAGAACAATATCTGGATATTTCATTGGTTATCCAGACAAGTCTAAAGGGTACAAATTTTATTGTCCTAATCACAGTACGAGGATAGTGGAGACTGGTAATGCTAGATTCCTAGAAAATGGTGAAATTAGTGGGAGTGAGAAAACACAAGTGGTGAATTTCAAGGAAATTAGGGTAGATGTGCCAACATTTGACCCTTATCGAAAATTTGTTGTTCCTCAGACTATTCCACAAGTTGAGGGAAACGAATAACATAATGAAAATTCTTCACCACCTCATGTTTCACTACTTCATGAAGATACCACCATTGAAAATATTGTAGAACCACCACAACCGGCAGTTCTAAGAAGATCTCAAAGGGAAAGAAAGCCTGCCATTCCAGATGATTACATGGTGTATCTACAGGAATCTGATTTTGATATTAGGATTAACAAAGATTCAGTCTCATTTTCACAAGCCATGAATAGTGATGATTCTTCTAAATGGGTCAATGCTATAAATGAAGAGTTAAAATCCATGGAACAGAATAGTGTTTGGGATCTCGTCGAATTGCCTAATAACTGCAAAAAGGTCGGGTGTAAATGGGTCTTCAAGACCAAGCGTGACGCAAAAGGCAATATCGAACGATTTAAAGCCAGACTTGTTGCCAAGGGTTTTACTCAAAAAAGAAGGCATAGACTATACAGAAACCTTCTCTCCAGTATCTAAGAAGGACTTGCTTAGAATCATCCTAGCATTGGTAGCTCATTATGACTTAGAGTTGCATCAAATGGATGTGAAAACTGTTTTTCTAAATGGGAATTTGGATGAAGAAATTTATATGGAGCAGCCAGAAGGATTTGCAAAGAAAGGTAAAAAACATTTAGCTTGCAAATTAAAAAAAAAAAAAAAAAAGTCTATATACGGCCTTAAACAAGCTTCCAAGTAATGGTATTTAAGGTTTAATGATACCATTATCTCTTTCGGATTTAAGGAAAATGCAGTTGATCAGTGCATATATTTGAAGGTTAGTGGGAGCAAGTTCATTATTTTGGTGCTATATGTGGATGACATTTTGTTAGCTAGTAATGACCTTGGCTTATTGCATGAAACCAAGGAATATCTTTCCAAGAACTTTAAAATGGTCGATATGTGTGAGGCAAACTATGTTTTTGGCATAGAGATCTTTAGGGATCGATCTCGAGGATTGCTAGGACTATCACAGAAAGGATATATTGATCATGTTTTGGAGAGATTCAATATGCAGTTTTGTTCAGCCGGTGATGCACCCATCATGAAGGGTGATAAATTAAGTGAAAAATAGTGTCCAAGGAATGACTTGAAAAGAAAACAAACGAAGGACATTCCATATGCTTTGAGGCTACAAATCATGCTTTATGGTTGCGAAATTTCATCTCAGGACTTGGTGTTGTTGACTCAATTGCCAGGCCGCTGAAGATATATTGTGACAATATCGTAACAGTTTTCTTCTCTAAGAATGGAAAGTACTCTAGTGGTTCCAAACACATGGAAGTAAAGTACTTAGTCGTTAGAGAAAGAGTCCAGAAACAACAAGTGTTAATTGAAAACTTAAGCACCTCTCTTATGATTGCTGATTTATTCACAAAGGGATTGCCACCAAAGACATACAAAGAGCATGTTATCAGGATGGGTCTTTTTAGCAACCCTTGATGTGTATGGTTAATCATGAGTGCTTATTTTTATTTGACACTATTTGCGTAATAATAAATTTTGTTTCTGTTTTTCCTGTTCTAAAAGTGTGTGTACACATTAAATTGAATATTGATAAACATGGAATGTCTTAACAAGACAAATTACAGGGGCCTTTCAGGAAAATAATTATGTACCCTGATAATGGACTGGGTTGGTGAAGGTTATCAATGGTGTAGTGCATAGAAGGAAATATGACATAAATGTTATATAACCGCTATGACTCACATTGGTGATCTGAAATAATCACAGTATTATAGTTTCTAATATATCTGAACTTATTGGCTATTTAAAAAAAAAAAAAAATTCGTGATCACGTGTCAAAGTTTTTAGTGTGGAATCCAATGAGTCAAAATTTTTATAAGTTACATATTTTTGGAAAAACTCATAATTGCATCATAATCGGCTTAATGGGCCAAGTGGGAGAATGTTGGATTTATTTTCTAGTGTGGCCCAATAGCCTACATATTTTTACATGTTTTATTTTATTTGGACTCCACAATTAGATAAAGCCAATATTATATATAAAGTTCAGTAATTAGAATTTTAATATAATCACTCTTCTAAGATAAGAAAGAAACCTTGATGGATTAGGAATTCTTCTGATAGAGTTTATCTGGCCCTCTTCTCTCCTCTATATAAGGATGGGTGACTCCCCTTCTTTTGATATTATTCTATCACTCTAAGTTTTATAGTCATCCTAATGAAGTGAGAGACAGAGAGAAGAAGGTGAGCCAGGAATTAAAGGTTCAACTATTAGGGGTATTTTCTCAACTTCTCTAATTCAATGGCTGACAAAGGTATATTCATTTTATTCTTGAGTTGTATTAAATTCAAGATCCTGTTAAGTTTAATTCCACATTATTATTATGGTTACATGTATTATTAATACTTACAGAAGCTGTTGCAAGTATCGTAATTTTTGCTCTTCCATTGGTTGCAGATTATCCTTACCATGGTGATAAGGACCAATAGCAACTATGTTTGGTTCATAAGCTTTTTTTATTTTCGTTGCGTAGTAGATCATGTACTCTAAAGATGCAACGTTCAGATGGTATAGGAGGTAACTCGGCAAGATTTTTATCAATATCGAGCATAAGATCGGCACTTGTCTCTGACATGTTCTATGTCTGTGCACACAAATTTTCAAGACCATATGTCAAAAATAATAGTACAAATTTTCATGCCTTCAATTAAATCAGATCTACAATTAATCAATAAGGCAAATTGCATTTCTCTCTCAACTTGGTTTTCATTGCTATGAAATATGAATTAAAATGCAAATTCAGACATAAGTGTCTTAAAAGACAATGAACAAGACAATAAAATATAATTTTCATAACAACAAAATTGAAAATTAAGGATAAATTACATTTACATCCCTTGAGGTTTAACATAATTTCAAGAACTTCCCTTGTGATTTTAATAATAACACTAATGAATCTTACTTTTGAAATTATTATTAATATTCTCCGTTAATCCTCCATTAAACAAAATTTGTTGATATCATACGTTATAAGGTTTAAAATGCCAAGATAGCCCCTTAATTACCTTATCTATTCAATGATAAATTTAAGTCACCTCTCTAAAATTTGGCATATAAATTAACAAACACTCATGCATATTTTAGCAATGTTGAAAAAAATTCTTAAATTCTATATAATATTAAACAAGGCCCCTAAATTGTTAAGATATAATTTAAAAAAGGGTACTTACGTATAGGCCCTAATAAGAGGACTTATTGTCTATTAGGTCCTATGAAAAAAATTTGTCATAAAAAAATGTCACTAATTGTAAGTTTTAGCGACAATTTATAAAAATCATGACAAAAAAAGTCACTAATTGTCAATTTTTAGCAACATATATAAAAAATTGTCACAAAAAAATTATTTTTAACGACAATTTTACTAAGATTTATTTTCAATAAGACTTGATGGGAATTAAGTTTAACTATTAGGACCTATTGTAGTTTACCCATTAAAAAACTTAATAGGAAAAAAAAAATAATTTTTATTAAGAAAATACCTAAAAAGAAATAATATTAATTCCGAACAAAAAAAATTATCCGGTATTATATCTCTAACCAAATTACAAACGTTTGTAAACTTATTTCCAAATAAATTCAATTTTGTTCGGTAATGAGTATCCAAAAAAAATTAAAATATTAAGATCTTTGCCTTTGTTGTAACTATTAGACTAATTGTGTATAGAAAGTATATTTCTAGAGTTTTTAGAAATATAATTAATAGGTATTATTTAGAGTGTCTAAAAAAATAAAAAAATAAATAAAATTTTAAATTAATATATTCAAAATAATTGGATGCTCAACCTAATTTTTAAGGTGGATTTAGAACCTCTCAAAAACAGCATTGCCCCTGTTTTTTTTCTTCTTCTATATGCCCTTCAATCTTTTTATTACATGTCATATTATAAGAGAAATGTTATATGCATCAATTAATGTATTAATTAGTATATTAATTGATGATATGATATAATTTAAGATATTTTTGATATTTTTAATTCATACAATAAATGAGGTTAATAATAAGATTATAATTAATATTAATACACTAATTAATATCATAAATATGTTGTCAAAGTTTTGAACGGGAAACATTTAATTGGATTAATGTTCCACCGCCAAATGAACCAATCAACTTTCCATTTGCTCAAAACTTTTTTGAGAAAGGTTACATCACTAATTTTTTTATCAGCAATGATAGGTGTCATGAAAATTTTTTCATAAAAATAATCATGAAAGTTTTGTAATCCTTGGATTACACTTAGAATAAAGTACCACACACTAATCAAGGTAATCCAATGATCATAAATTTTTCATGATCATTTTCATGACAAAATTTTCATGATCCCTAATTTTTCCATTTTTTTATTACACTTTTGTATTACGGTTTACATGGACGTGGGGCTGCTGTGCATTCCGTACAGTAATTATTGTGGTGAGATTATTCTTATTTTAGGATTTATTTTAATAATTAGAATCGTTTAGTTTTTAAAATAAATTAAATACCATATATTTATAAAAATTTATATTTATTAGATATTAATAGATATTTTATCAAATCACATTTATATTTAATTTTATTCTTAAAATCATACTTACCATTTATTTTTTAGATATAAATGTGATTTGATAAAAAAAGTTATTAATACCCGATCAATTTAATTTTTTTTTCAAGTATGCTGTATTTAATGTTCCCTAAAAAGTGAATAATTTAAATTATCAATATAGAACTTGAAGTAGATTGAAACGGCTGCACAATAATAGCTGTTGTGCACTTTGCACAACAATCACCCCGATTCCTATTTACATGGATATTGATGACTGATGCTTTTATTTAAAAATAATTATTAAAGAATTAATTAAAGCAAATGATATCATGCTGCATATTGTGGTTGATATAAAATGGTAAAACAAAAAGAGTAATAAATAATAGTTTTTCACTTTTTTTTTTTCTTCATCCATGCTTGTCTCATAGAGAATGCTATATATGACTTACATATTTTATCAAATTTTTTGGCTTCCTATTTAACTTTTCAGGTGCCATGATAGATTCTATTATATTTATGACTTTATTTGTATGAATAGACATGAGTTGTGGTTGTCGAGAGAGAATATATTAGTATAACTAAGAATTAAAAGAAAAATGCTCAATTCCTTCAATTTTTTCTCTTTCCAAAACTCTCTTACTGATGTGATAAACAATTTAAAAAAAATTTAATTGGTTCATATTGTTCGTCCTAAAGACGCACATTAACGAAACCCAATAAATATTTGATACTTTTTTTTTATCTGGATAGAGTAATTGTTGCTTTAGATGTAAATATATACATTAACGATGATTCGAACTACTTATTTAGTAAAATTTTTCGTGTCTATTATTCTATAAAAAAATTAGGCCGATCCGATAGTTATAACATTTTTATTTTATCGTGTTTATCTTTTAAAAAAAAAAAGTCTATTTCAAAAATAAAAAAAAAATTAGTCTTCGTTCAATTTTTTGGATATAAATGCAATAAAATAAAAGGATTGTGATTATCGGATAAATCTATTTTTATTTTTTTTCATGAATAATATGTACGAAAAACTCTATGAAATGAACAATCTGAATCATTAAAATAGGATCTATGGTGAGCTCTATGGACCCTAACATGATATCAAGTTCATATTTTGAATTTGAAAGAAGTTCAATCCTTTTACTTGTGTACACCATAAATTCATAATTTGCGATATAAATTGGTATAACACACCACAAAAACCTGGTAACATTGTGCATTTTTTTTTTTTTTTTTTGACAAGCAAAATAAAAAAAAAATTATTGATGAAAATCAAACTTAAAAGAGGATGATATGAGAAAAAGAGGAATGGTGCAACAAGCATCATCGCAAAACAAAAAAAAAAAAAATGTGTCATGATGCAAAGACTAATCATGCAATTTCCCCTATCGAGGATCCCTTCAAGTCCAGATTTTAGAGTGGAGGGTACTGTTTGGGCTTGTGAGGTTCATTATGGGTCCTGTTTTGATAATCCAAACAGTTCATTTTGTCGGGCACTTCGTGTATTTCATCCACATAAAAAATTAGGTCAATTCGATAACTATAACTTGTTCAATTTTTTACTAAAAAAATAGACAACAAATGTATTTTTTAAAACAAACCATATATTTTTTCAGTAAGAAACGTAATATATTGAACAAGTTATAATTATCAGATCGACCTAATTTTTTTTATGGATGAAATACACGAAGTAGCCAATAAAATGAACGATTTGGATTATCAAAACAAAATCCGTGATGAGCCTCATAGGCCCAAACAGCACACTCCAGCCCAAAATCTAGACTGGAGGAATCCTCCTCCCTTGTGTTATATCATATAGATATAGGAATGCCAACCTTATTGCGATGATTTAGCTTATTGTAATGCTTTTGCATTTTCACTTTCTTTATTGTTGGAATTTGTTTTGTACTTTGTATTTGTTTCTTTCTTCAATAAAGCTTCTTCCTTATCGATCAAAATATATATATATATAGATATAGGAATGCAAAAGAGGATAACTTCTATTGAAAGGGTCGTGTCCTGGGCTACTGAAAAAAAAAAAAAACTTCCTATTGATCATACAAAATACTGAAGTTTGACGAGCAACAACATAAAGCAAATAAGAATCATAACTTCAAGATATATATATTTTTTATCAGCCAAAAAAGAAGTTTACTGATGCATCAAAATAAGATACAATCTTCAAGAACACACATCAAGAAACAAAGATGCAAAGGGTGAGAATGATGTTGGAGGCGAAGTACTGCTACACAATAAAGCCTTTCGCCCATAAATTTATTTAGAATGATGTTGCAGGGTTGAGTTTCAAATTATTGAATTTTGTGGGATTCATGGCTTAGATTAATCTAAAATCACACAAATATATTTCTCAATAAATTTTTACCTAAAATTTTTAGATTTCTAATCTCAAAAGGTTGGTCTAGGGGTGAAAACTTGTGGGCTGGGAGTATAGCTCCCTCCAACCTCATAGGCTAAAAGTCTTCTAAGTGGTCAGTCCATACGGGGTCTTGTCCCGACTTTAAATGAGTCCTGTTCTAATGGATAGCGAGATTGGCCTTGAGATTAATCAGTTTATTGAGTCGAATACCGAATTATAAAAAAAATTAAATTTATGATATTATTATAAAATTTAACACAAAAAAAAGTAGAAACTCGTACAACTTACTAGAACTCGACGGCCCACACCAGTCTTTGTTTGGCCACTCTCGCTACCTTTTCCTTGGAGGAGAAAGTGAATTATTTTGTGATTGTGTGATATAACTGCATGAGATGAGAGAGGCCCTTTTGAGCTTTTATAGAGTGGCAAGTATTTCTTTTCAGGTACATCTATCATGCATGACGCATGAGTTGCATCCAACGAGTGACGCAAATTAAGAGTGGAAAAGACAAATACTACTCAAGTACCTACTTGGCAACATGTCATGTGTGAATAAAATAATGAAAACATTATAGAAAAATGGGACAGTTTTAAAATAATTACATGGTAGTGAATTTTTTTTTTTTTTTTTTTTTTTTTTTCCTTGGACATGTCTAATATATAAGAAAGACTTATACTAAACATAAAAAATACTTGCACCGCAATGAAAATAAGTCCCAATGAAATGTAATTTCGCCTAAAATAATTTTCTTTTAGATTGACTTTGTTAGAGAAGAAAATGGTTAGAAAAATAAAATCAAATATTTTTTGAGTTTATTTAGTATTAAAGTTGTAAAAATTATAAGAATTTTTTTTCTTAACAACTCATATTAACATTGGTCCTGCAGATTAGTCAGTTCATAGAGTTATTAAAAATATATATATATATATATATATATTATAATTAGCTTCATATTTTCTTACCCCAAAAAAAATAAATTAAATGTTTAAATTTGTCCATTTAAAGAGTTAATTATAATTCAACTTTCAAATTTCTTAAAATTTTTCTTCTAAAATTTCCATCTTAATCAAATACATATGACAGTTAATCAACAACGACACAAAATTTTTGTTTTTGTTTTTTGTAAATATAATTTAACATCTTCCCACTCCCAACTCCTATAAATACTACTCTCTCTCTCTCTCTCTCTCTCTCTCTCTCTCCCTCCTATAGTTCCGGGAGCATTTGGAAAGAATATCTGTAAATAATCCTAATGGAACAACTGTAATTAAAACAAAATATAAATATTATGTACATTTACTTTGTGTTGCATCTGTAGGGGTACTATTCATCTAAAAAGACATGCTAACAAACATTTACAAAGTCAACAACTTAATATTATAACTTAAATGCAATTAGGGAGTTCAACAGCTGGTATTTGTAAACATTTTCATATGATCTTGTACGTGCACAAGATTCTGTAGTTAATTATATTATTAAGAAAATAACATTTTACTACTAATTAATGTCCCAATTTTTTAGAAATGATTCATAGATGTTTTGCACCTTGATATCAAGGTTTTTCAAGAAATACTACTAGAAACAGGATTTTAAAAAAATTTACGATATTAAAATTGAATTATTTAACTTTTTTAAAGATTTGAATGAAAGAGTTTGTTTAACATCTGATCTGTAGTTAAATAGTGGTTTAGAATATCAATGCATCACTGCATATTATATTGATAATTATTAGAAATTAAATAAAAGAATCATTTCATTTATATTAGTTGAACTTCCATACAATAGTTATTCACTTGGGGTGGCAATAATGAATGTATTATATGAGTGGGTTTTGCAAAATAAAATATTTACTATTGGTTTAGATAATACATCATATTATAATTAGACTGTAGCACATTTAAAATCAATTTTACAATTATTTGTTGATGGTGATTTATTTCATACTCATATTTTAAACTTGATTATTAAAGAAGTTATACATGTATATGAGACTTTTGTACTGATAATAAAACATGCAATTCTATCTATTATGTCTTCTCCTAATTGAATTTCAGAATATAAAAAAATTTGTCAACAAGAATGTATGCAATTTAAAAAATTAATTTTAGATATAGACACTGGGTCGAATTCAACGTATAACATGTTAAAGAGAGCTTGTAAAAAAAGAAAAACAATAGATTTATATTTTGCAACAACAATAGGAGGAATATTAACTCTCACAGAAGATAATTGGCGCCACATAAACTTATATAAAGATTTTCTAAAAGTTTTCATGCTGCAACAAAATTATTTTCTTTGTACCTCTATGGATTTTGTACCTCTACTCAGTTCTGCTGGTCTGATATGGAACAATTTATCTCCTCCTAAAGCCAAATTCATTACTTGGTTGGCATGGAAGGATAGACTTAAAACAAAGGATTTTTTGCACCGAATTGGAGTGTTGAGGGGGAATATGGATTTACATTGTGTGTTTTGCAATTCTGATTTGGAATCTTCTAATCACATTCTATTGCTTTGTCCTTTTGTGTGGAAGGCGTGGGTAAGCATAATTGAGTGGTGGGGGCTGGTGTGGGTAACACCAGATTTAGTAGACAATTTAATTCAATGGTGGTTGAGTTGGAATTTTAATAAAAAAGAAAGGATGTTTTGGAGATCTATTCCCTCAATTTTGCTTTGGTCTGTCTGGAAATGCAGAAATGAGTGTATTTTTGCTGTTAAGCATCTAGATTTGGTGGAGTTATGTGAGACAATTAAGGTAAGGTTAGCACTTTGGTGGAAATCACATAATTCTGGGTGCCTTTATTCTGTAAATGATATTGTGATTAATTTTCAGGTGGTGAAACAAAGCTTGTAAAAGCTGATTGGGTGTGCAGATGTATGGATAGTAGGAGCAAATGTCCCATGAGGGTAACAGCAGCATTGTGGGCGGGCATGGTGCATTCTATGTTCTACAAATGTCCCAGGAGTGTAACAGCAGCATTTTGTGGGTGGGTATGGTGCATTTTATGTTCTGTCTCCTGCTAAGCAGCACCTGTAGCTTTATGGGTCAGTTTGAAGATCTGTTGATATGGTGTGTGGGGGTTCTGCATTAGTGATGTGGTTTAGGTGATCAAAGAGCTCTGGATGTTTTGTTGTTATGTTTTTCTTGTTTTGGCTGTTTTTGTTTGGTTAGATGGAGTTTGGACCTCGGTTTGATTATGGTGGTTTTGGAGAACATGGTGAGTTATGCAGTTAAATGTTTGGTCCTCTGAATGCGTATCAGTGGCTGGAGTTGCAGTTGGAGCTATTGCACCAGTGGTTGGAGTTATAGATGTTGCTCCGATGTTCATCATCTGTTCATCCTCTGTTTCTGTTGCTATCCTATTTTGGTTGTGAGAGCTTATCAAGATTGGAAAAGCTAGAGACGTTATATCTTGAGGATAACAATTTCAACAAGAGCATCATTCTATGTTTGAGTTCATTGATCTGAATTGTTGTTCTGAATTGTTGGCATCATCAGTGGGCCTGCACCAGCAGATTGGGTAGGTGCATTGTTTTATCACCGTCAGCTGGTTCTTTGTTTTGAGGCTTGGTTGGGCTGTTGATTGGAAGTGCTGTTGGGTGAAGCTCACGGTATAAGGGATTGCTATATACTATATGAAGCATAAATATCAATCCTGCTGGTGGTGTTGCTGAGATGGTTGTGGATGGGCTCAGCTTGCTGGTGGTGTTGCTGAGATGGCTGTGGTTTTAATCTTGTTTTGTTGTGGTAGATTTAAACTAGGCCACCATGCTGCTGCAGAGTGGATTGTAATTTATTTGGCATGAAAGGTTCAGTGAAGAATATAGGAGTTATTGACAATATGGATCAATTTCAGTTGCCATGTTCAAATTTAGTCTTGTGGCTGCTATGCTGTTATGCTGCTATGTTGGTATGGTATGTTATGATGTTGGTGTGATGGTCCCTGCTCCGATAGTTTCAGGCTGTCTGTTGTTCTGTGCCTCTATTTTGCTATGTCTATTTTGGTGGCTGTTTTACTTCTTTTTTCTTGTTGGTTTCTCACCAACTTTGAGGGTGCTAGCAAATGATAGAATAGGCTTTTTGGTGCCAACCTAGTTGGGATGATTTTGCTCATTGTGATGCCTTTACATTTCCCTTTCCTTTTTTGATGTAATGTGTTTTGCACTTTGTACTTCATTTTTACATCAATAAAGTTCCATTCTTTTGCCGATAAAAAAAAAAAACAAAATTATTTTCTTTTATATATATATACCTATTTCACCATTTATTTTACATATATTAGCAGAAATAATGAAAATTTTCACAAAATATATGCATAATGAATATTATGTCATCATTATTATTGTAATGAAAAAAAAAAAAAATTGATAAATATTTTTGATCAATTTGCCCATCTGTTAGGTTTAGCCATCATAGTTGATTGTAGAAGTAAAGACACTAGTTTACAAAAAAATTTACAACTTATTTTTGCTGATAAAAAACAATTTGACCCTATTATGCAAGCATATAAAAATTATTTGAAGACTATAAGGAAGTTGTACCTGCAAATAGACCTACACACACTACACTGATCTCATCTTAAGGTGAAAGAATAAGTGTTTTTTCAATAATAAAAACTAGAAGAATATCTCAAAATGCAAGCGTAAGTAGTTTTGAATTACAACGTTATTTGGATAACCCACCTGTGAATGACGACAACGATTTTGATATTTTGAATTGGTGGAAACAAAGCAAAACAAAACTATGTGACCTGTGCTTTCACAGATGGCCCGTAATATACTAACTGTTTCTATTTCTACAGTGGCTTCTGAAATAGCTTTTAGTGTAAGTGGATGGGTATTGAGCGATTACCGCAGCAGACTTTCACCCAAATTTGTTGAGGTACTTATGATATTGAGAGATTATATGCATGAGCTTACAAGAAGACAAGATTGTAGTGAAAATGAGAGAATTCAAGGCAATTTGAATGATATATCATTGGGTATCGCGAGTGAATTGTGCACCTCCTCCGATGATTGATCAACAATTTTTTTCCCACTATTTAATGTCATAATGTTTTTATTAGATTATTGAGGTAGAGTATAATAAAAATGATTGGTAAGCTAGTAGCTGCCAACCTAATTGGGATATACTTGACCTATAATGATGCAATTTCTCTTTCATCATCAATAATCTATATTTAATTTATTTAATAATATAAATTTTTGTAATATTTTATTTCATTTTGAAATAAAAATTATTAATTAAATGTTATCTATTAAATTACGATATATATAAAATTATTCATTTCATTTTTTTTTTCCTGGGAAAGAATTAAATAAGAAAGTGGCATAACTTCATACTTTTTGAGTCATATAACATAATCAAGTATCTCATTAATCATAACTAAAATAATGTCATAACTCAAAAAGAAAATTAGTCATAACTAAGGTAGAAAATGACATAACTTGATACTTATTACTTAGTCATAATTAAAAATAAAAATAAAATCATAACTAAACACCACACATATAACGGTTTCGGTTTAGACCAGACTTATTTCATGCTCTTAGATTCGGGATTTCATACCTTTAACGGTTGTTCATAACCTTTATCACCTTGTAGTAGTTGAGTTAAGTTGTTGGTTGTGTTTGAAACATGTTGGGAGTTGCTTTTTCAATAGAGTTGATGTCCAGATTTCTTCTTGTTCACTGGAGCGATGGTTTGGCCGTTCAAGCGGTCTTGAGATCTCCTAGTATTTTTGTAGATTTACAAAACTTCTAGGAGTACGGTATTCTTCACTTGAATGGTTCTTCTTGCGCTTGAGCGATCTCTGCTGTCTGCAAAACTTCTGGAAGGTGGTCATTGTACGCTCAAGCGATATTTCTGGCACTCGAGCAATCTCACTTATTGTATCTAACGCTCAAGCGATGGTTTAGTTGCTCGAGCAATCTTTGCATATATCAGTTCAAGAAAAGAGGTTTTAAATCACTTTTTTATTTCATTTCTCTCTCTCTCTCTCTCTCTCTCTCTCTCTCTCTCTTTCTCTAAAACTTCCCAAACCCTAATTTATTCTCATTCTCTCTCTAGTTCTTGCTTAAAACTGTAAATACTCCATTATCCATTGATTTCTCCACTATCACTCTTTGGAGAAAAAGGTAGAGCTCGTCGAAAGCTTCATTCTAATCGAAAAGGATTTTGTTTTTGGCTCCGTCAAAGTTTCACCCTTTGCTCCCTTCCTCTTCTACTCTTAAGGTAGGGGTTTCTCCAGCCTTCTAGTGTTCTTAACTTAGTTATGTGTTCCTTGACTAGCATTGAGGCTTGAAAATAGAGATTTTGGATTTAGGGTTTAGATTTTGAAAAGTAAAAGAGGGCTTTTCAAATGAGTTCTTGAAAAGGGTTGTGGGAATGTGTTTATTGTTAAGTTATGTTAAAAGATTGGAAATATCTTCTTTAAAAGTGTTTTTGATATAAAAACATCTGTGACTTGAAAGTCATAAATGTTTGATTCATGAAAAAAAAGAGAGAAAGGATGTTGGGTTTTGAAACTATATAGAAAATGTATTTGTTGATAATGAGAGTAAAGTTGGATATGTATTATCACTCCCATTTTGAAATTTATGAGATTGTATCTGTTATTGGAAAATTATCTGTTAGGTAGAAATATCTGTTTTGGACTATTGGTAGAGGATAGCTTTGATTGTTGTAGAAATTGTATGAGGATTAGGTCAATTGAAACTAATTACTCATACATCTTGCATTGAGTATTCTCCCATACTGAATTATTGAAAATGGATTGTTTTGAGAAAAAAATGGGTGTATACCTTGGTGAATCTGATTAGAGGGTGTGGTTGTGGTTTATATTATTGGCATGTGTGTCCTTGGTGAAAGTCCAAAAACCCATGCGGTTAGGTGCCGATCCTTCTGATTAATACCGGTAAAATGACTTTGGTAGTGCTTGTATAGCCACTGGCAGACATATACTTAGAGATTCCCAGTGTTTTGTATCCACTGTCTGATTTTCTGATATAAAATAATATTTTTCATGAATTGATATATAATCCTGGCAAGGCATTGTTTTTAAGTTGGTAAAGTGTAATGTTTTAGCAAACGGCATGGCATCACATTGCATTCACCATATGATTTTGTTAATCACATTGCATTCACCATATGATTTTGTTAAGTTTCATACGTTGTGTTTGGATATCTCTACTGGGTTTTAGCTCACCTTACATGGAAAACAACTTTCAGGTGCTGATGATATGCCTCCACCAAGGACATAGCTTTGGAGGATTTGGAGCCAAGAGTTTCTTTTGTTTTCTTTAATGTAATTATTTTTGTACAAGCCATGAGCTTTAACTGTATTGAGTTGATCTCACTTTTGTTGTACCCAAGCATCAACTTGGAAAGATATAGCCATCAGGGCATGAACTTATCTGTATTACCTTTTTGTTTTAGTTCACTCACATGTGGCATATGCTGTACATTCAGGATCTATGATTTATGAATGTATTCTCACATATGTCGCCTTTTGTATGGTAAAAGAATATAAATGAAAGGTTAATGTTCCACAATTTTTACGTTTTCTATTAAATATAATGGTATGGGTTGTTATTATTATTTCGGAGCGTTACAACACGAGCCATAACCAAATAACTCTCATGAAGTATAATAACTAAAATAATGCCATAACAAAAGAAGAAAATTACATAACTTCCTAGTTGTTTAGTTATAACTAAAAAAACATAAGTCATATATAACTAAATACCACCACATAAAACATAACCAAATATCTCATTAATCTTAACTAAAATACTATAGTATAATTTTTTTTATCCCTTATAAATAATCTATATATATGATGTATCTATTAATTATTTTTCACCAAAAAAAGAAAAAAAGGCTTGCCAAGCCTGAGCCTAGGCTTGTGGCCCTATTTTGAGTGGGCTGGGGCTTGGGCTTGGGCCTAGGTCTAATTTTTGGCCTAGCCTAACTTGAACTATGGCGGGAGCCTGCACAGCCCGAAAGTGGGCCGACCCGAGCTTGGGCCCGGGCTCAGATGGACCAAATTTGCACCCCTATTTCCAAGTATATTTTATTAGAACAAATTACACTGTTAGTCCCTATACTTTAGGCCTTATGTCATTTTGGTCCTTATAATTTCAATTTGATTGATTTTGACCATGAGTTTTTTTACTTTGTCTCAAATTAGTTCAATTAATTCCAACTATTAGCATTTTGTTAAGACAAATGCGTACATGAATGACACTTTGAAATTTTTTATTTTTTTTAAATTTTTTATCAACAACCTTTATTGATAAATAAACCATACAAAGTAGGAAATAATACAGCAATAAAGAAAAGCCTAGTGCATAGGTCATCATAATAAAGCTACACAATCCCAACTACGTTGGCACACAAAATCATAAGACAGCACCAAACCAGTAATTGGTGAGGAACCAACAGCAAAAACAGTAGCCACAAAAATAAACACCTCAAATACAAAGCCTAATAACCTGCTTGAGATTCATTACAATATCTTGAAAAGAGTAAGAAAAACATTTGAGATTGTATTTAGCCCACAAAGCTAACCTCAATTTCACAATCTCACCTAAAACATTTAGATTGGGTTGCCAGCCATTAAACATACTATAGTGGCCCGGTCAAAAATCTCAACCCATTTTGTTTTTGGTTGGACACGGGGTTATCCCAGGTAACCTTGATTGTTTTTGAGAAGTTTAAACCTCTGGTGTGTCTCAGGCTGGTTACTGGGCAGCAGCTGACAACCAGTAGGGTTGCACTCGAGATGTCGCTGAGGGTGGGTCTAGCCCGCGAGGGGCCACGACCAAATGTGGCTTTCAAGTTTTTGGCCCAAGAGAAAGTGCATTGCCTACTATGGGCTACGGTGAGGGGCTACAACTGGCATGGTCGGGCCGTAGTGTGCCTAGTTGTGCCGGTGACCAGGAGCGTTGGTGAAGGCGCGCTCGCGGTGGGTTAGACCGCTGCCATGATGGTGAGCCTTTATAGGTCGTCTGTACACTAAAAGAGTCACTTTTTTAGATCTTTCTCTCTTCTATCTCTCTTTTTGCCATTTTTGACCCTCAAACTTTTGAAGCTTGGGTTTCATCTATATTTATCCATTTTCTACCCCTAGTTCCATAGACCAAAATGTAAAGCTCGATGAGGGCTTCCATTTAATCTGAGCGGATTGTCTTTTTGTCGCTGGCAGATTTTTTCAGCCTGTCTCCTCTCCTCTTCGCTTCAAGAGGTAGGGTCTATTTCTTTAACTCAATATGAATTCGGTAGTACGCTTATGGTAATTTCGGATATTTTAATATGTTGTTTTCGGGTTGATTTTGAAAGTTATGTTTTGAGGATTAAGGGTTTTGTTAAATTGAGGTTTGTTTAGTTATAATTTTGCTACTAAATCTATTTTTTATATATAAAATTGCATGTGAGTATCTATAAGTGGAAAGACCCAATTTGTGGAAAACTCTAAATATTAAGGTTCTGGAAGTTAGGTGGATTTTTGGAAAAGGATTTAGTTGGAAAATATGTTTATGAGATTTTGGAAACAATGAGTATTGAGTGCTCTTTTGAAAATGTTAAATTAGTTGGAAAAGTATATGGGTTTTGTAAATGTGATTTTGAAATGTTAGATTGTATATCTGTATTGTTATCTTTTATTTATTGCATTAGAGATAACTATTTTGGCTATCTGTGGAGGATAGTATTGTTGTATATTAGAAATTGCATGTGACTAAGCAATAAAATTATTTACAAAATCATACATATCATTATGCATGGCATGGATTTGGAACTCAAAACTGTATGTTTTGAAAATGTTGTTTTGAAAACAATTATTTTTATGTTTTTAAAACTTTTTTTTTTTTGGAACTCATGTATTGTGTAATGAAAATGAGTGAATACCATGTGCAATCTGGGTAGGGAGTGTGTTATGGTTAATTAGGTTGGCATGTGTGTCCTTGGTGAAAGTTTAGAAACACACGCAATTAGGTGTTGATCTTTCCAAATAGTATCAGTAAAATGACAATAATAGTGCTTGTATAGCCTACGTTTACATAGGTGCCGATATCGTTGGTGAAATTCCAGTGAAATGGCTATCATGGTAGTGCTTTTGTAGCCTACTTTTTATACACTTGCCTAGAGATTCCCAGTGTTCATATTTACTGCCATGTTTTCTGTTTAAAGGAAAGAATAATGGATTATGATTTGAACGCTGGAAATGTACAAGCAATGTAATTACTATTTGAAATGATGGTTTATGGAAGTGTTTTTGGAAACTGGTTTAACCAAACAAATTATTTTGATTATGGATAGGTTTTGAATAAACGAAAGGCATTGGTGATTTGGAAAATGGCTTAATGAACAGTGACTTGCTTTTGAAAATGCATTAAACATAATATATATTTATGTATATTATAGCTTCATGATCATTTATACTAGTGGAGCATGTTTAGTTTTTAAAATATACTCTACTAGGCTTTATGCTCAACCTACGTGGCTGAAAACATTTTCAAGTGCATGATACTTTTGGATATGGACATTGGATGTTTGATATCTGTTGGAGCCGAGTAAGAGTGCACTGTTATTTGTAGGTCTTGGGCCATTGTATTCATTTAATAAGTTGATGCCATTCTTATAAGGATTACACCCTTGTATATGATGTAAGCATTTGGGTAATTTCAATTATGTATGGCATCACTATATGTTTTAAGCTTGCTTCAAACCATACAATGATTTGACAAGCTTACAAATTTTCTTATTTTGTCCTGGAGCTAAAAACCCCTGAAGTTGCTCCATGTAGATTTCTTCATCTAAATCTCCATTTAAGAAAACTATCTTTACATCCATCTGATATATCTTTAGACCACGTAAAGCTTCTATTGCAATCACCATGCAAATGGATGTAATTCTTGTCACAGGTGAATACGTATCAAAGTAATCCAAGCCTTCTTGCTGCCTATATCCTTTGATAACTAGCCTGGTTTTATACTTATCAATTGATTCATCCGCTTTTATCTTTCTTTTAAAGAACCACTTACTTCCTAAGGCCTTACTACTTGGGGATAGATCAACCAACTCCTAAGTATGGTTCTATAAGATGGAGTCAATCTCATTCTTAATTGCTTCTTTCAAAAAGGACTTTCTGATGAAGTCACAGCTTCATGGAAAGTTCAAGGTTCTCCCTCTAACATATAAGTCAAGAAGTTTGAAATCTTGGTTCATCTACTTTCTTAGCTTGATCATCTATGTGATCATTTGCGTGATCATCTATGTGATCATTATCACCTTTAACCTCTTTCATGGAACTCAAAACCCCTTCTTGAAGATGACAAGGAAATACATCTTCAAAGAAAGATGCATTTCTTGATTCCATGATAGTATTCTTGTGTATATCTAGAATAGCCGACTTATACACAAGAAATTGATATGCATTGTTATTATTTTCATAGCCAATGAATATACAATTCGCCGACTTCGGTCCTATCCGAACCCGCTTGGGTGTAAGCACTGTCACTTTCGCAAGACACCTCCACATTCGTAGGTATTGATATGAGGGCTTGTGGCCTTTCCATAACTCATATGGAGTCTTTTCCACTTTCTTCTGAGGTATTCTATTAAGAATGTAATTTACTGAGAGAATCACTTCCTCCCACAAGTTCTGTGGCAACCTAGAACTTATTAACATCGCATTCATCATTTCCTTTAACGTTCTATTCTTCCGCTCAAGAACACCATTTAACTGAGGTGAGTAAGGCACTGTGGTTTGGTGAATAATCCCAAATTGAGCACAAAGCTCAGCAAACAGGGATTCATATTTACCACTGCGATCATTTCTTAAAGCCTTATTCTTACGGCTTAGTTGATTCTCAACTTTATTCTTGAAAAGAATAAATTTATCAATTGTCTCATCCTTGTTTTTAAGCAAATACACATAACAGTATTTAGTGCAATCATTAACAAAAGTGATGAAGTACTATTTGCCACCACGTGATTGTATGACTTTCAAGTCACACACATCACTATGCACTAAATCTAAAAGGCTTGGTACTTCTTTTAATAAAATGAAAAGAAGTCCTTGTCAATTTTTCTTCTACACAAGTTTCACACTTGTGATTTGGATTAATCTTGAAAGATGGTATGTGATCTAATTTGATTAATCTACGCAAAGATTCAAAATTTACATGACCCAGTCCACCATGCCATAAATTAGGGGACTCAAGTATATAAACAGAAGAAGAAGCTTTCTCATTAATTTTAGGGATAAGAGTCATTACATTGAGTTTAAACATACTGCTCGACATATACCTCTTCCCCACATAGACCCTGATTTTGGTCAACACAATCTTACTAGACTCAAACACCATACGAAAGCCACGCTTACTTAAGAGCGATCCCGAGACAAGGTTTTTATGAATGTCCGGTACAAATAGGACATCGTTCAGAGTCAATTCTTTTCCTAAAGTCATCTTCAGGACCACCTTGCCTTTACCGTCAACAATTGAGGTCGCAGAATTCCTCGTGAACAACTTCTCACTGTTTGAAACCGGTTCAAAAGTTGTGAACATCTTATTCTCAGCACGAATGTAGCGAGTGGCCTCAGTGTCCACCCACCATTCCTTCGGGTTGGACCCCACCATGTTCACTTCAGAGATGATAGCTAACATATGTATGCCATCCACATCTTGTGATAGACCCTCCATCTCAGCCATGTGAGCTCAACTTTTGTTTTGTGGAAGGTTCTTTTTGTAGGGTTTCTTCTTCTTGCGGCAATCAACTACCCGATGCCCATTGCTTCCACAGTTAAAGCACTTTCCATTGAACCTAAAAGTAGGTTTCTACAGCTTGTAGACTGGCCTTTTGGAGACACCGCCTTTAGCCCCCAACTTCAACCTTTTGCCTGTCGGTGGTTTATTTTTCACCCCCGAGGACTGGCCATGCTCAACCACATTTGCTTTCACAGAAGAGGTATTCCCTCATTTCTTCCTGTTTTCTTCCTCAATACGAAGCATGACAACGAGCTCTTCGACCGTCATCTCCTTTCACTTGTGCTTCAAGTAGCTCATGAAGTCTTTCCAACCGTTAGGCAATTTCTCAATTAGAGCAGTTGCCTTGAATGATTCACTCAGAAACATTCCCTTTGCATGAATCTCATATAGAATTACTTGGAACTCTTAGAATTGACTAATGACAGTTTTTGAGTCCACTATTTTGAAGTCCAGAAACCGGCCAACGAAATATTTCTTTGCCCCAGCATCCTGTAGACGCGCCCTTGGGCCTCACTACAGTTCAGGACTCAGATATGTCACGGTTCTTAATCTGAACCAAAGAGTCCAAATCCGGCAAATCGTTTTGAGAAAACAGATTTTTAGAAAGAAGTGCCAAACATGGACTGCTTTGCCAGATACAGAGTCGCCACCTAAATATTTTATTTTGGAAAATTTAGGAAACCTTGACTCGTGCCTAAGGCCACGTGTCCGTCATCACCAAAGTTGCCTTGGCTCGGGAACTTGGGTACGATTGGGGAAGGTCACTTCGTGAGCACCCCCGCTCGCCCGATCAAAGATCGGCCTCTACTAACCATGATATCGAGTTTTGAAAACATTATGTGTTCTTATTCTGGTTATTAGCCTAGATTTACTATGTGATGCGCACAGCATACAAGTATAGACTGGATCGCCTGAATTGGAACAAAACATTTCATGTTTGTTTTTGAAAGCAGTTTGCTACTCGCAAGTAGGCTTAAAATGCAGATTTTGCCACCCTCGGGTGGGCTTAGAAAACATGATTTTGCCACTATCTAGTGGGCTTAAAACTCACAGTCAATGCATTGTTCTAATCCAAATAACCCAACCTTCACCCACAGGCATTCAGGCAGTTATATCATATAAGCACATAGCCTCATGGTAAGCATGCTATCATGGCAGTCACTCACACGCATGCAAGGATGCTAAAGCATAAAACTTACCGAGTACTCCAAACCAAAACAGAAGCTAATTAGAAATCCATACATGATCCTAAATATACAGAAGTGCCTAATGCAACACATGCAATAATGCAACTACGATAGGCTCGGCTATTCTAAACATGGCATATGAAATGCTACAGCTAGCAAGTATTCAACTCGGAATTGAAATACAATGCAGTTAGTTATGATGCGCCGAGCCCGATGCATGCGAAACAGATGAATGAATGCAAACATGCTATCATACTGTATGCTAATTGAAATATACCCTAATCTAACCATCATAAGCTGGTAAATAAAAGGAAAAAAGACGTGGGGTTGGAAGACATACATCACACGCACGCACACTTATTACAACATTGCCCTCGCGCAGAGGGTCCGAATAAATAATACAGTTCCGAATAAATAATACAGTCCAAATAAATACAAAATCCTAATTAATTAACAAATTAATCTAGGAAAGCAGTAAATGGCACGCAAATCCATGGACCGCCTCGGCTCTGTTCCGTAATGATGAATGATGCATGCTTGAATTACTTGCGTGGAAATCCATTGCGAAGCCCCGATTAGCCTCTGTTTGCAATTGATGTTGGAATGCTGTGCAAGGCTTTTGAAAGCTGCTGATTTCTGATTTGCTGCAACAGAGAGCAGGAAAGGGGCATAGCAATGTATTTTCACGTATGTATGCAGGCCTCGATCCTCGTGCCACCAATCACGCATCTCGATGCATGATGGCCGAGGAGTCGAATTGCACAACTCAATATGGGATGAATGCACATGAAAACACAACAAGACCGAGGCTCCATCATGGATGATCCGGAGTGTCGGTGACTGGGAATTGAGACACGTTCCGTCACTCGAAGTACGAAACGTCCCTCATTTCCCGTGCTCGGGCTAACTCCTATCCCAAACACAATGCAATATGCATGACATGCATGAATGCAACTAGTATACAACCTAGCATACACAATGCTATGGAATGACATACACAATGCACAATGTGACACGGCATACACGATGCTCTAACATGCAACCTACCATACACAATGCTATGAAATGAAATGGCATACACAATGCAATATGGGCTTACACCAACATGAATGGACCTTAGCCACACTCACATTAGAGGCCATAAGATGAAAATGAGACACTCGAGATGCGTGCACGCATGCACGCAAACCGAGGACCGATCCTAAGGCAGGAATGCCACTCTAACAAGGCATGGCAAGGCATGAAATATGGCATACGAACATGCAAGTTCCAGGACTGAAATATAATGCTAAACAGCCCCGGATCATGGCAATATGGCACCCGATGCATGAGATGAACCCCGAAACTCAAAACTAGGCATACGCAATGACCTATAGCTATACAAAGCATGCATTATTTGATCATGAAGGATGAAGATAGAGTCAAGGAAGTCCTAAAACATGAATTTTTCTAGTTTAAAGCATGGCCAAAAAGTGCTAGCAAGATAGACTAAAATAGCATGCAATTTCGACTAGCAAACATGGTTTACACGGCAAGTGTATGAAGCATATGGAATCTCACCAAACCAGAAAAAATCAGTGAATAAAACATGCCAAAAAATACCCAAATAACCTCTGAAATGCAGCCAATATGTGCAAAAATGAGGAGCTCCTTTAGAGGGCCATACAAGGAGTTGTTAGACACATATAAGATAGACATGAAGCATGACCAAAAAAACTTTGGAAATCAAATATGGTAGTCCCAAAACTCACCAAATTGACCCTGAAATGTGACTAAGAAGCATGCAAAGAGGGGTCCCTTTGGAAGGCCAAAATGACCACCAAACAAGTCAAGGTGAGAGGGGGTCACCCCCCTCTGATTTGGAGGCTCAAAATAGTGTTCTAGCCACTGAAAATCCACTGGATTTCAGTGGCTAGAAGGCCAAACAAAGCATGCAGTTGGAGCTTAGGTGTAAGGCTCAAAACAAGGGACAATCATGCATTCAAGGAAGCATGTGACCTCAAATAAGAAAATGCCCTTAATAAAACATGAAGATGATGTCATAACAAGCCTTTTTCCAGTTTATAACAAGTCTAAAAAATGAACATAAATAGGGCTAATCTATCATGCAAAAATGGCCCTAAAAGAGAGAATAGAGACAAGGGACAGAAGCTGGCCCCAAATGGAAAAAAGCCCTTCAACAAAGTTGAAGAAGGGCTCAAGAAAAGTCACTTTATAGTTTATATCAAGCCACAAAAATGATCACAGATAGGGCTAAACTATCATGCAAGAAAAAGGCCTAAAAGAGGGATAAAGAGACAAGTGGTAGCAGCTGACCCTAAACAGAGGAGAGCCCTTCAACAAAGTTGAAGAGGGGCTCAAAAAAAGACATTTTACAATTTATGACCAAGTCCAAAACAGCTCGCAAAATAAGCCTAAAATATCATGCAAAAATAGGCCTAAAAGAGAGTTTAAACACAAATGGTGAGGAGGAGACCTCAAACAGAGAAAGACCCTTAATAAAGCATGAAGATAAGCTCAAAATAAGACCATTTTCAGTTTGTGTCGGAGCCCAGAAATGCTTGCAAGTATAGCTTATAAATGAAGCAAAAAAATGCAAGTTTAAGGGAAATGTGTGCTTACCTTTGAAGAGCAATGAACCAGCAGCTTTTGGACCAAACTTCTGAGTTTTCAACCTCTGGAAATCAGCTTCAAGGGGCTGGAATGGAGTGTGGAGGTGTTGTTCTATGGGTTGATGTGTAAATGGTGAAGAATCTTAGGGTTTTGGAGCTTTGAATAGTGAAAATGGAGGGAGAAGGGAGGGGGAAACCTTGGCTGATTTTGTAACCCTTCAAAAATGGTGTAGGGTGCTGGTTTTATAGAGGGAGAGGAGTGGACGAAAGGGGGGGAAAAACAAATTCAAATTTCCCCCCCAAAAGGGCAGTCCCTCGGGCAGGGGTTTTGTGAAAAACAGAGGGCACAGCTGGAATGAACTCAGGGAGAGGAATCTGGCCGACCAGGTGCAAAAGGTTCAGGTGGTCGGCCGGCCACCTCCCATGGCTGGCCGGCCAGTTCAAAAGGGTCAAGGTAGCCGGCCACCCCCTAGGATGAAGCCCCAGAAGTTAGCTTTCCAATGCCACAAACCTTGCATTAAAATTCGTCCTATGGAAAAAGTTATGCCAGTTTTGGTGAAGCCGCGCAGATTCGGTCCAAACGAACTTCAACCAACCATATCTCCTCCACCTAGACTTGGCTCTAGGAGATTCTTGAGTAAAAAATGAAGCCCCGGAAATAAGATTTCCAACGGTGGTGGCCTCATACCTTAATTCCTCCTGTGTAAAGAGTTATTCCCTTTTCGGTGAAGCCGCGCAATGTTTTCTCTCCTTCCCAAATTCATGCTGAACCACTTTTGACCAAAGAAAGCTGGTCGGCCATCTGATTTGCTTGTTCTCCATGTGGCCACATTGAAGCCCCGGAAGTTAGCTTTCCAACAGCGCCAACCTCGCATCAAAATTCCTTTTGTGCAAAGAGTTATGCCTATTTCGGTGAAGCCGCGCAGCTTTGGCCCTACCCGGATTCATGCCGAACTTCTCCCAAACTAGTTTTCTTTTCTCTTCTCCTCCTTTCTTCAACTCCAAACCCCTAATAAGGTGTTTTGAAAGATTTTTCAAAGATTTCATCTCTCTTTCATTCATTTCCACTTTGCCCTTGCTCGGTTTACTGAAAAGCACAATATTTAACAAAATGCGAGCCTCGAAAAATCGTAAAAACTTTATTTCAAAAACATTTTGAAAGAGAGGGTTTTAAGGTCTAAAAATATTTTGATCAAGATTGTTTTGGTCTAAAATCTTCCAAAAAATGAACTCTAACTGATGCAAAATGAGGGTTCGAGGGCCAAAACGCGCGGCCTGAGGCCCCGAAAATAGGCTGTTAGGCACCGGAGGTGGCGTGCGATCACGAAGTTGGTCTCTTGGGCCACAGTGTCCCTAAAAAGGGAGGAAACAAGGTGTGTATCAAGAACCGGAGCAAACGGAGGTGGTTAAGCGGTCCCGAACCGAGGCACACGGCCGACAGTTCTGAAAAATCGGGAACCGGGCTCCAAACGGGGAAAATGGCCTACGACCACGAAACGTAGCCTACGGCCACTGAGAGATGGTCTACAAGACCTCTTCCTCCCTTCAGAAAGAGAAAATAGAGAAAACTGGGCCTGGTTCGCAAACCGAGGCAAAGTACAAAAGAGTCTGGAAGTCCGGAGGCAAGGCTCGCAGCCGAGACTCTGAAACCTCAGAACGAGCACAATATGCCATATCACCAAGCGCTCAATCGGTGACGTCTGAGTCTTAAGGTCGGTCAAAAATGGGGTGTCTACAGTTGCCCCTCTTTGACAGAACTCGAAAGTCAAGAAGTGACCGGAGTGAATGTCAAAGCCCAGAGACGACCCATTTTTGACAAGGCCGAAGACTTGGACAAACAAACAAAGTATAGATAAATGAATGGTTGTGCCCGCAGGCTACCTACGTATCCCTTTGCAAGGAATCAAACCAGCGTAGTTCAGGGGCAGGATACAAAATGATATGCAGAAAGATTTTGATGATTGGACTTATATGCTACGCGAAGCCGGTTTGAAGATTGGACTTATACGCTACGCGAAGCCGGTTTGAAAATTGGACTTATACGCTACGCGAAGCCGGTTTGAAGATTGGGCTTATACGCTACACGAAGCCGGTTTGAAAATTGGACTTATACGCTACGCGAAGCCGGTTTGAAAATTGGACTTATACGCTACGCGAAGCCGGTTTGATAATTGGACTTATACGCTACGCGAAGCCGGTTTGAAAATTGGACTTATACGCTACGCGAAGCCGATATGAAAATTGGGCTTATACGCTACGCGAAGCCGGTTTGAAAATCGAGGATTTATGCAATGCACTGTAATGTAGTGGCTAAAATGCAATGTAATAGCTAAGAGGTAAAGGTACCTTACAGGGGCAATTGGCAATGACTTACCTCGACAATGTCCTACCTCATGCTGATGTGGGAATCTTCCTCTTCTTCTCAGTTGAACCACAGGTACTACTTTTCTTCCTGACTATGGTTGCAGCTTTCCCTATTCTCCAACAGGGTGACAGACTAGGTTGGATCAGTATCCAGAATTGAGGTGCATACAGATGCTATCTCAATCTATGAGGCTGCCATACAGATTTCAAGTCGAGGATATACCCCTGGGTATTTAAACCAGACTTTGGTCTCGGAAATCCCGAACCTTTGCGTTCTAGGCATAAGCCATTCGAACTCTAGTTTCCACCGTCCCAGTTGGTCTCCTAGGAACTCACCGCAAATACAGGCAGGTGGCTATACCAGACCATCGGAAGTCGTTCGGGCACGACAAACACCAAAGGAATTGCACCTTTAGAGGATTTAAGGTCTCCTAGACCGGAGAGTGCACAAGACAGTGCGAATGAAGATACAGGATTTAAGGTCTTCCAGACCAGAGGATTTAAGGTGTCCCAGACCAGAGAGTAAAATAGATACGATGTAATGGATGTAATAGATGTGATGCAATAGATAATAGATGCGATACAACAAAGAGTACAATAGATGCAAAATGGCAACATATGCCAACCATGCTGGACTCGTGAGTGGAGGAAGAACAAAGAAAATCAACCAGGAGCGCGTTCCACGCAACCTAAGATAAATTCCAAACACGCTGAAATCGTGTGAGGAAGGGGACACTCAAACCACGCTGAAATTGTGAGAGGAGATCCAAAAACAACCCACCCAAGTGCGCGAACAACGCAACCTGAGATAAGATCCAAACTCGCTGAAATCGTGTGAGGAAAAGAACACTCTAACCACATTGAAATCGTGAGAAGAGGTCCGAAGACAACCGCCCAGGTGCGCACATAACGTAACTTGAGATAAATTCCAAACTTGCTGAAATCGTGTGAGGAAAAGAACACTCTAACCACGCTGAAATCGTGAGAAGAGATCCGAAGACAACCGCCCAGGTGTGCACACAACGCAACCTGAGATAAATTCCAAACACGCTGAAATCGTGTGAGGAAAAGAACACCCTAACCACGCCGAAATCGTGAGAAGAGGTCTAAAAACAACCGCTCAAGTGCGCGCACAACGCAACCTGAGATAAATTCCAAACACGCTGAAATCGTGTGAGGAAAAGAACACTCTAACCACGCTGAAATCGTGAGAAGAGGTCCGAAGACAACCGCCCAGGTGCTCACACAACGCAACCTGAGATAAATTCCAAACACGCTGAAATCGTGAGAAGAGGTCCAAAAACAACCGCTCAAGTGCGCGCACAACGCAACCTGAGATAAATTCCAAACACGCTGAAATCGTGTGAGGAAAAGAACACTCTAACCACGCCGAAATCGTGAGAAGAGGTCCGAAACCGCTCGGGCTCGCGCTTCACGCATCCCGAGATACAAGAGAAAGGTATGAGACTGTACCACAATTGTAATGAAAGTGTGCGCTAGATGTAAAAAGTGAATGAGTGCGATAGATACACAAAATGAGCGAGGAAAGATGGTGTGAACACCAGGCGCACCTGATGTTTTTTAACTGAGTGAAATCAACAACCTAACGCGTCTTACGCGAAAAAAAGGAGAGGGTGTACTTGAGATCCAAACGCGTTTCATGCGAGTGCAGGAAAATGAACACAAATCCTAACACGTTTCACGCGAAAGGTGTGAAGGTGGTGCAACCAACAGGCATACCTAACCGTATCTCATACGGAGAGGGAGAAGGTTTTAACCGGGGAGAATAACAATGGTGTAACCAGCAGGTGTATCTCAACGTATTTCATACGGAGAGAGGGAAGGTTTTAATGGTGTAACCAACAGGCGTATCTCAACGTATTTCATACGGAGAGAGGGACGGTTTTAACCAGGGAGAATAACAATGGTGTAACCAACAGGCGTATCTCAACGTATTTCATACGAAGAGAGGGAAGGTTTTAATGGTGTAACCAACAGGCGTATCTCAACGTATTTCATACGGAGAGAGGGAAGGTTTTAACCAGGGAAAAAAACAATGGTGTAACCAACAGGCGTATCTCAACGTATTTCATATAGAGAGAGGGAAGGTTTTAACCAGGGGGAATAACAATGGTGTAACCAACAGGCGTATCTCAACGTATTTCATACGGAGAGAGGGAAGGTTTTAACCAGGGAGAGTAACAATGGTGTAACCAACAGGCGTATCTCAACGTATTTCATACGGAGAGAGGGAAGGTTTTAACTATGGAAAAAAACAATGGTGTAACCAACAGGCGTATCTCAACGCATTTCATACGGAGAGAGGGAAGGTTTTAACCAGGGGAAAAAACAATGGTGTAACCAACAGGCGTATCTCAACGCATTTCATACGGAGAGAGGGAAGGTTTTAACCAGGGAAAAAAACAATGGTGTAACCAACAGGCGTATCTCAACGTACTTCATACGGAGAGAGGGAAGGTTTTAACCAGGGAGAAAAACAATGGTGTAACCAACAGGCGTATCTCAACGTACTTCATACGGAGAGAGGGAAGGTTTTAACCAGGGGGAATAACAATGGTGTAACCAACAGGCGTAGCTCAACGTATCTCATACGGAGAGAGGGAGGGTTTTAACCAGGGGGAATAACAATGGTGTAACCAACAGGCGTATCTCAACGTATTTCATACGAAGAGATGGAAGGTTTTAACCGGGTAAACGTGACATCCTAACACGTTTCACGTGAAAGGAAGAAAGGTGGATTCAAAATCCAAATGCGCCTCACGCGAGTGGAAGAATGGTAGAATGATTTCTTGCTGACAAGGGGTAATCTCTACGTGTAAAAGCCATGGATGTCACTTTTCTTTCTGATCATGTTCAAAACTTTCCCTCATTGCAAACAAAAGCCAAGATAACTCTGACGGGGAATGGTACTCAGGGAGAGCACTTCTGATCGCCATTCTGGCTTGAGACAGTGAAACAGTCAACACAGTATTCTGTTCACTTTGAACACACAGTTCATATCAGCACACTGCTCATTCTGAACACGCAACTCATAGCACAGCATTCGGTTTATTCGGAACACAGCTCATTCTGAACAGACAGTCTAATTTGAAAAGACAGGATGCAAAACGGAACTTGTAGAAGTTGAAACAAACCCGGATGCTCCAAATTTTCCCTCTTTTCTTTGGCTTTGCAGTCTAGAACCCACATAGCTTCAGATAGGTCCTGGTTTTACTGTTCTCGCATGACTTGGGTTGAACCCTGTAGTTTTATGAAAGAACAAATCTTGTTTGCACAACTCTGGAGAATGGCACAGCACTCTGAGCACAAAATGATTCGTTTTTGAAATTGAGAGATGAGTTTTTGACCGGGTATTGAGCCTACAACTGACCGCAGTCAAAACGACTCAAAAACGGAAAACAAAGGTAGAACAACCTAAACTCAACTCAACAAAGGAAAAACAAGGTAAAACAACCTAAACACATCTATTGACACTCAAACGACTCAAAACAAGAATTGAGACAAACACAACACTCAGCTGTGTTACAAAGGCAAGAGACCTCTCGGTACACGAGGAGCCAGTTTCTCCGGGTATTGTTTCCCACCCTTTCTCATTTGTGATTCTCACATCACTCGGCCCTCAGGCTCGGCTTTTCTCACAAAGCCCTTTTCCTCACTTTTTTTCTCAGCGCACATCTCTCTATTCTTTAATCTCTCATTTTTTAATCCCTCCCCTAGGTGGTTGATGGATAAGCATGAAGTTGTGGGCTCTTGCCCCTGGTATTCTACCAGATTCTCATTCTTTTTCACAACAATGAGTTTCTCCCACAGAGTGGCTGCGCTACAACTGGGTGTGTAGCAAATCTGTAGCTGACATCGGTCGATGATGCTCTGCTGGGGAGTTTGGACGTGATCAGATGTGTCCAGACGAGAGAGTGGAATATCTTGATCCGTTCCGGTTTGTGCTTTGCACTTGGCTTGATACCTCGTTGCTTGGAGGATGAGAGAGCTTTCAGGCCTTTGTTGTGCCCTTTTTTTGGCGAATACGGTGCCCTGTCCGGCAAGTATTGTGACAATAGGGAAAAGACAGAACACCTGACTCAACTGTGCCCCTGGTTCATCATTTCGGCCATTTTTTTGTTTTTGCTTTCTTACTAAAACAGTTTTGACCAACATGAGAGTTAGATTAACATGCTTGTTCAACTTTTTGATTTGAAATCACGCAAGTCAGGCTATGAGCACTGAAAATTTTCCTTTTTGGGTCCAAGAGATGGTCCAGTTTTTTAGAAAAAATGGGATAATTTTCGAGAGAATTAGTCAACCTCAGTAAAAATTCTCAAAAACTATTTTGCAAACGGCCATGGCTCAACGAGCACGAAACCTACTCCTGATATGCACAACCTCAGATCTGAAGGAAAATTTCCCTTTACTTGAAGAGAGCTGCATGGCAACGGAAAGTTGCCCCTTGTTTGAATGACGCCGCAGCATACTGAATGGCAACAGAAAGTTGCCCCTTGTTTGGATGATGCCGCAGCGCATTGTAGTCAGTCCTCAGAGCGACGAACACAACCAGACTCTCAGATACAGAGAAGACAAAGATGACCAGAACCATCGCATGGACACAGTCGAATTTGAAGTGTTTTACGGCTGGACTTCAAAATGAAATTGCCTAAGTATCCCAAAGATGGGAATCAAGCCTTACGTAGTTCGGGGTAAGGTACACTCGGGTATTTAACCTCTCCTTTTTAGGCTCTAACTTTTGCCAAGGCACCCGTTGCGGGTTTTCGACCTTGCGAGCTTTGTTCTTCTTTTCATTTCTTCTTTTTTTCATTTTTTTTTTTTCTTCTTGCTCTAACTTTTGCTTGGGTCACCCTTCCGGGTTTTCGGCCCAGCGAGCCTCTCAAGGGTAAAAGTGTAGCTTTATCCATGTTGAATGGTTTGAGATCCCGAAGTCATCTGAATCCAGGAGAAAGGCCGCTGTTCGCTGACGATGTAGGAGTCCATCCAATAGGGGGCCGAATTTGCCCCTAGTGTTGTGGATAGGAATTTGGTGACTCATCTTTGACTCTTTGAGCGCATCTGACATTTTTGCCCCTAGTTCGGGGGGTGCTTTGGATTTAGCTTCGCAAGCTTCCTTTGATCACATCTGATATTCTCGCCCCTAGTTCATGGGCTGCTTCTGATCTGGCCACGCAGGCCTCACATTGTAGTTGACCGTTGAACATTCTGAATTCAAGTTCAAGGTTTGGAAGCAAAGGGGTTGAGTCTCGAGGCTGAGAGCGATCCTCGACTGCACAATCTTAAGGGCGATTCCACACAGGTCTTCGCAGGACCGCGCAAAACATTTTGTTTTTGAAAATTTTTAAGAAAGCGACAAGTCGCTCGCGCTGAAGATAGTGTGAAACCAGTCTGGATCAAGCCAGGGTCCTTCTCAGTACTCACGCTAACAAGCATGATTTCATTCATTAAGGGCTTAGCACGCCTCTCTTTCTCTCAAATGATCAAAGTTTTGCAAATCCCGAGGAATTCCTTCCTCTTCGTTTTCACCGCAGTGTTCAAAAAAGTTTTGAAAAACTTAGGTCAATACAATGACTTCAAGGCACAGAAAAGCAGGTGAAAAGCACTGCCATTTCTTTCAAGTTTCTGGCACAACTGGCGCAAGGCAGAAGCGAACACAAGAATGTGAAAATCACTGCTGTTCATTCAAATCTGTTGGCATTAATGGCTCCAAGGCAGAAACAGACTCAAAACAAAACGGAAAGACAAACACAAAACAAAATGGTGACGCCCAAGGTAACACCCCCCGGAATCACCCGACTCCTATATAACAGGATTGACTCGATACAACAAGACAGACCCAAAACAAAAGAGACTGACTCAAAACAAAAAGACAGACTCAAAACAAAACAACAAGACCTACCCAATACCCAAGTCAGAAAGCACAAAAGCTAGCATTCGCAAATGCTCAAAACAGTGCATGCCATCCACCACATCTGGAGTAAACTGAGCGCTACCCGCAGGTGGTTCATCCCCCCAATCACATCACATTATCCCCCAAGTTCACCGATCCAATGCCAATAGACTTTGCAGAGCTTGGCGGGAGGACAACTCTGTTGTCAAACAGATCCTGTACTTCATGGCGAAGATGGAAGCAGTCGTCGGTAGTATGGCCAGTTTGCTGATGGTACGCGCAGTACTGGGTAGCATCATGCGTAGCCGGAAGAGGGTTCGGGAGAGGCCGAGGCTCAAGGGGTTTGAGATGGCCTTGTCTAACAAGGATTTGGAGAGCTTTGGACAAAGGCATATAGAGGGCATGGAAGACCCTCCGACCTCGGGGTTGGTACTTCAAGGTTTGTGGATTTTTGCTGGGCGCACCAGCAAAGGGATTAGCAGGTGCTGGCCTGGTTTGTTGATCTCTTCCGAGTGGAGGATTAGAGCTAACAGGATCATTTTTGGTACGACGGCCCTTTTCCCGGCTTGCCCCTTGATTCAGACTACCCCCAACTTGAGTGGTAAAAGTATCATCCACAGTTTTTGCGATCACTGCAAGAACTTGCTGTTTGTTCAGTCCCTCGGCTTTCAAAGCCTCAACAGCCCACTGAAGGTGTTCATGGGGACCAATTCCTGTCCCTACCCGGTTCTTACCACTTGCCCCCACTTTGCTAAGAGATTTGTCTTCTTCCAATGCAGCCCGTCCCAAGATTGGGGAGCGTTTTGACATGAACTCCCTGGTAGGCAATGTGGTTGATGATGGAGCCAAAACTCCAAAGGTTAAATCTGCCACTGTTCCCTGAAGATCTTCAATCATGCTCCCCAGCTCAGAAGTAGTGGGTTTACGGGTTTGAGATGATTGGGGTTCAAGTGTATCCATCGTGCTTAAGCCCATGCTTTCTGGGATAAACATCTCGGGCTTGAGTATATGGGTCGGGGTGTATATACTGGGGTTGTAGGTGGGTGGCAGTGTATGGCTGAGGTTGAGATATGGATGAGGTACTTGGTCCTTGGGGTTTTGAGGTGGAACTATTATCCGGTTGTCAATGAGATTCTGGATCTCATGACGAAGGCGGTAGTAACCATCGGTGCCATGGCCGCGCTGCTGATGATATACACAGTATTTGCTGGGGTTATGTCTGGCAGGGAGTGGGTTTGGCAAAGGTTGAGGATTAAGGGGTTTGAGATGCCCTCTTTCCATCAGGACTTTTAATGCCCTGGTTAGGCTCATGGAGGGGGGTGAAAAATCTACCCTGAGCTCGGGCTGGGCTGGCTATTTGTAGGCTAGCCTTGGCAAAAGGGTCGGCTATGGCGACTGTGTTGACTTTAGCGGGTTTGGAAACAGTGCTACCGCCAGCATTGGTACTCCTGACTGGGAGCCTTACGGCAACCTCGGTGGACCCATCCTCAACGTCGTGAATGGAGTTAAGGCCTTGTGCCCTTTTGAATTGCTTCTCAAGGTTCGCAATTTTCACTGCAGTCGGATTGAATTCATTGATATCAGAGGGATGAAGCCTCTCAGTAGGCTGCACCAGGGGTGTGGAAACTCGAGCTTGAGTCAACCTTTCTTGGGGATCTGGACCCTACAAATCTTCAGCTGGCAGAAGTGGGTCAATGTTCGGCTGGGGTCCCGAAACTGGATGCGAGGCAGATGCCCCAGATGGGCATTGCGTTTCAGCACTGGTCTCATCCTGCATTGCAGTTCCCTGATTTAACACTGCTATCATAGCCACAAATTCTTCCGAACCCCGTGCCATCACGGGTCTACTGATGATGTGACTGGTGATTGTCGGATCAGATGAACAAATGAACCCTGTTTGGCCCTCCTTTTCCTTACCACTGGCAAAGGAAAACTGGTTGCCCTTGAACTGAATCTCTGACCTGACAAAGTCTATCAACACAAGTTCGGTGTACCCGGGGGATATTGGAGTCTTCTGAAGCTATGGTTCCAAGACTACCCTTGCAAAAGAGAAAATAGACAGCATCTCAGCCTGATTTCACCTGAACAGATATGAGCGTAGTTGAATGAGTGTGCTCTCTACTGAATTCTGCCCAAAATTCTGCCGGTAAACTGATACCCTCAGGTAAAACTAATTCTTCCAAATACTGATGCCCGCAGGCCTGATACCCAGACTTCCAAACTGATACATGCATTCCTGTAGAGACGCACTCTAAAAGCACATAACAAGCAAGTGAGAGCCAAAACACCCCTATGTTGGGGTAGGGTTTCCCTGTCCTATTTTGTCAGGAGCTAGGGTTTCACTATGCACGCAGCGGTTTCAGACAACCTATCGGGTAAGCAACCTGTCCTAGTTTGGAATGGTCACTATGGATCCGAATATGCACTAGGTCGAATGGTCAAAAAGGGTGCCCCGGTAAAACCGGGGTTTGTGTTCCCATACTGGCAGAGCCCACAACCGGTTAGCCTTATGGTCATGCCTTGACAAGACAAGCCTCCGGCAAACCGTTCAGGAATAGCAGATGGCAAACACGGTGTCCTAGACGCACCAATGCAAATGCAATGCAAAGAGACACATAAGTGTAGTCGAAACAAGATATCATGAGTTCGAGCCAAGTTCTCTAACTCCCCAGCGGAGTCGCCAGAAACTGTAGACGCGCCCTTGGGCCTCATTACAGTTCAGGACTCAGATATGTCACGATTCTTAATCTGAACCAAATAGTCCAAATCCGGCAAATCGTTTTGAGAAAACAGATTTTTAGAAAGAAGTGCCAAACATGGACTGCTTTGCCAGATACAGAGTCGCCACCTAAATATTTTTTATGGGGGAATTTAGGAAACCCTGACTCGGTGCCAAAGGCCATGTGTCCATCATCACCAAAGTTGCCTCGGCTCGGGAACTTGGGTACGATTGGGGAAGGTCACTTCGTGAGCACCCCCGCTCGCCCGATCAAAGATCGGCCTTTACTAACCATGATATCGAGTTTTGAAAACATTATGTGTTCTTATTCTGGTTATTAGCCTAGATTTACTATGTGATGCGCACAACATACAAGTATAGACTGGATCGCCTGAATTGGAACAAAACATTTCATGTTTGTTTTTTAAAGCAGTTTGCTACTCGTAAGTAGGCTTAAAATGCAGATTTTGCCACCCTCGGGTGGGCTTAGAAAACATGATTTTGCCACTATCTAGTGGGCTTAAAACTCACAGTCAATGCATTGTTCCAATCCAAATAACCCAACCTTCACCCACAGGCATTCAGGCAGTTATATCATATAAGCACATAGCCTCATGGTAAGCATGCTATCATGGCAGTCACTCACACGCATGCAAGGATGCTAAAGCATAAAACTTACCGAGTACTCCAAGCCAAAACAGAAGCTAATTAGAAATCCATGCATGATCCTAAATATACAGAAGTGCCTAATGCAACACATGCAATAATGCAACTACGATAGGCTCGGCTATTCTAAACATGGCATATGAAATGCTACAGCTAGCAAGTATTCAACTCGGAATTGAAATACAATGCAGTTAGTTATGATGCGCCGAGCCCGATGCATGCGAAACAGATGAATGAATGCAAACATGCTATCATACTGTATGCTAATTGAAATATACCCTAATCTAACCATCATAAGCTGGTAAATAAAAGGGAGAAAGACGTGGGGTTGGAAGACATACATCACACGCACGCACACTTATTACAACATTGCCTCGCGCAGAGGGTCCGAATAAATAATACAGTCCGAATAAATACAAAATCCTAATTAATTAACAAATTAATCCAGGAAAGCAGTCAATGGCACACAAATCCATGGACCGCCTCGGCTCTGTTCCGTAATGATGAATGATGCATGCTTGAATTACTTGCGTGGAAATCCATTGCGACGCCCCGATTAGCCTCTGTTTGCAATTGATGTCGGAATGCTGTGCAAGGCTTTTGAAAGCTGCTGATTTCTGATTTGCTGCAACAGAGAGCAGGAAAGGGGCATAGCAATGTATTTTCACGTATGTATGCAGGCCTCGATCCTCGTGCCACCAATCATGCATCTCGATGCATGATGGCCGAGGAGTCGAATTGCACAACTCAATATGGGATGAATGCACATGAAAACACAACAAGACCGAGGCTCCATCATGGATGATCGGGAGTGTCGGTGACTGGGAATTGAGACACGTTCCGTCACTCGAAGTATGAAACGTCCCTCGTTTCCCGTGCTCGGGCTAACTCCTATCCCAAACACAATGCAATATGCATGACATGCATGATTGCAACTAGTATACAACCTAGCATACACAATGCTATGGAATGACATACACAATGCACGATGTGACACGGCATACATGATGTTCTAATATGCAACCTAGCATACACAACGCTATGAAATGAAATGGCATACACAATGCAACATGGGCTTACACCAACATGAATGGACCTCAGCCACACTCACATCAGAGGCCATAAGATGAAAATGAGACACTCGAGATGCGTGTACGCATGCACGCAAACCAAGGACCGATCCTAAGGCACGAATGCCACTCTAACAAGGCATGGCAAGGCATGAAATATGGCATACGAACATGCAAGTTTCAGGACTGAAATATGATGCTAAACAGCCCCGGATCATGGCAATATGGCACCCCGATGCATGAGATGAACCTCGAAACTCAAAACTAGGCATACGCAATGACCTATAGCTATACAAAGCATGCATTATTTGATCATGAAGCATGAAGACAGAGTCAAGGCAGTCTTAAAACATGAAATTTTTTAGTTTAAAGCATGGCCAAAAAGTGCTAGCAAGATAGACTAAAATAGCATGCAATTTCGACTAGCAAACATGGTTTACATGGCAAGTGTATGAAGCATATGGAATCTCACCAAACCAGCAAAAATCAGTGAATAAAACATGCCAAAACATACCCAAATAACCTCTGAAATGCAGCCAATATGTGCAAAAATGAGGAGCTCCTTTAGAGGGCCATACAAGGAGTTGTTACACATATAAGATAGACATGAAGCATGATCAAAACAACTCTGGAAATCAAATATGGTAGTCCAAAAACTCACCAAATTGACCTTGAAATGTGAGTAAGAAGCATCCAAAGAGGGGTCCCTTTGGAAGGCCAAAATGACCACCAAACAAGTCAAGGTGAGAGGGGGTCACCCCCCTATGATTTGGAGGCCCAAAACAGTGTTCCAGCCACTGAAAATCCACTGAATTTCAGTGGCTAGAAGGCCAAACAAAGCATGCAGTTGGAGCTTAGGTGTAAGGCTCAAAACAAGGGACAATCATGCATTCAAGGAAGCATGTGACCTCAAATAAGAAAATGCCCTTAATAAAACATGAAGATGATGTCATAACAAGCCTTTTTACAGTTTATAACAAGTCTAAAAAATGAACATAAATAGGGCTAATCTATCATGCAAAAATGGCCCTAAAAGAGAGAATAGAGACAAGGGACAGAAGCTGGCCCCAAATGGAAAAAATCCCTTCAACAAAGTTGAAGAAGGGCTCAATAAAAGTCACTTTATAGTTTATATCAAGCCACGAAAATGATCACAGATAGGGCTAAACTATCATGCAAGAAAAAGGCCTAAAAGAGGGATAAAGAGACAAGTGGTAGCAGCTGACCTCAAACAGAGGAGAGCCCTTCAACAAAGTTGAAGAGGGGATCAAAAAAAGACATTTTACAGTTTATGACCAAGTCCAAAACAGCTCACAAATAAGCCTAAAATATCATGCAAAAATAGGCCTAAAAGAGAGTTTAAACACAAAGGGTGTGGAGGAGACCTCAAACAGAGAAAGACCCTTAATAAAGTATGAAGATAAGCTCAAAATAAGACTATTTTCAGTTTGGGTCAGAGCCCAGAAATGCTTGCAAGTATAGCTTATAAATGAAGCAAAAAAATGCAAGTTTAAGGGAAATGTGTGCTTACCTTTGAAGAGCAATGAACCAGCAGCTTTTGGACCAAACTTCTGAGTTTTCAACCTCTGGAAATCAGCTTCAAGGGGCTGGAATGGAGTGTGGAGGTGTTGTTCTATGGGTTGATGTGTAAATGGTGAAGAATCTTAGGGTTTTGGAGCTTTGAATAGTGAAAATGGAGAGCGAAGGGAGGGGGGAAGCCTTGGCTGATTTTGTAACCCTTAAAAAATGGTGTAGGGTGCTGGTTTTATAGAGGGAGAGGAGTGGAGGAAAGGGGGGGAAAAGCAAATTCAAATTTCCCCCCCAAAAGGGCAGTCCCTCGGGCAGGGGTTTTGTGCAAAACAGAGGGCACAGCTGGAATGAACTTAGGGAGAGGAATCTGGCTGACCAGGTGTAAAAGGTTTAGGTGGCTGGCCGGCCACCTCCCATGGTTGGCCGGCCAGTTCAAAAGGGTCAAGGTGGCCGGCCACCCCCTAGGATGAATCCCCAGAAGTTAGCTTTCCAATGGCGCAAACCTTGCATTAAAATTCCTCCTGTGGAAAAAGTTATGCCAGTTTTGGTGAAGCCGCGCAGATTCGGTCCAAACGGACTTCAACCAACCATATCTCCTCCACCCGGACTTGGCTCTAGGAGATTCTTGAGTGAAAAATGAAGCCCCAGAAATAAGCTTTCCAACGGTGGTGGCCTCATACCTTAATTCCTCTTTTGCAAAGAGTTATTCCCTTTTCGGTGAAGCCGCGCAATGTTTTCTCTCCTTCCCAGATTCATGCTGAACCACTTTTGACCAAAAAAAGCTGGTCAGCTATCTGATTTGCTTGTTCTCCATGTGGCCACATTGAAGCCCCGGAAGTTAGCTTTCCAACGGCGCCAACCTCGCATCAAAATTCCTTTTGTGCAAAGAGTTATGCCTGTTTCGGTGAAGCCGCGCAGGTTTGGCCCTACCCGGATTCATGCCGAACTTCTCCCACACTAGTTTTCTTCTCTCTTCTCCTCCTTTCTTCAACTCCAAACCCCTAGATAAGGTGTTTCAAAAGATTTTTCAAAGATTTCATCTCTCTTTCATTCATTTCCACTTTGCCCTTGCTCTGTTTACCGAAAAGCGCAACATTTAACAAAATGCGAGCCTCGAAAAATCGTAAAAACTTTATTTCAAAAACATTTTGAAAGAGAGGGTTTTAAGGTCTAAAAATCTTTTGATCAAGATTGTTTTGGTCTAAAATATTCCAAAAAATGAACCCTAACTGATGCAAAACGAGGGTTCGGGGCCAAAACGCGCGGCCCAAGGCCCCGAAAATAGGCTGTTAGGCACCGGAGGTGGCGTGCGATCACGGAGTTAGTCTCTCGGGCCACAGTGTCCCTAAAAAGGGAGGAAACAAGGTGTGTACCAAGAACCGGAGCAAACGGAGGTGGTTAAGCGGTCCCGAACCGAGGCACACGACCGACAGTTCCGAAAAACCGAGAACCGGGCTCCAAACGGGGAAAATGGCCTACGACCACGAAACGTAGCCTACGGCCACTGAGAGATGGTCTACAAACCTCTTCCTCCCTTCGGAAAGAGAAAATAGAGAAAACTGGGCCTGGTTCGCAAACCGAGGCAAAGTACAAAAGAGTCCGGAAGTCCGGAGGCAAGGCTCGCAGCCGAGACTCTGAAACCTCAGAACGAGCACAATATGCCATATCACCAAGCGCTCAATCGGTGACGTCTGAGTCTTAAGGTCGGTAAAAAATGGGGTGTCTACACATCCTCGGTCTTATACTTCTTCTCCAAAGCATGCCATAACTCTTTTGCCAACTTCTTGGCATAAACACCATGTATGCAACAGTGGACTAGTAGCATGCAAATTTTTTCCCCCGATATTGTAAGCATGCCTCGGAAACAGTGTGTAAGAAATTGAATTTATGAATGCAAACAGTGTACATATTATGCTCTCGTACAAAATGTATTAACACAGAACTCATGACTTCAAATCTATAAGCAATAAAAAATTAATCTAGTGTACTCCAATAATCTATTTATTCAATTTGATGAGAAATATACAATCTGTTTTAAGTTTGTTGTAAAAAATTGTGTGATTAACTAATACAAATAGATTCATAATTAATAATTCAAATTACAGAATAAGAACTCATGTTGGAAATTATAATTAGACAAACATAAATACAAAATAGAATGAAACAAGAAACGAAATCAAATCAAAGCTTTGCACCAGACAATTTCCTTAAAACATATTTGCTATCTCACTGATTGGGGTGCTGGAGATTGTTCGACGTCTGTCTCCCAGGATACGACGATTGGACCAGCTATAGCAGGGCACCTATTGAGTAGCTTCGGCAAATAGAACTTAGGTAGCACTCTCTCACACTACGAAGAATATATGAACTAAATTGGTGAAAAAAAAGAGAGCTAGAATTTTTCTGGGTAGAAAACTAGAGGAAAGGGGTCTCATTTTATACACATGGAGAGGGAGAGATAAAGAGCTTCCTGTAACAAATGAAGAAATAAATCCCTACAAAACTGCCCAACAATTGCAGCAAAACTGATGGGACTTTAAGTGTGTGAGTTACACACTTCATATATACACATATGTGTATATCTACAGCCACCAACCTGGCTTGGCCAAAAAAGATTAGGTTGGTGGACCACCAACTCGGCCCAGCGCAAACTTAACCCATTCCAGCAAGCCTCAAGCCTCAAGTCCCAAGTCCCAAGTCCCAAGTCCTAAGATCCATGATCCACGATCCGCGGATCACGGACCACGGACTTGAACCTGGCCCGGTCTGGGCCCAGCACGCGCGCGTGTGTTTGTGTGGAAATTTTTGCATAATCCTTGAAACATCCATAACTCCCTTCTTTCAGAAAATTTGCATTCCCCAAAGGACTCACACCCTTAGGCAAGGATTTAATTACCCATCAATACTCTCATCTACAACCAATGTGGGATAGAAGGTTACACACCTTTCCCAACACCTATTTCATGAGGCTAACTTAATGAGTCAATTTCTCATTCAAATCTTAATGATTTTTTGTCATTACTTTTGTAATGTAAAGATTTTATTACAAAGAATCTAAACCCACTTTTTTTTTTTGATCAGCAAAAGGAAACTTTATTGACGAAGAAAGCAAGATACATGCGAAACTTACATCAACAAAGAAGGGAAGTGCAAAAAGCATCATAGCTCACCAAATCAATCCCAACTAGGTTGGCACCGATGAGGTAGCATAATCCTATGCTAGCACTAAACCCAAGATTGGTGAGGAACCAATCAACAGAAACAAAAAAGAGAGGAAAGGAAAAAAATAAAATAATAAAATAAGCAACAGATAACCAAAGCACACCCATAGCCAGACCCGAAACAACATCAGATCCTAAACTAAGAAATCAGCAGCACACCACAAACACACCCATATCCTAGACACAGCAGCAAAATCAGCAACCATGTGAACAAAACTAACACACAGTAACACCATCTGGACTATAGCAAAAACAACACCAACTACTACAACTTCACCCCACAACATTACAGCAACAACATTTCCACCGCACCAGCAATAACCAAGCTCCAAACCTCTCAGCTGCTCCTGCTACTAATCCACCTCAATTGAGGATTGGCACCCGCTTTAATATTGCATTAAAGTCACCAAAAAACCATTATTTTCCAACAAAAAATTCGGACGAAAAGGTAAGAAAGTAGAGCTTTTGAAATTATGAAAAAAAAGAAAAATGTGACAAAGAAATCAAAGAGAAAGAAAGATGAATAGACAAAAGATTATGTTACTATGAAAAATAGAGTTTCGTGATTCCAATTTATGCAAAACCCTAGTTCATCTTCTTAATTGTTCACAATCTGCGTTTTGTTTTAGCCTAATACAGTCATATTTTGATGTAAATTTTGGGATCAAGTGTGTATTGGTGGAAAATGTAGATAATTTTCCTTTCTTACCCTCATGTCGCAATCACATTCTTATCACATCACTAGATTCTGTTAAGATTTAAAAAATTGAATAATAGAAATGAGACATTAACACTTATATAGAGACTAAAGGGAGATTTTACCAAAAGTACAGGGGGTTAACTGTCACAATTTCATGTGGAGGGACCAAAGTGGGACCAGAAGTGTAGGGGGTTGACTGTCATGATTTTATGTGTAAGGGCTAAAGTGAGATTTGGTATAAAGTGCAACGGAGCAAAGTGTAATTTATTATTTATTATGTGTAATGCCCCAAATTTCTAGCCTAGATGATAATACAACAATCATGGCTCTTTTAAGGAAAACCAAATATAAATCTCCAAACTTACATTACATGATACAATAGTTCTTTATGCAACAATACATTAATCCAACAACAAGTAAATAAACAAATAACTATCCCCAATGGTTTACAAGTTTCCAAGGCTTGAGCTAGTTACACAAAACGGTTATTCAAACCCACACACATATAGCCCTTGGCTTACACACAGAGTCACAACAAAATGAGAGTCTCGTACTCTCAACACATATTTCCTCGCCTTTAGTTAGGCGGCATCACCACATCTTTTCCTGCACAAAAATCCCGTAGGGTGAGCATAAAACCCAGTAGGGAATCCTTAACAATGTATATACATTTTATACAAGTCTCAATAGATGAAATGCACATGCCATGCTATGCTCTTTTGAAATAAAATCACATCTTCATCTTTGACAACCCTCATGCTCAATGATGTCATGCAATTTCAATTCTTCAAAACTTAACAATTCATTTCAAGAGTGGTAAATACGACTCTGATAATCCCTAGGTTGGTATCTGCAAGTAGACTATACAAGTACTACCAATTTGTCATTTTTACCGGTATTAACCGGAAGGCTCGACACATATCCGCACGGGTTTTCGGTCTTTTACCCCCGGACTCTCAGGCCAACTTATTCAATATCATCTACACCACCTATCAAGACTTACCAACGTATTTACCCCAAAACCATTCCATGAAAACTTATTTCTCAACATTCTTTTTTCAATGCAAGTTTTCAAATCAACTTTCGAAGTTTAATATAATCAAATGAATTGATATGCCAATAACACAAGATGAATATAAACACTTTTATTCCAATTCATCATCTAAGAAATAACACAATTCCCTCTTCTCAAGTATCCTCAACAATTAGTCATTTCAAGACTATTTCAACGTTTTGAACAATAATTTCCAAAATGAACAATAATTCTCATATTCCCTGAAATTCATCATTTATATAAATATAAATAAGAAATTTTCCAAACATTCATTTATTTTGACACACAAAATAAATATAACAATATCATTTACGGATTTTTAGTCTCTTAAAAAAAATCCCTAAATTCTAGGTTTTCTCACCAAAACTATACAACTCAAATCTTTTGAAAGAAAACTTTCTAAAATCATATTTTCTTCAATCAACGAAGATCAAAACCTATAAAATCATTTAAAAAAAACAAGAGACACACCCACTTTCAAAATCGCTCAACTTCTTGAATCAACAATCAATTTTTAAAGCTATCGAAAGATGATTTCAAAAATCATATAGATCTTGCAAAAACATATATATAACTCTAAGAAAATCCCTATATCAAGTTTTGAGGAAGAAATGAGATGAAACCCCCAAAATCAACAGTGTTGAAACTCGATCTTCACCGTAAACAACGAAGCCCTCGAGAAGTTAACCAACTTTGATGAAAAACCTATGGCAGAACTCTAATGGATCTTGAGAAATCAAGGTTTTAATCCAATTTGGCGTAGGGAAAAGTAGAGAGAAGGAAGAGGAAATGTTTTTAGAGAGAGAGAGATTTACAAAAGTGATTTGAAATATCATATTCACAAATTGATATAACATGGTCCGCTCGAGCGTGGAAAGTCCCGCTCGAGCGTCAAATACATTTTTCTAGTACTTTTGTAGATAGATTAAACTTCTGAAACCAAACATTCTCAGCTCGAGCGCATAAACGGCCGCTTGAGCGGACAAACAACTTTGAATGCATTTCGTATTTTTGCTTTGGAGGCATTGCCCCCTAGACCCCCGCGAGTTGACCGGGCAGCTCGATCACCGACCGGCCCAGTCGAAGTGGCAAAACATGAAAGAAGGATCGAAACCGGGATCACTACATTATGGCATCTGTAAGTAATTAGCATATAAAAAAAATTCATTGAAATTTTTTATTTGATGTACTTACTTTCTGTATCATTAAGTTGCTGTGATAATATTTGGGCATCATTTGATTTTTTTTCATTGTAATTTGACTAAAATGTGCTCATGATGTACATTATTTTTTTTTTGAACTTTACAACAAATAGGACAATTCCTGCTTCAACACGTTTAATTTTGCTTGGAGAAAATGTTGTAATAGATATTCTGTAGTTTTTGTTTCACCATCTTCTTATTTTTTTTCTTATTCACCATTATAACTCATTATAATAAAAATATTTTGATGAATAAGAGTTTGAGGCAATATCATATTGTTATTAATTTCAAAATCTATTTTTTCTTAATAATGTGATTTTTTTTTTTTTTTGTGAGTGGAAAAAAAGTACAATTATTGTTGTGATGGAGGTGTTTTTCAAAGTCATGGTTTGTTATTGAAAGTATTTTTTTGTAGACACTTGTTTGTATGACATGTATATATATATATTGAATATAAGTTGAGAAGAGAACAATACACAATTTCACATTTTTTTCCCTAACAAATATAACTATATTTCTAAAGTAATACATGTTAGAAAATTAAAGTATCCGATAGTAATATAGCATAACAAATTGACAATGTATGAATATAGTAACATATATAAATTTATATTTATCTTTATATATATTTATATTTATATATGTAAACATTGATATATATATATAAGATATCAAAAAAGTAATAGATGAAATCTTTTGTAACAATATAATATATGTAATAATGAGAAATTAATTATTCATAATTAAATAGTTGGTCATAATATAGATGTTCAGTGTTATATTTTGTGTGTATGCACCACTTTTTAATTAGATTATCAAATTCACATAAAAATCGAAAGGAATTTGTGAATAATTTATGTAAAATTAGACATTAGTAAAGAAAGATTTAAAAAAAGAAGAAGAAGAGAAGTTTATAGTGTTTGGTTTGGTTTGTTTTTCATACTTTTGTTTTGATTTTTTTTTTTTTAATAACCATTTTATTTTCTTTTTAGATTCACTTAATTTAATACTTTTTTATTTTTTTAATTTGATTTTAGATTTAGATTCACTTAATCTAAACCTACTAAGAAAATAATTTGTTGTGTATTGTTTTTAGAAAAAAAATTATTAATATTAATTAACAACAACAACAACACAATATGTATAATAATAAAAAAAATTAGTACATGTTTGAATTTATAAATTATTTTTATCGATATTTTACATTTTAATTCTATTTAAGTTATTAGATATTAGATTTTCATGTAAAAGTATAATTTAAATATAAAATATGAAGAAATTTCAATATCTTTAATCACCAAAAGTGAGAAAATATAAAAAACAAAAAATCGAAAAACGAATTAAAAGGATAAAAGCAACAAAAGTGGTTCTGGTTTTTAATTTTGACATCATACATTGCTTATTAAGTACCATGTAAAATATTATAGTTCATAAAATATAATTTAAACAAAAAGAAAGTGTATGAAGATAACTTGTGAAATTTTGAGACGCAACACAAATCTTCATTTTAAAAACGCATGTGTTTTCTTCTGTCAAAATTGAAACGAATGCATACAGCTTTAAGATTCAATCAAAATTATTCGCAGTGATTCGGTTTGAACAATTGTAAATATTATGTATATTAGTATAAAACCAGACACAGGAAATAAGAAAAAGTAATTATTTTTTGTTATTCAATCATCGTCAATATAAAAAATAAGAGGACGACCACTTTTATTTATTTATTTATTTATTTATTTATTTTTCTATTAAAATGGAGACAGTTTATTTATATTTATATAGGACTCTTGAAATATATCATTTTTGAGTCTTCAACTTCCAAAATAAAGAAATATTTGTTTTATATAAGATTCTTTATGGCTTATTGGAATGGTGGGCTAGCAGTAAACTGAAAAAGCAGGAGAGGGTGATTTGGAAGGCCATTCCTTTGGCTGTGCTTTGGTCTATCTGAAAACTGAGAAATGATTGCATCTTTAATGACATTCATCCAGATCTTGAGGACTGTGTGAGGCCATTAAAGTAAGGGTTGCATTGTGGACCAAAGCTAGTGGTTCTTTTTTCTCACGTTTCTTAGTCACTGAATTTTTATACAATTTGCAACAGATAAAGTTCTGTAGTGGGGGTGTTGGCTGAGCAAATAATTCTCCCTTGAGATGTGTTGCTGGCCAGATGCAGGGGTGCACTTAAATTGTGTTTTCTACTGCTGTCCTGTTTTTGTTGGTCTGTTTAGTGTTTTATCTGTGTTTTTTTTTGTGGTTGTTGTCTCATCAACCTTGAGGTCTGCTAGCAAATGATTGGGTATTTTTTGCGGTGCCAATCTAGTTGGGATCGTGTGGTTATGCTTTGCACTTTTTGCATTCCCTCATCCTTTTTTTTTTTTTTTTTATGTATTTCATTTGTATGTATGGCAATTATCATCATTAAAGGGCTGGTTTTTTTTTTTTTTTTTTTGCTGTTCAAAAAAAAAAAGAAAAAAAAGAAAAAAAAAAAAGACTCTTTATGATTTTTAAAAAATATAATAGATTTGAGAAGGTAAAATTGAGATTTAAAAAAAAGTAGAAAAATAGCAAACTTTTCACATTTTTATAATAGTAGTAAGTTAATTATTTTTTTTATATATTGAGCAGCGCCAGTAGTTATATTCAATTCACATTTCAATTTGCAATGCATGGAGGTAGGGACAATGGAGGATGGAAACCGGTGGTCAAGCAAAGAAACCGAGTTATTGGCAGGATGCAAGGAGGTAGGGACAGATGGATCACAGTTTTTGTAGATAACCTACCTGAAGCCATGGATCCAAAAGGCCTCTACAGTTTGTTTAATAACTTTGGAGTTGTAAGGGATGTTTTCATTCCAAACAAAAGGCGAAGGATCTCTAGTACCAGGTTTGGTTTTGTGAGGTACGACTGCAGAGTAGCTGCCAATGTGGCAATCCAACGAGCGAATGGACTGTGGGTGGAGGACAGAGCTCTAAAGGTTAAGGAAGCGGACTTTAACAGTGATCAACGCAGAGTGGTGAATCCAAATACTATAGATGCAACAAAAACACCCAAACAAAACACTGCGTTTGTGGGTGGAAATATACAGCAAAACAGAGGAATGAGGAGAACATTTGCAGAAGTTCTCAAAGGGACTAGAGAGGAGGGCCAACCACGGCTAGTGGTGAAAGCTCGGGAGGTGGGAAATGCATGGCTGTATGAGAGTGTGATTATTAGATTACACCATCATGCCACAAAGGCCGATTTCAAACATGAGGCTCGAAGTAGGGGAGTGAAGAAAGGAAGAATTAGAGATGGTGGAGGGAGGGATATAGTTATTACCTTTAGCTCAATCGAGGAGAAAGAAGAGGGTGTAAGACTAATGCAAGGTTGGCTGGTGGAGTGGGGTGAGTTCGTTCTGGACTGGAAAGCTGGATTGCATATTGAGCAAGAGAGAAGCACTTGGCTCTCATGCTATGGAGTTCCCCTGAACTTGTGGAGTGCAGAAACTTTCACCTCTATTGGAAGGTTATGGGGGGAGGTGGTAGGACTGGATGAAGATATTGGAGACCCGATGTCGTTCGTCTGCAGCAAGATTAGGATTGTTACAAAATGTATGGAGGCCATCAATATGGTGATTAGTCTCGACTCCGGCAGCGATGTATACCCAGTACGAATCTGTGAAGAGCAAGTGGTTTTTTCTAGCTGCATGCATTTGGATAGTCATACTTCAGAGGGGTTACACGGCTCCGGTGGACACAGTGATGGAGTTTCAGTCATTGCCCCTGGCCAGTTGGAAGGTGAAGCTGAGGTGGCACCAAATAAGGAGGGAGCCGTGGACAAACTAGCTGATGTGGACAAAGATCAACGGGCAAGTTCAAGTGAAGTGGCAAGCAGAGGAAGTTTGAGCTGGCAACATGCATCAGTTGTAGCTGAGACCGTGGAAAGCTTTGGAAATTCAAATTCAAATGCAGGCTCCGATAAGACGGCTGTACCAGAGGTGACATCTGCGCAGCAGTGTAATGATGATGTTGGTGTGAGGCTCGATGGACAATTGGATGGACATGTGGTTACATCTGGTTATATGAAGAGTTTGAGTGGACCGATTAAGAGCTGGCCTGAAGTCCATCTTGAGGTGTGTCTCTCCCAGGTCCAGCTGGGAGATTTGGTGCGTGGTGGGCCAATAGGGCCATATCCTAGTCAAGGTTTTGGGTTTGGTTTAGTGGGCCAAAATTCTAACCATACAAAGGCTTTGGGCCTTGAAGGCACAAGTAAGGAGGTGGATAAGGGCCTTTCTAAACAACGGAGGCACGCTGGTGCTTCAGATTGCAAGAAAGCTCGGCAGAGAAGAAGAAGTTGGAAGTTGCCATTTTCTGCAAGGAGAAGGGGGCACAGTGAGGCAGTAGCAAGACGCAACTCTCAAAAGGAGGCCTTGTTCAGATCGGCTTCAGCAGCTCTGTCTAGATCTCTAGCAAACCGAGATAACAGCAGGTCTAGAGGTAGTGCTGGGATTTTAAATGAAGCTCAAGCAACACTGTGCATGGGTAAATTACTTGGGGTGGAGTTTGGACAGGATGAAGAAATTATTGTTAACCGTATTGTACAGCTGGAACAGCAAGATAAAGAAAAAGTGGGAGTGAGGCTTGGTTCACCGAGGTAAATCAGGCCATGGGTGCGCTCAATGTGTGGATTGCGGTTTAAATGAAGATACTTTCGTGGAATATTAGAGGTTTGGGTCGGCCAGAAAAGAGGGGAAAAATCAAGAAATTAGTAAAGGAGAGGAAGATTGGAATGCTTTTTTTGCAAGAATCAAAAAGAATGTTGTTATCAGATTGGGATATTAGATCTATTTGGGGATGTGCCCGGTGTGAATATATGGAGGTTGGATCACAAGGAAGTTCGGGTGGAATAATTTGTGTCTGGGATCCAGAGTTTTTTCAATTAAAGGAGTGCTGTGGTAGTAGGAATTTTCTGCTGTTGCAAGGTACTATTTATCATTCCTTTGATTGTGTTTTGATGAATGTTTATGCTCCTACTGATGTAAGTAAGAGGGGGAGGTTGTGGGAAATTATTAAACAGCTTAGAAATAAATTTCTTAGCCCGTGGTGTCTGGGGGGGGGATTTCAATGAAATTAGATTGATTAGTGAGCGTATAGGTGTGTCAAGAAGGGATAGAGGTATGAGAGAGTTCAACGATTTTGTTGACTCTTGTGAGCTCACAGATGTACCAATGGTTGGAAGAAAATTTACCTGGTGTAATAATCAGGAGGGTGCGAAATGGAGTAGAATTGACAGATTTTTGTTGGACCCAGAGTGGTTGGAAAGCTTCAATATTAAATTGTGGGGATTGCCTAAAATTGTCTCTGACCACTGCCCAATTTTGCTTATGGAGGACGAAAGGGATTGGGGTCCTAAACCTTTCAGATTTTTAAATGCCTGGCATCTTCATCCCTCATTTTCTAAAGTGGTAAGGGAGGCTTGGGAAGAGGCACAAATTACTGGGTGGGGTGGTTTTGTAATGCTTAAAAAACTCCAACTAGTTAAACAAGTTTTGAAGCGATGGAACAGCGAAGTCTTTGGAGCAATATCTATGAAGTTACATCGAGCAGAAGAGAAATTACATGAATTTGATTTGTTAACTGAAACTAGAGAGTTATCTAATGGGGAGGAATTGAGTAGAAGGGAAATTAGAGACGAGGTGTGGAAACTAAGTAAAATGCAAGAATGGATTTGGCTTCAAAAATCACGGCAAAATTGGGCGCTCAAAGGGGATAAAAATACCAGATTTTTTCATGTCATGGCAAGTTGCAGACAGAATAGAAATGCTATTGGCTCTTTGAAATTTGATGGAATTGTCTATGATGAGCCAGTCCGAGTTAAGCATGAAGTGTTTCAATTTTTCAAAACACATTTCATGGAAGTGTGGAGTTCAAGGCCAAAATTGGTGGGAAGTTTTAAATCTATTGGTAGCATAGCAGCAGTGGAATACATTGAGGCAGAATTTTCTGAGGCTGAAATTTGGGCAGCAGTGAGAAGTTGTGATGGTAATAAAGCTCCAGGGCCAGATGGATTCAATATGTTGTTTTATCAGAAATGTTGGAAGGTTGTGAAGAAAGAGGTAATACAGTTTATGCAGGATTTTCATCGGTATGGTAAATTGGTGGGTGGGATCAACAGTTCTTTCATTACTTTAGTGCCGAAGAAGGACAATCCTATTAGTCTTGGGGATTACCGACCGATAAGTCTAATCGGGTCTGTGTACAAGATTCTCTCTAAGGTTTTGGCTAACCGGCTAAAGATGGTGATGCCTAGAATTATTAGTGAAGAGCAGTCAGCGTTTGTGGGTGGTAGAAGTATCCTAGATGGGATTTTAATTGCTAATGAAATTGTTGACTGGTGGAAGAAGACTAGAAAGCGGGGTATTATACTGAAACTTGATTTCGAAAAGGCGTATGACTCAGTTAATTGGTCCTTTCTGCTATCTATGATGAAGAATTTTGGTTTTGGAGAAAAGTGGCTGAGTTGGGTGCAGGAGTGTATATCGAATACTCGAGTCTCAGTTCTTGTGAATGGTTCCCCCACACCGGAGTTTAGCCCATCTCGAGGTCTTAGGCAAGGGGATCCTCTCTCCCCTTTCCTTTTTAATATGGTAGCTGAGGGTCTTAACATCTTGTTGACCAGGGCTAGGGACTTAAATCTATTCAAGGGTGCTGTTATTGGGGCGAACGAAGTTTCAGTGTCCCATCTTCAATTTGCGGATGATTCCATTATATTTTGTGAGGCAGAATGGGAGGCAGTGGTGAATATTAAGAGGATTCTTAGATGCTTTGAAGTGATGTCTGGACTCCGGATCAATTACCACAAGAGCGTGGTTTCTGGTATTGGAGTCCAAGAAGCCTGGCTAGAAGAAGTCGCTGGTAGGCTAAATTGTAAGTGTCAAAAGCTTCCATTTAAGTATCTTGGGATGCCTCTTGGGGCCAATTCAGGAAGATTGAAGACTTGGAGGCCTGTTGTGGATCGAGTCAAAGTCAAGTTGGCCAGTTGGAAAAGAAGGTTTTTATCTCTTGCAGGGAGATTAACGCTAATTAAAGCAGTTTTATCTAGCCTTCCAGTATATTATCTCTCCTTATTTAAGATGCCTGAAGGAGTTGCTAAAGAGCTAGACAAAATTCAAGCGGCTTTTCTATGGGGTGGATCCGTCATTAAGAGCAAAATTCACATGGTTAAATGGTCTGAAGTTACTAAAAGCATTATTAAAGGAGGGTTAGGTATCAAGAGTCTTAGGGATGTGAATGCATGCTTGCTACTTAAGTGGTGGTGGAGGTTTGGCGGTGATGAAAAGTTGTTGTGGAAGAGAGTTTTATGTGGGAAGTATAACATCCAGGGCAGCAAGTGGTATCCAGATACGGAAACCACCCAGATGCATTCCCGGTTATGGAAGGATATTCTCTCGGTGACAACTTCCAACCCTGCTTTGCACAGTTTCTTTGTCAGAAGTACTTGCATAGTGGTGGGCAATGGGGATAGAACTCTGTTTTGGGAGGATAAGTGGGCAGCTGCTAGATGTTTAAAGGATGAGTTCCCTCGTTTATATCGTATCTCTCCGGATAAGATGAAAACAATTAAGCAGGTGGTTGACCTAAGAAGGAGCCTACATGACTGGAAGGTATGTTTCAATAGGAGGCTTCGGGATTGGGAGAAGGAAGAGGTGGTTCGTTTGGTCAATTTAGTAAATAACACTCCGGAGCTAAGAGTTGATAAGGTTGATGCGTTATGGTGGGGGGCTGAAAAATCGGGGTGTTTCAGTGTATCATCTGTGTATAGGTGGTGTGAACAAAGCCTTCAATCTATAGATTTTGATACAATCTCCAAGATGATCTGGAAGAGTGTTTCTTTGCCTAGAGCAAAAGCGTTCGTATGGCTAGCTTGGCGGCAAAGGATTAAAACGTCTTCTTACCTACAGCTGATTGGTGTCATTCCGGCTGCTGCTAATACTCACTGTGTGTTTTGCAAAGCCGAAGCGGAGTCGGTTAATCATGTTTTGTTGTGGTGTCCCTTTGTTTGGCGGGTGTGGGCTGATATATTTTTTTGGTGGGGATCTCAGTGGGTTATGCCAGCAACAGTGGAGGGAGTGTTACAGTTTTGGGCTGGTTTTTCAGGTAACAGATTTGAGAGAACAGTCTGGAATGTGATACCTATTGCTACCTTGTGGTCTATATGGAAACACAGGAATGAGGTGTTGTTTTCAGAGGTGCAACCTGATCTGTTTGGACTGTGTGATTTAATCAAAACCAGGACTGCTATGTGGGTAAGAGCTGCGGATGTGAAGCTGCCATTCTCAGTAAATGATTTTCTGCATAACTTTCAACAAATTAAGTTCTGCCGGAGAGGAGTAGGCTGAAGGGGTGCATGGAGATTACTGCTGTTATTTTCCTCCTCTGCTTCTGCTGGAATTTTTTCGGACATTACTGTGCATGTTCTGCAGTTTGCTGGTCCTTATCTGCTGGTTTTTTCTGATGCTATCTCTTAATTGGGTCTATTCTGCATGCTTTATATAAAGTTGCTGGAGCCTCTGTTTTGGAGCTGGTGAGTGGCTCTGGTCTACTGTGTGTGGTGATTCGTGGCATTTCTGCTGTGTGTGGATCCGTTTCAGATATTATTTTTCCTAATTTTTTGCTGCTGCTGGTTTTAGTTTCCTAATCTCTAAAGGCATGTGTTTGGGTGCTTTCTGTGTCCTTTAGTTGGATCTGCTTTTGCTGGTGTGAGATTTTTGTGTCCTTTAGTTGCTGCTGCTGGTTTTTTTCCCTTTTTTCTATAGGCATGTGTTTGGGTGATTTTTGTGTCCTGTTGTTGGATCTTTCTTCTGCTGGTTGATCTCTTATCAACTAGCCTTGGCTTGTGTTAGTACTCTTTTGGGTGGTTCTCTTGTGCCATCCTTGTTTTTTCTTTATTGTTGTAAGATGTAAGGCTTGATCCTTGGTTCTTATTCAATAAAGTTTTTTCGCTGATCAAAAAAAAAAAAAAAAAAAAAAAAAAATTATTTTTTATATATAGATATGTGTGTGTTTGAAAACTGTGGAGGTATATTCTGGTTTTCCATTCTGATGTGAATGTGACGGTTGAAACTCTATTATTGATCTTTCTCTCTATGATTTCAATTTCAAAGGCCCTTATATTTTTTATTTCACTATACTTGGTGGCTTCCTGTAATTGAAAGTCCTCGTCGTGGTTTTAAGTACTGGATACGTTTCGTGTTTGCCTTTTTAATAGCGATATATCTTAATATGTATAGGTAGATATGGACTGTTAAACAACTATAAAAAATATAATGTATTCTTTTTCATTTTGTGGATGATGGTTGTTAAAAGTTTACAATCATGACTAGGACTGTAAACAGTCCAGTTTGGTTGGTATTGAAAGTATATTTAGTATCGAATCGATCTTTTCGATTTTTATGATTGAGAAACTGACAGAATTTGTATGCTACATTTCGGTTTTGTCGGTTTGATGTAAAAGAGAAATTTACATGAAATTTTAAAAGGTTTTATAGTAGATTATAGAATTTTACATTAAAAATAAATGAAGAATATATATGAAAATTGCTCTATAAATATTTTTTTCCTTAATTTTTAGCACAAAAGTGTATTACATTAGTTACTTCACATATAATGTTCAAGAAATTATAATATAAAAATATTTAAATATAATATTCGGTCGGTTCGGTTTGTATCAATATAAAAAGTTTCAAAATCAAAACAGACCGTATGTTATGTAAAATAGACCGAAAACTAAAATTTCAGTTGGTTTCGATTGGTCGACTCGGTTTTATTGATTTTTCTTCCATCCCTAATCACGACAAAGGTCAGTTTTGGGGCAAGGCATGCAAGGTTGAAGTCTCGGACTTCTAAATTCTGTCTAAAAAATAGAGTTTTGAAATAATTTTGATCTTAAATTATGTTTGATTAATTATTTCAATCTTAAGCTATGCTTAGTTTGTTGAAATGAAATTGAATGGAATAATCGTTTCATCATATAATGTTTGTCCTCAAGTTTGATTTATTAAAAAAATATTACAAACAAAATCATCATTTATCATTATAAGGGAATAGTCATTTTATAAAAAGACTAATATTACAAACAAAATCATCATATACCATTGTGAAGGAATCATCATTCTATGAAAGGACTGAGGAATAATCATTCCATTTAATTTAATTCATTTCAGTTAACCAAACACTATATTATAATGTTATTAGTTTGGAAATGAAGATTTACAGAATATTTAAAATAATAATAATAATAATTGAATTGGTGAATTATTTAAAAGTAAAGATGAATGGCTGTTTGCCAAATATATGAATTATTTATAGAATATTGTTTGGCTATATTAATAAAAATTGTTTCTGGAGAAATAAATTTTTTTTTAAAAAAAAAATTGAAGTTGATCAAATTTTATAATTCAATCTACTACGCCAAGAAAAAGTGTGAATAAATTAATAGTGTTAACCATAAAATTTTTTCAAATTTATCTCAACAATTATGATTTTTGTCAATCTCGATGGTTATGATTAATGTCAACTATGAAAATCATATGAAATTGCTTAAAAAATGTAATATAATAATTATTGTGAAAACAAATTATAATTATAATGGAATAATAATTTTATCATAATCTTTATCCTCAGGTTTGATTTATTAAAAAAAAATATATTACAAACAAAATCATCATTTATTATTGTGAGGAAATAGTCAAAATTACCACTTAGATTGACAAAATTAAAGTGCATTTTTGTTATAAAAAACCAAACTCTGTTTGTGTGTGTGTGTGTGTGTGTGTGTGAGCTGGGCCTTCTTATTTTGTTAAAAAGTTAGAGCTGGGCTTTCATTTTTTAAGTTTGCCTTGAGTCTCCTAAAGATCATGTCAACCTTGATCACAACACTCAACTTTCGATATATAATATTCAATACTCTCGAATTTGGAGCCCCCCGAATCAACCAAAAATCAAGAGAAGAAGAAGGAAGAAGAAGAAGAAGGACTGGAGGGGAGAGGGCCAACAAAATCGGGCTGGAGACGGAGGCGGGGCTGGAGGCGACGGCGGTCAGAGGTGGGGCTGCGACGAGCTACGGCGGGGCTGCGACGAGCTACTGCTGCGACGATCGGAGCTGCTGCGACAATCGGCGGCGGCGGAGGCACAGGAGGGGCCCTTCTCTCCTCTCCTCCTCTCTCTTTCTCCCTCTCTCCTCCTCTTCCCCTCTCTTCTCTCCCTCTCCCTCTGTCTTAGACCTGCATGAAGAGGAAGAAGAAAAAAAAAAAAAATGCCCAAAACGACGTCATTTTGGGCATTCGGGGGATTAGGGGGGGCAAAATTCGGGGGAAAAATCATTTTCCTTTTCATTAGGCCACATAAGCGACTGGAAGTGACCGGAGCTTTAATGACAGTAGCAAAAGAGAAGTTGTTGGTTAGTCCTAGGGTACCGTATGCCCCATGTGTGTTCTGATTGGTGAAAGAAGTAAAATTTAAAATTTTGTGTTTTGTAATTGGGGAATATAAAAGGATTTTGTGATTGGCCATGAGTATGGTCACGTGGTACTCCTAGACTAACTAATAATTTTTCGTAGCAAAGCTACTCCCCATAGTATAAGCATCATTGTATATCTGATGTTCCATCCCTCTTAAAAAATCTAGAAATCCACTAAATGTTGATTTGTGATTATGTATCAATTTTAAGCAGTAAATAACAATTCCAATCAAACAATCAAGACAAATCGACACAACGATTTTTTATGAAAAAAAATCACAATTGGAGCACCTCCAATTGTGATAAAACAAATCACGGGCAAAAATCACAAAACAATCCACTATGAAGATATAAAAGAATTACACAAGTGTACTCTCAATTACTTAGCGAATCTACGCCCTAATTGAACTGACCCCTATGTGTCTCTTCCAGCCCGTCTTCACCTCGTAATTGTCTTGCCCAATGTTGATTCCACAACATCGATGTTGAATCACAACGATGAGCTACTCCGGAATCCACCAAAACTTCAGGCCCAAATTCCACGGAATCCACCGAAGAAGAACTCTCTCTTTTGTATTGAATGAAACAAACGATCCTTTGATGTATACTTCTCAAACCATGAGTTAAACAAAAACAAACATCAAAGAAACTAGCAAATAAGCTCCAGATATAAACCCTAATATTCAAGAAGAAGATCTGGAAGTCGTAACCCTAAAAACGGATGAAACCACATATTTATAGAAAACTGATCCGCGATCTCTGCTCAAGCGTAGAAAGTTCTACTCGAGCGAGAAAAAACAACTCCCAGTACTTTTGCAAGCGAGTGAAACTTCTGAACGAATTGCATCTCTGCTCGAGCGCAGGAATCGCCGCTCGAGCGGAGATCCCCGATCGATCCCCGACATAGTCAGCGAAGTGGCAAACATAGAAGAATAAACTTCTGAAACATCTCTGCAAAGCGCAATTCAGGTTGGATTCGCATCTAAAACTCATAGCCTCACTGAAATAAAAGATCGAATACAATTACAACTGAAAGGAGTTTTGTCAAATGGGATTACCAAGAATAAAAACCTAACACCTCTTTTTTTTTTCATAAGCAAAATAGAATCTTTATTGATAAAGAAAACATACATTTCATATGAGATTACATCAATAAAGAAGAAAGAAGAAAGACAGAAAAAAGAAGGAAACAACACAATGTTGGTGAGGAATCCACACCAGCTGGACAAATAACTCTATATATTATTATACACATTATTCTCAAGCCAAATTGGCAATTTAGGCTAGAGAGAAGAAAACAAATAGTAGCAGCACACATAGTAGCAACACATAAACCAAACATCAGCCCCCACCAATGCAAATTCTTACTTGTTGAAGGTTGTGAACCAAATCATTCACAGAATAGGCCAAAGAAGAGGATTAGTACTTAATCCACAATGCAATTCTCACCTTAGCAGCTTCACAAAAATTACAAAGAAAAGGTTGCCTCCCATTAAATACACACCCATTCCTTAGATTCCAAATGGACCAAAAAATAGCTATTGGGATGACACTCCAAATCTTTCTTTCCATCTTGTTCAAACTACACCCAGACCACCAATTAAACAAACTCTAGATAGAACCTGGTGATACCCATTGTAATCCCCACCAGTTGACAAAATAAAACCAAGTCAGCCAAGCGAAGGGACAATGAAGTAACACATGGTTTATAGTGTCATAATCCAAACCCGCCCCTATGGATTGAGGTCATAACCGGCCAGTAATCAAGGGATTACCTACAGCCTCAAACCAAAACAAAAGATATTCCATCAGAGTTAAGGGGCCAAACGGAAACAAGCTTAAAAATTTTGTCCAATGAGCTATGCTTACATGGCATATCAAAACATTTCACATACACTTAATAATAACTCACACCACATATCAGTAGTTAACATCTTGTATACCCACGATCATTTAAACACATATTCAGCTAAACCAAAAGCTTATACACATAAACGGTCCATCACGGCCAATAGAAATAGCAGAAGAAATACAAAAGATCATAAACAAAGCCTCTTGCGTGAAGCACCTGGGCTGACTTCACAAAACTTGAGTTCCTTTCTTAAATTCCACTAAGGCTGGGGTTGAATGTCCCTTTGCTCACCTACATACATATAGATAAGAGTGAGCTAACGCCTAGTGAATAATATCAAAATAAAGAGGTTAATGAATGAGGTTCGTTCATAAATGAATCATACTTATAATGTACACATTTGAACCACTATTCTCATTCACACCAGATTTACAAATCTCAACAAAGCAAAACAACCTTGGGTCCAACACATCATATCCACATGCAAAACGACCTCAGGTCCAATTCTTATATAAAACAATACGACCTCAGGTCCATCTATACGAAACGACCTTTGGTCCAGCCAACTCTTTATTCAAAACAACCTTTGGTCCAATTCAAATATATCAAACCGCCTCGGGTCCAATCCGAATATATCAGGCGTATCAAACGGCCTCGGGCCCATTCTCTTTATATTCATATCCATGCGTATGTCATATTCATGATCATGATCCTTTTCATTCAAACGGTCTTTGACCCATCACGGTATTCAAACATATCCAATGACATATTCAAACGGCCTTTGGCCCATCTTTGCACTCATGTCTAACGGCCTTCGGCCCAATCGTTCATATCCGACGGCCTTTGGCCCAATCATTCATGTCCAACGGCCTTTGGCCCAATTTAGTTATATCAAACATATCAAGGGCAAATGGCAAACGACCTTAGGCCCAATTCAGATATATCAAACGTATCAAACAACCTTATACAAAATTAGGCATATAGAATACTCATTCATATTTCAAATCAACAAATCCATGAAGCTATTACAGAAGTAGCATTCGGCAGGTAACATACTTGAAAATATCTTTACTAAATATTACTCACAGTGTTCTGTCGGTGGATTCGTCCTTATGCTCGACCCTACATAATACATAACACATATCGGGTCACAAACGATTCAATCCATTCTTAATTCATACATTCCTCTTAGGCCACTTTCTTATCTTCTTGATTCATTTACAAATGTGCAATGTATGCCTAAGAGTGCTTAGAAATGAAAAAGAACGAAAAACGATACATGAAACCACTTTTCAAAATTACTGAAACAGGGCTCCCCGCTCGAGCGTAGGTTTCCCCGCTCGAGCGGACCTATTTGATCTGCAAAAGTACTGGTTGCCTCAAATTTACGCTCGAGCGTCACTTCGGACGCTCGAGTTGAAATTCAAACTACATGGCTTGGTGCTCGAGCGTGAATCTCCCCGCTAGAGCGGACATCATGTATGCAAAACTTCTGGGAACCAATATTTCACACTCGAGCGGCCCTTTTCCCGCTCGAGCAGACATGCAAAATTCTAGAATTTCCAGAACTATTCTTGAAGTTCAAACTTGATATTCAAAGGATCAAAACTCATCTTTTTTTGACACAAAAGCATGGAAAACATTACATAACATGAGGACAATAGCAATATGAGACCAATTCTTCAAGATCATGATTTTAATTCTCAAGTTTACCACCAAAACACATTACTTCATGATTAAACTTCAATGTACATATAACCAAACTCCATAACTTCATGGAACATTAATGCATGTATATTATAGATCTCAATACCATTTCAAATGGCACAAATGATGCCCATTCTCATGAAACTCAACAAAACCATGCTTACATGTATGCTTCAATGCTCAATTCTTCTTGTTCAACATGATTCATGTTTGAATGTATAAATTCATGGAAAATATGCACATACATGCACATACAAGCTCCAAATTCGTCAATTTCAACTTAATTCTTGCTCTTGGTTACATATTCTCTTTGAATTCACAAAATTACAAACTTTACTTATGAATTTATGCTCAAATACTCACCTAGGAGCTTCAATCTTCACAAATTCTAGCTAGATCTTTGAGTTTAGCTTCCAATCCCCAAGCTTTGAGCCAACATTCATAATTTGAGCCCCTCTCTCTCTCTCTAGAGCTCTCTCTCTCTCTCTCTCTAGAGCACATTTCAGATTTTGAGTTCACAAAATGAGGGACTTAAGTGTATATTGGCCTATTTATAGGCTTGCTTAATCACATTGATTAAGTTTAAGTAATGGCACTCTAATTAACCATTCTGAATCTAATTATTTTGATCCGAATCAATTTTCAATTAAATTTCACCATAGGCTCTAAAGTTACGCTAATCACAATGGCGTAATCAATTTCGAGTTATGTGGCCGAGAAGGCCTTCAATTTTCAGTTCAAAGCACAGATTCTAACAGATTTTCCTACGGTGAACAGATACAAAGCCAAAGTCACATATAATCATGTAATTAACACCCAAATTCAAATTAAGCACATAATTACAAACATAAGCATGATTAATTAACATAGCACATGACAGGGTTATCACATATAGATTCCTCATCTTCTTTATAGAAAATACAACAAACATCAGCATTAGTTGCGTAATTGTGAATGGGCCGAATGATTCTATTAAAAAAAAGAAGAAAGAGGTATTGGATATTTTAGTGAGGCTCAAAACACAATTTTTGTTCCCATGGTGTTTGGGAGGTGACTTCAATGAAATTATATGTGTTTTGGAAAGAAAAGGTTGTTCTAGGAGGGATAAAGGGATGAGGGAGTTCAATGAAATGATTGATCAGTTGGAGGTGTCTGATCCAACAATGTGTGGAAGGAAGTTTACATGGTATAACTCACAAGAAAGTGAGAGATGGAATAGGATTGGCAGATTCCTATTAAATCCAGAATGGTTTGCAGGTGTTTAAATTTAAGCTTTGGGGTTTACCTAGACTAATCTCTGATCATTGCCCATCTTACTAATGGAAGATGAGGGAGATTGGGGCCCTGGACCTTTTAGGTTTCTAAATACCTAGTCTTTGCACCCAAAGTTCTTGCCTTTTGTGGAGAAAACCTAGTTTGATCTAAATGTGATGGGTTGGGCAGGGTTTAAGTGCTTGGTAAAATTCAACACCTTAAAAGCTGCTTTAAAGAAATGGAACATTGAGGTGTTTGGAAATATGGAGAACAAGCTAAAGGTCACTGAGGAGGAAGTACATGTCCTTGATTTAGTTGCTGAAGAGAGGGCTCTATTTGAAGTGGAATTGGCTAGGCATAGGGATTTGAAGGGGAAATGTTGGAACTTGAGTAGAATGGTGGAGTGGATGTGGATGCAAAAGTCTAGACTCAATTGGGCAAGTAAGGGTGATAGGAACACCTCATTTTTCCATGCTATGCCAAGTTGTATTGGCAATAGAAATGCCTTATGCTCAATTATTGTGAATGGGGTTGGGCATTGAGGAACCTAGGTGTTAAAGTAGAGGTGATGAACCACCTCAACAACCTTTTTACTAAGTCCTAGAAGGTAAGGCCTACCTTAAAAGGTCCCTTTAAATCCATTGGGGATGGCCATGATACAGGCTTTCTAGAGGCAGAGTTCTCAGAGGAGGAAATCAAATGTACTATCAAATATTGTGAGAGGAATAAGGCTCCTGGGCCAGATGGTTTTAATATGGGATTTTTTTCAAAAATGCTGTAGCATTATGAAGGATGATGTTGTGCATTTGATGAGAGATTTTCACCATAATGCTAAGTTGGTTAAAGGGTTAAATAGATTTTTCATAGCTTTAATCCCAAAGTTAGAGAACCTATCTAGCATGAATGATTATAGGCCAATCAGCTTAGTTGGTTCCTTGTACAAGATATTGGCTAAGGTATTATCAAATAGATTGAAAAAGGTGATACCAAGGATTATAAGTGAAGCTCAATCAGCTTTCATAAGCAGTAGGAACATCTTAGATGGCATACTTGTTGCTAATGGGATAGTAGATGGTTGCAAGAAATCTAGGGGCAAAGGGATTGTGCTTAAACTTGATTTTGAGAAAGCCTATGACTCGATTAACTGGAAATTTCTGTTTTCTATACTGTCAAACTTTGGTTTTGGGACAAAGTGGTTGAGCTAGATGAAGGAATGTGCTATAACTGCCAGAATTTCAATGTTGGTAAATGGGTCACTAAACCCAGAGTTTTCCCCTAAGAGGGATCTTAGGTAGGGTGACCCATTGTCACCATTTCTGTTCAACATTGTGGCTGAAGCACTTAACATTTTGTTGGTTAGGGCTAAGCATCTGGGTCTGATCAGAGGGGCCTCTGTAGGCTCAAGTGGCCTAAAAATCACACACCTACAGTTTGCAGATGATACCATCCTGTTTTGTGAAGCTGAATGGGAAACGTTAATTAATATTAAGAGAATATTAAGGTCCTTTGAAATCATGTCAGGCCTTAGGATTAATTACCATAAAAGTGTGGTATATGGGGTGGGGATTTTTGATGCGATTGGCATGAAGTTTGCAGCAAGTTTATGGTCTAACATTTCTCTTCCTGAAACTCAATTCTTTGGGTGGTTGGCTTGGAATGGGAGGGTCTAAAGAGTTGCTTATTTACAAAGAATTAGGATTCTTACGTTTCATCTAGAAACAAACTAATGTGAATGCTAGCATCAATTGTATTTTCTGTAATTCAGAAGTTGAATTAGTTGATGCTATCTCATCAGTTTGGAAGGGTTGGGCCAACTTATTGAATTGGTGGGGTCCAGTGGGTGGTGCCTTGGTCAATAGATGGGTTGCTTAATTGGTGGGCTGGATTTAAGTTTAAGAAATTTGATTAGTCGATTTGGAAAGTTATCCCTTTGGCTCTGATATGTTGAGATATTTTTAATAAAAATAAAATAATATATTATTTTAATAAATTCAATAAATTGTGAGTTACAAAAGATTTTATATCTCATTATTTCTTTGTTTAATATAACGTTAAATGGTGGTTTATTGTTATCGTGAAGTGAATTTTTATTATATAGGTTACAAAGAGTGCTATATAAGTACATGGTTTTCTATGAGTTGAAAGATGCACAAGACACAAGAAGAGATTGAAAAGATGATTTGAGAGATGAAATATTTTATGAGAGTTCTATATATTGTATGTTGTATTTTGGACAACTCTGGTTTGTGACATGACTCAAGCCTTTTGTTGGTCATGAATACTAGATGAGGGACACTGTGAGCAACATGGATTTTATTTTGGAACTATTTCACTTCGGTGGTACCTTCACGAGGGGAGGAAAAACAATTTTAGGACAGTGATAATGCGACTCTCAAAGTCTCATAGTTATGTTTCACTACACTTAATTTTGTCTATATATATTATTGTTTATTGTCATTGCTATTATATAATTCATACTAATTATCTTGTTTATTATATTGCTAGACTAACAATCTAAAATTGCTTTTCTTTCTAAATTTTCGCAGATCTAGCAATGTCATATTTGATTTTGCTTAATATATTGTTTGGCAGATTGTTTCATAAAATAATTAATGTTTCCTTGGTTTAAAAATGATAAAATAAAGCACACATATAGTGTCAGTTTTCTTGATCATTCTTCTGGAAAATTGTAATCGTTTTTATGTTACCAAAAATTATTGTCATATTCTAATTGAACATTTAAATGTCAATGGTATGCTAGAAATTTATTGTTAGAATATCTTTTCCGCAACTCCATGTTTGCATGGTACTCGTTGATGATCTTTAAATGTCTAATTTGAATTTTGCATGTCAGTGAACCTCTCATGCTTTGGTTTTCATCTGTTATATTTGTCATATACTTGATGTAATATGTAATGCCCCCAAAATACACAATAGATACAACCCAAAATATATATCAATAATTGCATAAATCAGAGTAAATAGTCCTTTCATTACATGAAGTTAATGATTACAAAAGAGTTTGATAGAAGTAAATGTCCTATTGGCTTACACCTTTCCAAGTCTTGACTTGGTTTCAACAAAATGAGCTTCGCTCTATACAAATTTAGCCCTAGGCTATACAAAGTAAACAAAACATGAAGCTCTTACTTCCCAAAGGTTCCTCCAATGCTATTGCCTTGGTGGAGGCATGCCATCATTACCTGAAAATGTTATTCCCAAATAGGGTGAGCCACAGCCCAGTAGAAATCATTTAACACAGTATATAAAATTTAGCAAATGTATAAGTACAAGTGCATAAACAATGCTTGTGATAAAACTTTTCACAAATGTATATACTCATAAGACATCAAATTCAAGTCTTAATCCATTTTCTTTCAATTCACATTCCGATCACTTATCTTTCTTAATTCATTAGTCAATTTCATTATTTCTTAACAACCGAACTGAAGCTACAACTCAATAATTTTCAAATCATACAACACATATGCATAAACACTTCAAACTTCCATTTCACAGATATTTCGTCTGCGGGCAGCCGTCAAACGGGACCCATGTAAACGTAGGCTATACAAGCACTACAATTGCCATTTTACGGATATTTCATCCGCGGGCTAGGCACCCATGTATGATTTCGAGACTTTCACCCCGGAAACTCCGGCCAACTTAATTATAATGGAGTCCAACCTCTTTCTCCTCCTAAACAATCATCCATACATATGTAATGTATTTAAACATATAATCAAACATGGAGCACATCCCCTTTCCACTCCCAAACAATCATCCATACATATGCAATGTATATAAACACGGTCATATTCAATGACAACCATCAAAAGACTAGTTTCATTTCACCTAATCCACATGCAAGTTCTACAACAATCAAAGCTATCCTCCACCGATAGCCCAATACAATTATCTCTAAACCGATATTCATTCTCAAATAGATAGTTTATTTAAAACTTCCAAAGGTGTGAAATAATACATGTTCCATTCCACCATTTATATCAAAGATCATCCAATTTCACATTTTCAATAACAATTTCAATTATTTGTACAAAATAATAGTTTGATCCAATTAGGACAATTTCCCCCTTTTTCCCAAATACTAGCCAAGTGCCAAAATCATCAAATTAGATATAACACAACATCATTTTCAAACCCCACAAACATTTATTTTACTTTCACCCAAAACCCCTCCTTCCATTTTATGCCCAAACCCTAGGTTTGTTTAAAACATCCTCAAATCACACCATTGTTACGCAAGAGATAAATAACTAAGCTAACTATCATATAAAGGTGTAGAAAGATCCCTACCTCAAAGAGAGAAGACAAGCCAAGCAAGAGAGAGAAACTCCAAGAACACCGAAACCCACTTCTATTCGAATCAAAATGTAGATCTTGAGATGCTCTTGTAGACATCCCATTTTTGACGACCCTTACGACTTAGATGACCTCGCATGCACACTCGATGATGAGTCTGTTTGCTCGCCAAGTGCTCGAAGTCCTCAGCGGAATGCCATAACTTTGAGCCTTTCAAACCCTACTCCCTTTTTGTCTCATTTTTGTACCATGCCTTGGTCTTTCCAGCCTGCAACCTCTGGTGGCCTGCCGGCCATCACTTTTGGGCTACCGATCACTGATGTGGCTTGCCGGCCACCACTGATGGCCGACCGACCACCAGTGTTTTCTGCAGATATTTCATGCCAGCTGTGTCAACTGTTTGCACAAATGCATGCATATGTCCATACGTGGAGGGCTGGATCTCCTTATAGTAATTTTATGTTTTTTATATATAGAGACCCTCTCTTTCTCTCTAGCATTTCTCTACATTTCAGCCTCTAATTCACTAGCCTTTGTCTATACACCCTTAGCCAAATCTTCTCATCTTTGAGGTGAGGTGCTCTTGAGCTTGGTTTGAGCTCTAGAGGGTGTGCTTGTTTGGTTTTGTAGCTTGGAATTGCTCTTCTCTTCAAGAGGTATAAGATTTGCTTTATTAGCTTGTTTTGCACGTTTGTCTCTCTATCTTTTTCCCACTGCTTTTGGGCTATTTTTAGGCTATAAAAACTCTATCTTAGTGGGCTAAAATTTGTGGTTTTAGGCCGTTTTAGGCCATTTAAGGTAGGAGGTAGTTCACCCTTCTTTGTACCTTGTTTGTAAGGCCTTTCCACTTGTGTTTCCCACTTTCAAACCATCTTTTTCCAAGCTTTTTAATACTGATTTTCAGAGTAATTTTAGTGGCTAAAATCATGTTTTGAAGTCCAAATTTGGAGGGGTTAGCCTCCCCTCCTTGTGTCTTGTTTGCTAGCCTAGTTGGTGCCATGTGTTAGCTTATTTTTCTAGCTTGTCTTAGCTTAATTCCAACATGTTTTAGCCTCTACTTTGGACTGTTTTAACTCTATTTTGGGTTGGTTAAGTCATTTGAGTCTTGTTTTGCATGCTTCTAGTGTAATAGTCCTCACAAGCTTGGTGTTTTAGGCCTTTAAACACCACTTGTTTGAGTTGATTGCATTGTTTTAGTGTTTTTCTTACTTAATTTTAGCACTAATAATCTCTGCAACCTCCCTCATTTCTTGACTTTTAATTTTGCTTTGAAAGTGGTTTCAAGTCACTTGCTTGCCTATGTGTGTACCCAAAGCAACTTGTGTTTTGAGCCATCTTTCCATTAGAGGACTTTAACTCACTATTGGACTTAATTGAATTAAAGAATGGTTGGTAAGTTAAAATGAGTAACTAACAACTTGGGACTAAAAATGAGCAAGATAATAACTTGTGTGTTCAATCAGACGTTAATTGAACACATGGAACTTAGACCATTTCATAGTTGCTAGTGATGAAATGATCCAAGTCTCCAAGTTCAACTTCTTCCCTTGATCTTTCATGAAAGGGAGGAGGTTTGTGTCTTTTCATTGCATTTATTGAACTTGCACATCTTAAGTCACAAGCCATCATGCAATAAAATTTCTTAAATTGGTAGTTTGTGGCTTAGGTTCACAACTCCTTAGATTTGTTCATGAAAAAGAGGGGTGAGTTATGTAAACAATCCTTGGAAATACTCTGTATATGCTCTATTTGTCCTCTATTGCAGCATGATGAACCAGTGCATCAGTGGCTGGCAGGCCACTTTCCATAGCCGGCAGACCATCATCCATGGCTGGCAGGCCACTTTCATGGCCGGCAGATAGCCGGCAATCTTCACCAGTGGCCGGCCAGCCACTGATGCAAAGTTCAGCAGATTTTTGGTAAGGTGGAGCAAATTTGTTCTGGAAGTGTTCAACTTTGCAAACAGAGGCATCTGGGAGCAAAATGGTGATCTTTGCAGGTGATACTTGAGCATGCGAATGCACATCCTTCATTTCCCGAGGCAGAGTAGTTAGATGCTTAGTTTAATTACTTAGTTTATTTACATTTGTATTGTAATTATTTAGTGAGCTAATTAATTCAAGTGTTGTAATAATTAGTTAATTAGTTTAGCTAGTTAATCATTTTGGTTTGTAATAGTTAGCTTAATTAGCTTAGCTTAGTTGCTAGTTAGTTAGTTTATTCATTCGGACTCTCCTTCGTGAGAGCATAAATGCTGTAATAATGTTTATGCCTTCCAACCCCACGCCTTCTCCATTTTATTTACTAGCTTACGATGGTTAGTTTAGGGACATGTTCTGTTTAGCATATCTTATGTTTGCATCCATTCATCTTGTACGGCATGCACCGAGGCTTGGCGCATCATTCTAACTGCATTGTTGTTTTAATACTTCCTTGAATATGTACTTAGACTGCATGTCTTGAATTGATTCATATGTCATATTAGTAACTGAGCCTAGTAATTGCATATTGCATGTGTTGCATTAGTCATTTGGCATAGTTAGGAACATGCATTTTTTCTAACTAGTTCCTTTTTGGCTTGGAGTACTAAGTGAGTTTTAGTGCTTTAGCATACTTGCATGAGTGTGAGTGACCACCATGTCTAGCATGCTTGCCATGAGGCTAAGTGCTTAACTGCTAAACTGTTTGAATGCATGTGGATGAAGGCTTGTTGCTTGGATTGGAATGATTCAATGAATGTACGTTTAAGCCCACTTTGTTAAGTGGCAAATTCACGAGCTTTAAGCCTACTTTGTTAAGTGGCAAATTCAAACCCTTTTCGAAAACTAAAAATGAAATTAAATTGTTCCAATTTGAGAAAATTATTCTATACCTTGTATGTGTGCGCATCACATAGTAAGTGCTAGTCGAATAAACCGGAACAAGAGCATATAATGTTGATAAAAATCATATCATGATTAGTAAAGTCTGATCTTTGATCGGGTGAGCGGGGGTGCTCAATTCATGACCTTCCTCTCTCGTACCCAAGTTCCTAAGCTGAGGCAACTTTGGTGATGACGAACATGTGGCCTTTGGCACGAGTCATGGATTTCCTAAATTTTCCCAAATTAAAATATTTAGGTGGCAACTCTGTATCTAGCAAAGCAGTCCAATTTTGGTATTTTTTATTACAAAATCAATTTTTCAAAAGATTTGCCGGATTTGGACTCTTTGGTGTTTATTAATTTCACATTGCACTTGTGAGATTAGATTGAGAACTGCGAGAGTCTGAATTGTAGGGCTTCTTTCGAGCTTTCGAAAGCGGGTGCGAAAAAGCCGAGCTGCAGCTCTACCTTTTTCTCAAAGGCACTACGGTGAAAAGATCAATGGATCTAGATCAAATCTAAGAGAAAAGGTGAATTTTAGAGAGAAAGGCTCAAGAACAAGCTTTTTGGAGTGTTTTAGAGAGAGAGAGAGAGAGAGAGAGAGAGAGAGATAAGAAAAAGTGATTCAAAATTTCATCTTTTCGGACTGTTATACATGCAGTCCGCTCGAGCGTGGAAAGCCCCACTCGAGCGTCAGACACAAAGTTTCGCTCGAGCGTAAGATACGCACTTCCAAAAGTTTTGCAGACGAAAGACCCCACTCGAGCGTGAGACTGGACGCTCAAGCGTCCAATGCACATTTCCAGTATTTGCAGACCTGCAAAAATACTGAGACTTGACAAATCCTGCTCGAGTGCAAGAATGGCCGCTAGAGAGGAGAAGCAAAATTGTGAAGGCCGCTTGAGCGCAAGAATGCCTGCTCGAGCGAAAGAGCCAAAATCTAGGCAAAAAGGGTTTGGAAAAATAAGCAACCAACCTGTTCCAAACGCATGACCACAACCCGAATACCAATTCTAAAGGGATATAAGGGGAACCAGAGGCAAACAACAATACGAAAGCACTAAACTCGAGTCTGGGATATCACAATAGTCGGGTCAAAACTGGAATCGCTATATAATAGCAATACATTTGATTAGCATTATATGTTAGTGATTAGAAAACATGTAATGTATGCTTAAATATACTTGAATAGCATTTTAGAATAAGAAATCTATATATATTAGTTTTAGTGAGGATAAAGGTTATGCATTTGGTTTTGCTGTACAGAAAAACTAATTTTGGATAGATTAACTTTCTAGAAAAAGGTTTTGGTTGAATAATTCTCTAAATACATTTACTATTTAGTATTCCACATTTTTCTATTGGGAATTTTAATTCAATCAAAATATTTTAACTAATTGTTATATTTAGTACTTGACCGTTATGAACTGAATGTGTGTTGCAACAAATTAATTACAATTCAAAATTTTTTTTATTCAAATTACAATGTAATCGTGAGTATTAGATGTTTTGATTATAATATAATTTAATACATAGCATGGAATTTGAATTGCCGTTATTTGACCATTTGTATAGCAATCCCAGTTTTCCCTCCATTGTTTAATTGTATTCCGGGCTCGGTTCCGTGGATGTGTTGTTGTCTTTTTCCCGTTTCCATCATTTACTCTTTGTATATGAGTCTTGGGTTGTGTTGGGTAGGTTTAAAATAGGTTGGTTGTGTTTGGAAACCAAGGGTTGATGTCCATTAGATTTTCATAATGGTTCATTCAAATCTAACTTGTCCATTCATATTCCAACTAGTGTTCATTTAATTTCAATTAGTGTTCATTTAATTCTAACTTGACCTTTCAATTCCAACCAGTGCACTTCTATGCCATGTTACACCAGATTTGCCTATAAATATCACCATTCCCTAGCATGGCAAACACTAGCAACACTCTCACACACACACATTCGACTAAAGGAGAGGAAGGAGAACAAGAGAGAAATCTTGAGAGGAAGAGGAAGGGATGGCTTGCTCTTCATTTTGATTCGAAAATTATTGGGTTTGGAGCACCTTCGAAATCCTTCATCTTCTCCATTTGGTCTCTCTATTTGAGGTAGGGATTTCTTTGTTCTTTTTCAGTACTCCGTCTATAAATAGACATGTGGTAGTTTTATATTGTATGAAAATCATATATGTGTTGGATTTGTTTGAAAATCATGAGGGGAACCTAGGGTTGGTTGTTTGAGAATGGTTTTGTTATCATTGACTGTGGTTTAGACTAATTAGAGAGTAAAGTTAGCATGTTATTGTTGAAAGAAGAGAAAGCCCTAAATTATATTTTAATTTGGTAAAATAAAAAGGGTTTGTGGTTGAACAATGTTGGTAAATTTCTATTGTTAATATGAGTTGTGTAGAAGGTGTTAACAGTTAAGGGATTAATTATGGTATTGGGGTTATTTTGAAATGAACGTATTGAATCAAGTTGGGTTATGGCTTTATTATCCATGGAATTGATTTTGTAAAATGAAGAGAATGTAATTGGTTTTGTGAAAAGGGAAAAGTGTTTTTGGAATAAGTGATGGAACATGTTGACTTGAAAAAAATTATGAAAGTTGATCTTGAAAATGGGAAATGAAATGTTAACTCTATGTGAGTCTCGGAAAATAAATTTGAGAATTGAACTATTGTATCATGAGTGTTGAATACACACATTTGAGGGTTTTATCCTTACCTATCATACTAGTGTCGTTGTTGGGTTTAAGGTTTGCTTGAGAGTTGAGTCTCTTTTATTAGGTGTACTGAATACATGCATCTAGAGGTTTTGTCCTTGGTTATCGGTGGAGGATGACATTGTTGTGTTGAATTGTGATGTATGCGTTACACTTGTGTTGGTTAAACATTATTGAATAGTTTATGTGTATGTATTACACTTGTTATTTATGCTTTGTTGTATTGAGGTAATTGGTATTATATACCGCGCTTAAAATCAGAGGTACCATTACCTTCCAGCTAACGCCTGGAGAACTTGGACGAGGTACCATTACCTTCCAGCTTATGACTGGAGAATGTGGACGAGGTACCATTACCTTCCAGCTTGTGTCAGGAGAATGTGGACGTGATATCAGTATCTTCCAGCTTGTGTCTGGAGAATTTGGCTAGTCTTTTATCGCTTTGGCGTATCCTTAGCTTACTGTGCATATAGCCGGTAGAGCAGAGTTTTAATTGTTATCGTCAGTGTATCTGAGTATGTTATGGGTTACGATGGTTACAGTTTTGAAAGGCCGAGCTGTCTCATTTGTGGATTATATACATGTTGATGATTTGTTATTTCCCTTTTATTTAAGGCATGCATGTATAGATATGAATGTATTGGGAACAAACCAAAATGCCATTTTGAGATTTTGGAAAGTGTGAAGGAAAATGGGGTATTTGTGAACATGTTTTCAAAAAAGGTCATTTTGTTGTAAGTACGGAAAATGGGGGAAGAGTAATGGGCTTGGTGAAATTGTTTTTTTCTAAAACTGTTATAGTCATGAAAGTTTGGAAAAATGGGTAATGAAAAGGAAAGAAAGGTGAACCGCTTATAGCGTTGAATGAAATGGCTGTTTTCGAGAAAAGTTCATACTTATGTATATTTTGTATAAACTGCCACATTACTATTCTTGCATGAGATTGAACATTCATGATCAAAGCTATCTGTAAGTTGTTATTGTTGGAGATCATGTTGAGATCCCTACTGGACTATATGTTCATCCCACATTGTTGAATCTTTTTCAGGTGATAGCCAGGATGTGCTACAAGGTTTTGGATCTTCTTATTTGTTGGCCACAGGGCCTCTTTCGTGTTGGCGGAATGCCATTTATGTAAAAGGGTTTTACCCTTCTTCTTGACTCTTTAATGATGTAAGCCCAAGGGCAATTTATTTAGTGTGCTCATGTTGTATATAATTTGCATACGAATGAGAGAATTGCTATTTATTTCCATTTGTTGAACCAAAGAGTTTTTCCGCATGTTATCTCTAATATTGAATTAAACTAATGAATTTGGTAATGATTTCGAGTAATAAAAAGTGGGGCGTGACAATTTGTGTTCATCCATTCATTATATTTGATAAATGATTGAATGTAACTCTTGTATTAAATAATAATAATAATAATAAAATAAATAAATAAATTAGTCATATGATTTTAATTGTCATTTTAATGGATTAATCATTTGATTTATGGAGGAGCTATATTAGTACTTAAATTACACTTACTTCTTGGTTGATTGGCCTTATATGTTTTTGTATCTAAAGAGTTACATAGAAGTTATATATATTGTTCCATTTTAGTGGTAATGATATATATAGTTTGGGAGTTGATGATTTTGGGAAGTTTTGAAGGTTTGGAACATGTGGGAGTAAACTAAATTGTGTGTGTTTACAAATTCTTATTTTGTGGAAAAGGAGAAAAATGGTTAATGATTTTTTAATTGGGTGATAGGGCTAACTAATTCTCTTTGGAATAGTTACTTTCTATGACTTTTTAATGGCACAATTTATCTATTTGTTACATATGGTGCATTATTACTATGAGATTAAAGAATGTTATTCTGTTTGATTGTATGTTATCTCAATTGATCTAGAGAAAAACTTGACTGCCTAAATTCATATATTGGATGGTTTCATACATAAATTATTCTAAACTCCAATTTGAATTATTCTTCCTTAGAATTTGTTAGTAAAATTTTTGTTAGGCTTAGAGCAATAGAGCCTTAACCAAAATTTCATCAAACAACAAAATGATCAAGCAATTGTGTTGAGGTTCTATGCCTTGAAAGTTCAAGGACTTCCTTGGAGTAAAAATAATGGCAATACAAACAAGAAAAAAGTAAAGAGAGAAGAAGAAGATGATGATGTAAATGATTGAATGAACAATCAAATACAAGTAAAGTACATTAAGACTACTCCTATCTAAGTTTAAACTACTCCTATATAGATTAGATCTACTCCTAGGATAGAAAATAAATAGAAATCAAGTCATGTATTGATTTGTTGGTGTCTTACAATAGAGCCATATTAATGGCAATTTATAGAAAAGATGAAGGAAAAAACTTTCATTAACCACATTCTAAATAACTTCTTTTAACTTCCTAAATCTTCCATCTTCTTTCTTACAATGCCATGTGTCTGCCATTCCTTGAATCTTCAAAACTTGTATTAACTTCTCTTTAACCTCCAAGATTTTCCTGCATAATAATCATAAGAAGAAGAAGAAGAAGAAGAAGAAGAAGTAATAGAAAATTTAAACCTAGTCATAATCGATGGAAAATTTATTTATAGTGCAAACAATGCCCCCTAACTTTTTAAGAATGAGAGCACTTAAATTCTTGAAGAGTTGTATAAACATTGTGGAGAAGTGGTTTGGAAATACTCTTCAAATCCAGGGGGACGCTCATGATCCTCAGCTAGCCACCTGAAAAAGAATTAACACTCCGGTCGGGAGTGCTGGAATTAGCACTCCGACGGATAAGTCAGTGTATACTCTCTTGATTGCTTGTATCTTAAGTTAAACATGCTAGTTCTCACATACCTCTTTCTGGCTGGTGTTCTTCTATTTATATCCTCTCTTTCTTGGGCCTCGGGGCTGGGCCCACTTTCTATTTGTCGTATAACTATTTATTCGGCTACCTTTGTTACAAACCGCTATTCACTCGGCCTCTCACTCAACCGGCTGTTTGATCGGCTAGGGTAGGATTTAAATGTGCAAGACGGAGTTGAGTGCGATGCGTATATTTTGACTTCCAAGTCCAACTATCCGGCTTCTCTACGGCTCATTAAATTCAGCCCCCACAAACATAAATATATAATAGAAACTATGAAAATTATAATCAATTAGCCATATATATATTGTAGCCGCATTGAAATACTCCTCTATTACTGTTATATAACAAATAGATATAAAATTCAAAATATCTTTTTGTAAACCACTTTATCAAAATTAATTTTTGATGTAAACCACAAAGCCATTGTGGTTATTGGATGACAAAAATCATAATGTCAATTAACTTTAGAAAATTAAATTTTTTTACAAAATTAACAATATCAAAAAATTCAAATTCATCAAATGTGCATTGTTCATAATTTTCAGTCATGTTTTGGCTTAAAATCATACCCCCTAATTGGATTTTCACCATCATTTTGTGATGGTTGTTCATCAAATTTGGCCATGTTTAGCTTAAAATCATGCCTTCCAATTGAATTTTCACCATCATTTTGTGATTGTTGTTCATCAAATTTAGCCATGTTTGGCTTAAAATCATGCCTTCCAATTGAATTTTCACCATCATTTTGTGATGGTTGTTCAACATTCTTTGTCATATTTGACTTAAAACCATACCTTCCAATTGGATTTTTAACATTAAAAAGCTCAATATTCATTGACAAAAGAAGCTGGTCTTCTTTTTCAATTAATGGCTTGAAAAATTGCCCCCTAAGCATGCCATTTTCAGAATTTAATTTTTCATTGGCCATGGTTTTTGTGGATAGAAAGTTTTTCTTGGAAATGCCTCTTAGCAACTCATAAAATTTGTACTTTTTAAGATTATCTAATTTTTAACTCCAATGTTGAATTTCTCCGTTAACTTGATAAACTTGATAACTAAGTCGATGAATTTTTCTATCAAAATAATTTATATCTTTTTGCATCAAATAATATGGTGGTGATGAAACTATTTGAAATTTTTGCTAATCAAGAGAATTAATTGTTTTTTGTAGGGCCAAAATTTCACTCCTGTACCAATAAATTTCATCCTCACAATGCTGAATCATTCTTTCCATTTTATTTGTCATGCCATGATGTTGGCAACAGGCAGTAGAATCATTATACATGGATGATAAGGCATTCCAATAATAATTCATACACATTGGAACATTGCCACACTCCATTGCATCCATGGGTGCACAAGATATAAACATTCCACTTGATAACATAATTTCTTGATATTTTGTTTGTATAATTTTTCCCCCGTCCAAGTTAGGATAATGTCCCACTGGGCGTGCCAAAAATTGTTAGTAAAATTTTTGTTAGGCTTAGATCGATAAAGCCTTAACCAAAATTTCACCAAACAATACAATGATCAAGCAATTGTATTGAGGTTCTATGCCTTGAAAGTTTAAGGACTTCCTTGGAGTAAAAATAATGGCAATACAAACAAGAAAAAGAGAAAGAGAGAAGAAGAAGATGATGATGTAAATAATTGAATGAACAATCAAATACAAGTACATTCAGACTACTCATATCTAAGTTTAAACTACTCCTATGTAGATTACATCTACTCCTAGGAGAGAAAATAAATAGAAATCAAGTCATGTATTGATTTGTTGGTGTCTTACAATAGAGCCATTAATGGAAATTTATAGAAAATATGAAGTTAAAAAAGTTCCATTAACCACCTCCTAAATTACAATTTTTAACTTCCTAATCTTCCATCTTTTTTCTTACAATGCTATGTGTGTCTTCACTTCTCTTTAACCTCCAAGATTTTCCTGCATAATAATAATAATAATAATAATAATAATAATAATAATAATAAAAATTTAAATCTAGTCATAATCGATGGAAAATTTATTTATGGTGCAAACATAATTTTCCTTCCATTGAAATGTTTATCTAGAATTGGCACACTCACATGCAAGTTACTTTCTGTATATTCTTAATAGCATGCTAATAGATGTGTGGTGGTTTTGTCAATTTGTAAATTTGGATTGTGATGGTCAGTATTGTTTTTGTTATATACAATAAAAGGTTTTTTTGTTTGCTCAAAAAAACAAAAACAAAAACAAAAACAAAAACAAAAACAAAAATAAAAAATAAAAAATAAAAAATAAAAGAAGAAGAGGAAGATTGGAATGTGGCGGTGAATTATTTGTAAGTAAAATCAAGTTGTGTGACATTTTTAAAACGAGAAATATTTGAAATATTTTTCAATTTTCAATTAGTGTGAGTAAGAAGATATCTCTTCGAAAAAAATGATTATTTGTGTTTTGACTTTTTAAAGATTTATATTGTGGGAGTGAATGATATATGTGTGTTCTCATATTCTTTATTATAAAAAGATAATTAACTTATTTGTGAAAAGAAAAATAAAGAAGTTTAAAACGTGAAAAATATTTTATTTCAGGTTCGTATCATGAGGAAAACAAAATGAAAAGAAACTAGTGACTCCTACTGAATGTGAGACCACTGGCCACACTGTGTAGTTCCCAATAGTAGGCTACTGATTACGAAAATTTGTAATTCCTAGTAGTATGGCTATTGACTACTTGGAACAAATATATTTGATGGATTCAATATGTTGCCTCGGTTTGGAAAATATAAGGATCATATTTGCTTGATGGATCCATGTTGCCTAGATGAAAAATTGGATATATTTGCATGTTGAGTCCAATTTAAAATGTTTACTTGATGAACTGTAAAAGGGAAAATTATGGCGTGCAATAAATAAAAACAGGCTTTATTATGAGATATTTCATGTAATGGATAAAATTATTGATCAACTAATATCTTAAATTTGAAGCTTGAGAAGTTCAAAATTATTATGACTTGAGAAGTTAAATATTGAGGCAAATATTATTAATAAACTTGAGGAGTTATCACCTCTAGACTAGCAAGGCTAGATCCATATTTATATTTCGAGAGGGATCGGCTAAGCCTTAAGGAATTCACCTAAGGAAGTAACCTAACCTCTGTGATTGGCAACCTCATGAAGGAGGTTCAATGGATAGAAACAATCCTTACAACGTGACTTAATTCCAGCACTAAATATTTTAGGAGACACCATAAAAGTTGTTCTCCTATCCATCCCTAAGGCAGCAGTACTGATGTGCGACCAGTTAGAAAGGGTTTTACCCTGAATGAATTCAAGGCAAGCAATCTCCTGTAAGGTGTCTTCCGTCACTGTACCTTTGAAGGATTCTACTAAATGGGAACCATCGTGAGGCCGCGATTGTGGGACTTGGGCTAGTCTCTAAAATTCCCATGAGAATCAAGATCAGAGTGCATGGCCATTAAAAGCACTAATCCGTGAACTATTGTCCAATACCAGTGTGTTGTGTGTGACAAGTTAACCTTCGGTTCAAAGAGTCTAGTTCAAGACTTAGTTCACTATGATTTTTCGGAGGGAAACTGTTATCACTAAGTGAGATTCAAGTCCGGAAGACACCTACACCTATTACACAATATATGTTACCCATTATATATGTTCTATATTTATATTATTTCGAATTGTAGTTTGGAAATGTGGGGTTATGTTACAAATTTTGTAAAATATTATAACTATTTATTTTTATTAAAAGTGGGGGATTGTTGGGATATTTTCAATAAAAATAAAATAATATATTGTTTTAATAAATTCAATAAATTGTGAGTTACAAAAGGTTTTATATATATCTCATTATTTCTTTGTTTAATATAATGTTAAATGGCAGTTTATTGTCATTGTTTTTTGATCGGCAAAAAAGAAACTTTATTGATGGAATAAACAAGTATAAGGTACAAGGCAAATTACATTAATAAAGAAAAGGGAAGTGCAAAAGCATGACAACGAGCTAAATCATCCCAACTAGGTTGGCACCAAAAAGCTCATCCTATCATTTGTTAGCACCCCCAGAGTTGGTGAGAGACCAACGAAAAAACAGGCCAACCAACACAACAACAATCAGCACAAACCAGAGCAGTCCAGCATCAAATCAGCCACCCAACTCAGACATTCAGCCAATCATCTGAGACAAACCAACCTATGCAACATCCCAACTTAGCCATATAACCATCCTACCATTGCTAGCACCTCAGCAAAGCAGTCCAGCATCAAGTAGAGACAATAACCAGAGCATAGCAATCCCAGACATCTAAGGAAAAATAAGACCTCAGAAGAGCAGCAGACAAGGCCATAAGTGTCACGCCCCAATTTTAATTAATCGAAAACATTACCAAAGCCTATAATTTAGGTCCTTTTTTTATGTCTATTACCCTTTGGGTGATAGAAACATAATAATACATGTTCTCCCTCTCATTGAAAACAACAATGTAATAATACATGCCAAGCTTCTACTGCGAAGCTACAAATAAATAATTACAAGCCACAAGATACATTTTTCATTCCCTTAGCATCTATGATAAAATTTATACAAAAAGATACATGGAATCCATACTCTTCAACTAATGAATCCGAAATTCTCTTCCTGAAAAAGGATAAAACAACGAGGGGTGAGCACAAATGCCCAGTAGGAATCTCATAGTTCAACAACAATAGCTAACACATAGATAGAAATGATCATGCACGCAGAGTGATACCATATAGTAAGGTGACATTTTGTAATCACAAAATATTATACGAAAGGTATCTTTTCTTAAAATTTCACTTGGACCTTTAAGAAAACTCCCTGCCATGAATGTAGTCTCTCATCATTAGGAAACCATAAATTTTCTTTGAAAAACAAGTACACTTAAAGAAGAACATCATCTTGAATTCATTAATCCGATTTCAAATTATTCCTCATTTCATTTCCATTTTAATATTCCACATTTCGTTTCCATTTCCAATTACCATACTCCATAATCCAAAGGATTAGAGTTCAAACAATACACAAGAATCACAAACCCTTTTTAATTCAATTTCCCAATTACTTACAAAACAAAGCTCATAATCTTCCTTTTGCCACAAGCAATCCATTGAGTTCATCATCACTAGCCCCTAATCCAATTACTCACATGATGCCAATTTCAATCCTCAGTACATTTTCCTTCAGTTCATTTTCAATTCATTTATTCTTCTCAATTCATGAGTCAATTTCATTTTTTTTTCACAACAACCAAACTGAGACTACAACTCAGTGGTTTTTCCCAATCATACAAAATACGCATAAACACTTCAAACTGCCATTTTACGAAAATTTCGTCTGCAGGATAGGCACCCATGTATAAATTTTGAGACTTTCACCCAGGACACTCCGGCCAACTTAGTTATAATGGAGTCCATCCCCTTTCTCCTCCCAAATAAACATACATACACAATGTATTTAATCACACAATTACACATGGAGTACATCCCCTTTCTCCTCTCCTCCCAAACAATCATACATATACAATGTATTTAATCACACAATCACACATGGAGTACATTCCCTTTCTCCTTCCAAACAATCATACATATACAATGTATTTAAAACACACAGTCATATTCAATGATAGCCATTTCTCAGACTTATCATATTATTTACTCTTTTCAACTAGCACAATACATGTGATCCAAAATATGCTTTTCAAATGAAACAAGTGCTCTTAAACATAGCGCAAGAATTTCCAAAATCTTTTTTCAAAGCATACAGTTTAAATCCCCAAAATCCATTGCATTCTCCATGATATGCATGATTTACAAATAGTCCGGTTTGCCTAGTCAAAATTTAATTTCTACAACAATCACAGCTATCCTCCACCGATAGCCCAAAACAAATATATCTAAACCAATACATAATTTCCTTCAAAGATATATTTTTTTTTCTTTTTTTTCCAAAGTCTCAAATGGGAGTGATAATACATATCAAGCTCCACCATCATCATTAATAATCCTCCGATTTCACATTTATAATGACAATTTTAATTATTTATACAAAATTATATTTTGATCCAATTAGGGCAAAACTCCCCCATTTTTCCAACTATCAACCCAGATTCAACACAACTCAACTTGATTCAACACAATTCAACACAGTCAACACAATTCAACATAATCAACACTATTCAACATGATTCAATTTAACACCACTAAATGTAATTTAACATAATTCAAGGTAAACTCTTAAATCCCCATTTCATCTTTTCATCCCAAGTCCCATACCATCCATATCATTAACAAATTCTTTTCCCCAAATTTCATTTCATATTATAGCATGATTTACAATATCCATAATAGAGATTCATTCGCTAATTTTTAACATAATTTTCAAACACTTCCAAAATTCAATTAAACTTGTATATATACAATTCAACCTCTCAATTTCATGATTCCACTTTCAATTTGGGCAAAATCATTAATTAGCATCATGAATCAACTTAGGGTTTTCAAGAAAAATTAAGGTTTTCAAGAAAAATTAAAACTTCTCACACCACCACTTTTTATTCCAAATTTCCCATTGATTATACACCTAAGATTCATAATCCACAATCTTAACCCAACAATTTAAACCCCAACACTTCAAACCCTAAACCCCCAAATTTCATGATTTAACACTACATGCTCAGAAATGTAGATGTTGTATGTATATAACCAAAATACCACAAATCTATCTATAAATGTAAGTATTGAAGAAGAACTAGGACCCCTACCTCAAAAATCAAGCAAAGGAGCAAAGCTTTGATGAGATTCCTTCACAAATCTGAAATTCCAATCGCTAGAAAATATTGATCTTCAAGCCTCTTCACTTTCTTGTAAGGGATCTTGGCCAATCCTTAAGGAAATTGAAGGTATTTGAGATTAAAAAAAAAAAAAAAAAAAACTAGGGTTTTCGGACCTAGGTGAGAGGGATGAAGAGAGGAGATGAAAAGTGTGAAGAATGATCTAGAAAAGTGATTTTAAACTTGCTGAATTCGCTTCCCACGCTCGAGCATACCTGCTTCTAGCACAGATTCCAAAACTTCAAACAGGTATAACTCTCTTATCCGGACTCCATTTTTGGTCGTTCTTGTGTCCAAATCGAAGCCCCAGAAACAAGCTTTTCAATGGTTCTAGCCTCACATCCAAATTCAAAGTATGGAAAAAGAAAGGGAAAAAGAGTGACGGCTGTTCGTAGGAAAATTATTCAAATTAAAGTTTTTGATCCAGTCTTACTTTACCATCATGTTACCAGTTCAATAAACGACCCAAAATAAAATATGAAGGCTCCAAACATAATAATAAAAGGTCAAAAACAATCCCACTAGCCTCAGAAATTCAAACTCAACCAGGCAGACCGCTCGAGCGCCTAATCTCACGCTCGAGCGCGCAGACCAACAAAGCCGGCTGCTCGAGCGACCACTCCTATGCTCAAGCGGGGATTCACAACTCTCAGAATTTCGGACAGACTGAAAAATACTAGAAGCCTCAAAAGTCCGCTCGAGCGTCAACTCCCCCGCTTGAGCGGAGGGAAAAATTTTGAATTGCTATAACCTTCCCTCCTTAAGAAATTTCGTCCCCGAAATTGCATCCGTTCTCAAAACCATAACAAAACACAGCAACAAACCCCAATCTAATAACAAGGCATAACAGTAACAATATATATGCCTATCAATCTTTAACATCATTCAATTACACCTCATAACAATTTTAAACCCAAAAGTACAAAGTGTTACAATCTCCTCACCTTAGGAAATTTCGTCCTCGAAATTTAGAGAAATCGAAACAATAGTCAACCTGCCACGGATGGAGCACAACTCTTAACTTAACACTCTTGAAATGTTTTCCCAAATTTAAAATAAGTGGCGAAACAAAAACTACTCTAACCCAATGGCAAGACATCACCACCAACCAAGAGCTAGGCTCCACTCGAGATAAATTATCAAGTTTCGGTTCAATACCTCAATGCCTCGAAGACAACTAGACAAGAAGAATCACAAGGGAGAGATCACAAATACCTTTTGATCAACACATACATCGGAATCCAACGGGTAAGGAGCGATATCAACCACTTAATATCCCAAAGTCCACAATAATTTCTCAACCAACAACAACATGGACAATGACTATTGAACGGCCAAAACTTAATTTCATAAAAAAGAAACCACTGTTAAACCAAATACTAGGTCAACACAAGCAAAACAATTGATATATCACATTGTACGGTTCAACACCACAATTGTAAATTGCATCTCGATTAGTGGCATCATCAATTCTTTATTCAACGTAACATTTAAAAGTGTAAAAGTGAAAATCATTCACGCACATGTTCAGATTAAGTTTTTAACATTTAGTTCAACCGTGCTTTCTCAGGCCACACACATGGAAAAGAAAGTTTCATTTTCCACATCAATCTCAACATTCTCATGGTGAATTCCAATCACCACCAAATAAACCCCCGCCACCCATCCGGTGACATCACAACACATTTTCCATACATACTTGTGTTAACAAAGAATAGACAATTACAGTGCATCCAAAAAGTAGCATAGCACATGCGGCTTCCCACAAGTTAGAAGTCTCCCTATCATTTCAAATATCAACAATAGCAATCGAGATATATATTGGCACCAGTGCGCTTACAACAATTTACATTTGAACATTTTTAACTCAATTAGAGTGGTTTCATAATTTCACATCAACAACGTACATATATACACAAGTAAGATCCCATGTCTTCATGTGCCACCTAAGGCACTACCCAACCATATCTCTATTTATCCAAAACAAAGCAAGTCCCAAGATAATTAGCCATCAATTGAATTCAAATAGCATTTATTGAAACCACCAGTCGCAAGTCAAACCAAAACAAATTAACCCAAACCAATCCTTAAATCACACAAAAGGGAACGACTACAAGAATTCATCTTCTTTACGCAACTTAGTCCAAATTACCAATTATCCACTCTCACTGTTCAAATGTTGATACATACATCATTTCACATCTCACAATTTATGATCATTATAATCATCAGCACCTATTATTCTCACACAAACAAAGCCAAAAAGTTCATGATACTCCACCCCCAGACTCGGGTTACCAACACTTACATGTTACGTCACTTACATGTTACTTCACTCCGCCTACTCTGAGATGGAGCTTCATACACCCTCCTATACATTTCTAGAATCTCACTGGACTTCTCGAATATGCGTTGCACTAGCACCATTACCAATAGTCCCATCATTCTCAAGCCGATATAATAACACCTATTTCGAGTCACACAAAACAATTACCACCCGCACAACATTACTAGGAAACACGACTTACATTTCCTTCCAAGAACCACTTCCAGCATTTGTTCACACTCATGAACCCCATCCTCCAATGCTGCTAACTCCTTTACGCACACAACCACTAGCTCACAACACCTTACGCTAACACTACTTTTATCACCATGAAGCACAATTTTCATACCACCACTAAGTACTCTCACGATTTGCTAAGTAACTCAAACTAACCTCATACCATCCTAGGTTTCCCCCTCGTCCCAACTATGCTCCCTTGGAAACCACACGACTCCCACTTTCCAAAAATATCTTAATTCAACTTTTAAAGTTCATAGATCAATGCATACCCCATTTAAAAAAATAGGAACTGTTACATAACAAAATTTGAAAAGTATAACTTCTTATAACACATCCCACTATAAACAAGTTCCAAGTTCAATTACATGTCCCATACTTGCATTCTTAGTCCCAACGTGACCTCTTCTAGCTTGACTTAACAGTCTATCAATAACAACCTCAAACATCAATCAACCAAACTCCAACCGTTTCCCGAGACACTTACTCTTCCTACTTCAACACAAAACCATCCTAACATATAATCACACAACACATAAATATAGTTAAGCAACAAACCACACAATCAAGTCAAGGCAACAAGGATGACCACTTGTCCCGGACCTCCCAAGGAATTCTCACTGGAAACCACATTGATCAGAAGCGTTTCCAATGAGATCTCAAAGCAAGTTAGCCGGCTACAAGAACTATCCATGAAACTCAACCCATGTTCACACAATGCAACACAAAATGTCCTACACCTCCTAATTCTATATGCAAATATCCTCACCAAGTGAAGCCAACCCATTGTGGTAAAAACCACTTCCCACGAGCTCCAGGTATTCAAACCCAGTTAGCTCCGATACCAAGTTGTCACGCCCCAATTTTAATTAATCAGAAACATTACCAAAGCCTATAATTTAGGTCTTTTTTATGTCTATTACCCTTTGGGTGATAGAAACATAATAATACATGTTCTCCCTCTCATTGAACACAACAATGTAATAATACATGCCAAGCTTCTACTGCGAAGCTACAAATAAATAATTACAAGCCACAAGATACATTTTTTCATTCCCTTAGCATCTATGATAAAATTTATACAAAAAGATACATGGAATCCATATTCTTCAACTAATGAATCCGAAATTCTCTTCCTGAAAAAGGATAAAACAACGAGGGGTGACCACAAATGCCCAGTAAGAATCTCATAGTTCAACAACAATAGCTAACACATAGATAGAAATGATCATGCATGCAGAGTGATACCATATAGTAAGGTGACATTTTGTAAGTCCAAAATATTATACGAAAGGTATCTTTTCTTAAAATTTCACTTGGACCTTTAAGAAAACTCCCTGCCATGAATGTAGTCTCTCATCATTAGGAAACCATAAATTTTCTTTGAAAAACAAGTACACTTAAAGAAGAACATCATCTTGAATTCATTAACCCGATTTCAAATTATTCCTCATTTCATTTCCATTTTAATATTCCACATTTCGTTTCCATTTCCAATTACCATACTCCATAATCCAAAGGATTAGAGTTCAAACAATACACAAGAATCACAAACCCTTTTTAATTCAATTTCTCAATTACTTACAAAACAAAGCTCAAAATCTTTCCTTTTTGCCACAAGCAATCCATTGACTTCATCATCACTAGCCCCTAATCCAATTACTCAAATGATGCCAATTTCAATCCTCAGTCCATTTTCCTTCAGTTCATTTTCAATTCATTTATTCGTCTCAATTCATGAGTCAATTTCATTTTTTTTTCGCAACAACCAAACTGAGACTACAACTCAGTGGTTTTTCCCAATCATACAAAATACGTATAAACACTTCAAACTGCCATTTTACGGAAATTTCGTCCGCGGGATCAGCACCCATGTATAAATTTCGGGACTTTCACTCAGGACACTCCGGCCAACTTAGTTATATTGGAGTCCATCCCCTTTCTCCTCCCAAACAATGGAGTCCATCTCCTTTCTCCTCTCAAACAAACATGCATATACAATGTATTTAATCACACAATCACACATGGAGTACATCCCCTTTCTCCTCCCAAACAATCATATATATACAATGTATTTAAAACACACAGTCATATTCAATGACAACCATTTCTCAGACTTATCATATTATTTACTCTTTTCAACTAGCACAATACATGTGATCCAAAATATGATTTTCAAATGAAACAAGTGCTCTTAAACATAGCACAAGAATTTTCAAAATCTTTTTCCAAAGCATACAGTTTAAATCCCCAAAATCCATTGCATTCTCCATGATATGCATGATTTACAAATAGTCCGGTTTGCCTAGTCAACATGCAATTTCTACAACAATCACAGCTATCCTCCACCGATAGCCCAAAACAAATATATCTAAACCAATACATAATTTCCTTTAAAGATATTTTTTTTTTCCAAAGCCTCAAATGGGAGTGATAATACATATCAAGCTCCACCATCATCATTAATAATCCTCTGATTTCACATTTATAATGACAATTTTAATTATTTATACAAAATTATATTTTGATCCAATTAGGGCAAAACTCCCCCTTTTTCCAACTATCAACCCAGATTCAACACAACTCAACTTGATTCAACACAATTCAACACAGTCAACACAATTCAACATAATCAACATAATTCAGCATAATCAACACTATTCAACATGATTCAATTTAACACCACTAAATGTAATTCACCATAATTCAAGGTGAACTCTTAAATCCCCATTTCATCTTTTCATCCCAAGTCCCATACCATCCATATCATTAACAAATTCTTTTCCCCAAATTTTATTTCATATTATAGCATGATTTACAATATCCATAATAGAGATTCATTCGCTAATTTTTAACATAATTTTCAAACACTTCCAAAATTCAATTAAACTTATATATATACAATTCAACCTCTCAATTTCATGATTCTACGTTCAATTTGGGCAAAATCATTAATTATCATTATGAATCAACTTAGGGTTTTCAAGAAAAATTAAGGTTTTCAAGAAAAATTAAAACTTCTCACACCACCACTTTTTATTCCAAATTTCCCATTGATTATACACTTAAGATTCATAATCCACAATCTTAACCCAACAATTTAAACCTCAACACTTCAAACCCTAAACCCCCAAATTTCATGATTTAACACTACATGCTCAAAAATGTAGATGTTGTATGTATATAACCAAACTACCACAAATCTATCTATAAATGTAAGTATTGAAGAAGAACTAGGACCCCTACCTCAAGAATCAAGCAAAGGAGCAAAGCTTTGATGAGATTCCTTCACAAATCCGAAATTCCAATCGCTAGAAAATGTTGATCTTCAAGCCTCTTTACTTTCTTGTAAGGGATCTTGGCCAATCCTTAAGGAAATTGAAGGTATTTGAGATTAAAAAAAAAAAAAAACTAGGGTTTTCGGACCTTGGTGAGAGGGATGAAGAGAGGAGATGAAAAGTGTGAAGAATGATCTAGAAAAGTGATTTTAAACTTGCTGAATTCGCTTTCCACGCTTGAGCGTACCTGCTTCCAGCACAGATTCTAAAACTTCAAACAGGTATAACTCTCTCATCCGGACTTCGTTTTAGGTCGTTCTTGTGTCCAAATCGAAGCCCCGGAAACAAGCTTTTCAATGGTTCTAGCCTCACATCCAAATTCAAAGTATGGAAAAAGAAAAGGGAAAAAGAGTGACGGCTGGTCGTAGGAAGATTATTCGAATTAAAGTTTTTAGTCCAGTCTTACTTTACCATCATGTTACCACTTCAATCAATGACCCAAAATAAAATATGGAGGCTCCAAACATAATAATAAAAGGTCAAAAACAATCCCACTAGCCTTAGAAATTCGAACTCAACCAGGCAGACCGCTTGAGCGCCTAATCTCACGCTCGAGCGCGCAGACCAACAAAGCCGGCTGCTTGAGCGACCATTCCTACGCTCAAGCAGGGATTCACAACTCTCAGAATTTCGAACAGACTGCAAAATACTAGAAGCCTCACAAGTCCACTCGAGCGTCAACTCCCCCGCTCGAGCGGAGGGAAAAATTCTGAATTACTACAATAAGCAAATATTCAAACCAGTGACCCTCTACAGCATCTGATGCATGACACCCCAGAGAGCACCACAGAAGACAGAGCACATAGTCGACAGTTCAGATAAAAATGTAGAATCAAAACATAGCCCAAAATCAACCTCAAGTAGCAGCCATGATCAGACAATGATGCATACTTTAACATGTTGCAGATTATTCACTATGTGATTAACTGAGTAACTAAAGGATGGGTTAGAAGCTCTGACCCACAATGCAATCCTGACCATGATAAGCTCACACAACCCTTCCAAATTCACTTGAGAGCCACTAAAGGTACTCTCATTCCTTTGCCTCCAAATGGACCATAGCACTGCCAATGGGATGACATTCAAGATAACTTTTCCCCTTTTTTTTATTCTATACCCCTCCCTCCATTGCAATAGGCCTGACACTAACCCCGACATAGCCCAAGAAACTCCCCACCAGTTGATAATATTGGACCAGATGCTCCAAACAAGAGGGCAACACAGTAGCACATGATTTACAATTTCCATTTTATTTCTACAAAAAATACAATTTACATTTGAGGCTTCACTTAGAACTCCAAGTCTTTGGAGATAACAGGCTGTCTTGATTCTCTCTCTCTCTCTCTCTCTCTCTCTCTCTCTCTCTCTCTATGCTAACCACCCAAAAAATTATACCTTTGGTTGAGCCACATTCTTCCAAATGAATTTTCTATGTGTTACTAATAGTGCTATATAAGTATATGGTTTTCTATGAGTTGGAAGATGCATGAGACATAAGAAGAGATTGAAAAGATGATTTGTGAGATGAAATGTTTTATGAGAGTTCTATTTATTTTATATTGTATTTTGGGCAACTCTGGTTTGTGATATAGTTTAGGTCTCCTGGTAGTTGTGAACACTAGATGAGAGATGATGTGAGCAATATAAATTTTTATCTTGGAATTGTTTCACTGCGATTGTACCTTCATAAGGGGAGGAAAAGAAGTTTTAGGACAGTGATAACGCAACTCCCAAAATCTCACAACTATGCTTCACTACACTTAATAATTTTCTCTATATTTATTATTGTTTATTATCATTGATATTATATAATTCATACTAATTATCTTATTTATTATATTGCTAGACTAACAGTCCATTTGGAAGTGTAGGAATGAGTGTGTTTTCAATGGATCTCAGCCTCGACTATATGTATTATGTGAATTGGTGAAGGTTAGAATTGTGGATTAAATAGCACTTTCCTCACACTGCTTGGTCAATGCATGATATGGTGTTCCATTTGCATCAGATTAGAGCACATTACTTGTGCTTGTGATTGAGCAGCAGGGGAGTATTTCGATGGTTTCTCACCAACTCCCTTGGCGTGAGTTAGCATATGATTGTGTGATCTTTTTGGTTCTAATCTAGTTGGGATTTGGATGTGTAACTATGATGTTTTTTGCCCTTGAATTCCCTTTATTGATATAATCTCATATTTAATGCATGTGTTTTGTCATTAATAAAGTTTATTTTTGCTGATATATATATATGCATTCCTAATTATACTATTTTCTTATTTAGTTATAACCAATTTTCTTGTTTAGTTATACCATTATTTTAGTTATGACGCATGAGATCTGTAGTTATACCTTATGCTGTATTTAGTTATGACATTTTATTTATTTTTTAGTTATAACTCTGAAAATATAAAATTATATCATTTTTTTTTTAGTTATGAAGTCTATATGATATGCACATTTTAAATGGGGTGTACCATAATACTGCTCATGATTTTATTATATCATTTACATAATTTTATTGGATTACTTATTGTAAGCCATTAACTCCCTTTACTCAAAGAGAAAAGTTAAGGATCATGAAATTTTTTTCATGAAAATGATCATGAAATATTTATGATCCTTGGATTACCTTGATTAGTGTGTGGTATTTTATTCTAAGTGTAATCCAAGAGTCATAAAGCTTTCATGATTATTTTCATGAAAGGTTTTTCATGATACCTAGCATTGCTGTTACTCAAATCTTTACGGATCATAATCAATAGAGACTCCAATTACTCAATCATTATGGACCATAATTAATAGAGAATATATTTTGGGAGGATTTTCCCTCCAATTGGAATCAATTGGAGGGTACTGTTAGGATTTCTGTGGGCTCATCACGGAACCCGCCTTGATAATTTGAAATGTTAAATGTATAGGTCTCATCAAGTATTTTAACCTATGAAAAATTATATTGATTAGATATCGACAGCTACTTGATCAGCTCACATTTGTGTCAATAATTTATTTTTAAAATCATATTTATCATTTTAACAAATGTGATCTGATCAATTGGTTGTCGATATCTGATCAACGTGATTTTTTGTTATAAAAATAAAATATTCAACGAGTCCTACACATGGAATAGTTCGAATCATCAATACGAATAGCGTCACAAGCCCACAGGAGCCAAACAATATTCTCTAATCTGATATAAATAGGATAGAAACTTATCCTCTATGTTTTTCATTTTTGTCCCATGAACTAAATGATTAACGGACAGTCACGTCAGCCACTTTTATTCACACATTTGCCCTAAATTCTTTACTTTTGTGCACCTGGGGAAATTATGTTTCTCTGTTCTTTTTTGCTCCCTTTGTCTGCCCCAGTCTAACCAACGGTTATTGAGTTTATTTGGTATAATTTATTGTAAATTAAAATTGATAGTCAAAAGTATAAGTCAAAATACAAAATTTTCAACTTTCGGATAATCAACATTTTTCAACTTATTTCCAAAAAAAAAAAATTAATTAATGACACATTCCTCTACAAATTTGTACAAGAGCTTAAGGACACCCTGCAATTTATTTGCTAGTTAAAGTCCCTGGTTGTTTAAACTTCAGATGTTTAGGTCTAGTTCTGGTATTTTTGTAAAATATATTAGTAAATAATATGGTCCTTTTTCACTTGGTCTATTTCTCTTTTGTTTTTAGTGTCGATTTTATTGTTTCTCCACATCACATTAAATGCCATGATTTTCCACTACAGCAGATTCTGTAGGCTATCAATGTCAACCCATTACTGACACCTCTTGTCCTGCATCATATAGGTGAACATAGAATGTGTCTCAACTCCTTGGTTTTACACATAATACTCTGAAGATGTGTAGAGAACACACTTCATTTGTTACAAAATGATTTGATTGATGATATATATCTTTTGTATCTCTGCATTTTGGACATTTTAAATCCCAAGAGATTGAATAGATATTTGGTTTCAGATTTTCATTATCATTTTCTGAGATACTATTGTTGTTAGTGGTGATATAGTACTAGATGTTTGTTCAAAACTTTTGATTAGATGACAAAGTGGTTGATTAGGGTGCATCACAATGGGAATTACTTAGTATTGTTCTTAATTACTTGTTTTGGTTTCAATTTTTAATTCTAGATCTGTGGAATACGAATAAATTGGATCTGATCTGAGTTTGAAGAAATCCACATATGTTCTTTGAGCTTTCTCTCCAGCTCCAAAGAAGATGATCATTGTTTTTATGGCTTTTAGGCGTATTGGCTTGGGTAGATTTTGTCATGGAATTGTCAAAAGTGGGAGATTGTTAATGTTTAGAGCCTATACTAGGTTAACAATCCTTTAAACAAAAATCTATATAGCGATCCGGGTTTCCCTTTTCTTTATATGTCGTATCCGGACTCGGTTCCGTGGATGTGTTGTTGTCATACTCTTATCTCTATTCTCTACTCTGTGTTTTTGAGTTTTGGTTTGTTTTGGGAAAGTTGGGAATAGGTTGGTTGTGTCGAGAAACCTAGAGAAGTTGCCCAGAATTTGGCCACTCCGCTCGAGCGGGGGCTTTGGCGCTCGAGAGGGGAAATCACCCATCCAGTTTTTCGTCTGCAGTGTTGGACGCTCGAGAAATTGGCTGCTCGAGCGGAAGTCTGTGTGTGCCGCTCGAGCGGTGAGTTGGACGCTCGAGCGGGGACCTGTCTGCAAAAGTTCTGAGAGCGTGCATCTGCCGCTCGAGCAGGGGATTGGATGCTCGAGCGGGGATCTGTGAGTGACGCTCGAGCGGGGCTTTTGCTGCTCGAGCGGGGAGGCTTTTATATAAAGCCGAGATCCGACTTTTTTGTTCACTTTTCAACATCCTTTCTCTCTCACACTTTTTCAAAAAGTTATTTTGAGAGTTCCTCTCACTAAAACCCTAACTTCTCTTTTAGGATTGATCTAGTAGGAGTTGTTTTCTCACCTTGGGCCTTTACAAAAGTTGTGTTGATCGTCGAGGGCTATCTTTTAACCTGAAAATTTCAGAATTTAGAGCATTTTCGTTTTCTTCATCTCCTTCGTTGGGTTCCATCATTCGACGTAGGATATCCTACTCCTTCTTATGAGCTTTGTCTTTGAATTTTAGCATTTTGATATGTTGGGGGTTGTTGAGAAATTTTGAGAAAGTTTCGGTCTTTTGTGTAATTTTACAAAAGTTGAGGTTTTATTTATAATAAACCTATATGCAAGTTAGGCATAGAGAAATGAGATTAATGTTGGAACATTGATGGAAATGGAACCTTAGGGTTGTTTTGTGAATTATGGTAATTTGCCCTAATTGGTTTAATTAATTAATGTATATAATTAATTAAAGAAAATGAGGAATTGAATTGAAAATGTTGAAATTGGGAATGTATGGGACTAAAGGGTGTAGTTGAATCATTTATTGCTCACCTAGTTGAAATGTTGATATATTATCCATTTGTGCACTTATTTCCTGTTTAGAAATAATTACTTTGGACTACCGGTGAAGGTTAGTATTGATTGTTGTAGGCAATGCATGATGATTAGGCAAACTAAAACTAATCAATTGGATGTGTCATAGAGTATGACGGTTGATAGAGTACATTAACCTTACGTATTGATTGATTGTGCATATGATCAATGTGTTTATATGCATTATGTGTGGACGATTGTTGGAATACATCAACTTTATGTATTGATTGATTGCGTACATGATTCTGTGTTTATATGCATTGCTTGTGTATGGGAGAAGATGGGGGATGTACTCCACGGTTTAGGGGGAGATGGGGGATGTACCTCTAAACCGGTTAATGGTTAAGGGAAGATGGGGGATGGACCCAGGGATGCAGCTCATATGCAGTCCTATTGTAGTGATGATACAGCTCATATGCTTATCTGTTGAAGTGTTGATACAGCTCATATGCTTATCTATTTGAATGTTGATATAGCTCATATGCTTATCTGTTGTAGTAGTGATATAGCTCATATGCTTATCTATTGAGATGTTTGTTTGATTTGATATAGCACTAAAATGTATATCATCATCGTTTGTGAAGTATGGAAGTGGTTTATGTGTTATTGATACAACACCAAAACGTGTATCCACCTTGAATTTCGAAAGTATTCTAGTGATGAGCTATAATCTCATCAAATGTTTTGGCCAGAGTACTGAGCCTCGTTTTCAAACTCAAAGTTGAATAAGAAATGGAAAGTGAATTGTAATATAGACTTGATTGTCATGGAATTGTAATAAGATGTAAATGGAAGTGTAAGTGTTGACCATCTATCAGTTGCTAATCTTTTAGTCATTGTTCATAGTTGGTTTAGTGTATTTCTACTAGGCTGTGGCTCACCCTATATGGGAACAACATTTTCAGGTACAGGTAGCATGTCACCTCCAAGGAGATAGCTTGGGAGGCTAAAGGCGGACAGAGTTTTTGTTGTCTTACTTTCTTTTGATGTATTACTTGTAGATTCAAGCCAAGGGCTTAATGTGTAATTGAGTTAGTACTCTTTTTTTTTTTTTTTGTATCCAAGTGTTAACTTGGAAAGCTGTAAGCCCGTAGGGCATTTGCTGTTGTTGATAACATGTACTACTTTTTGAAATGAATTACTCTGATGTATAGATGAATGTGGACCTTTTATGTATCAATGCATGTCTATTTGGATGAGTTTAATGTTATTATTCTGAGAGTGTTACAACTTGGTATCAGTGCGTACCGGGTTCGAATACTTTGGGTACTCGGGAAGTGATTAGTGTCATAATGGGTTTGTCTCGCTTGTTAGAGACTTAGATGTAATGTTATGTACTTATGTGATAACATGTTTATGTGATTATTTGGGTATGGGATTTAGTTTCTTGGATGTTGATTGGATCCTTGGGTTTCTGGGAGTCCTGTTGGAAAGGCATTTGATCAATGCTGTTTCTAACCGGAACTCTAGTAACGCCTCGAGACTATCATTATCCGGAAATGGAATTCGTAAATGCTTATGTGTTTATGTGGTTACGTGGAATGAATTACAGTTGTCCATGTATTAGGACGTGAGTGTTTAGTTTCGGCACATGTATGAATGTGCTAACGTGTCTCTATTACTTTTACTAGGATGCCTAGCTGAGGAAGTTGTGATTTCCCTCCTTCCGATCGGGAAGAGTTGCGGAAACAGTTTGTGGAGTTACGCCAAGGTACTACACCTTTGGTGCGGTTCGAAAGATGGTTTGCTAACCTGTCGAGGTTTGCTCCAGAATTGGTGGAGACGGAGGACTTGCGTTGTTTCGAGTTTGAGGGTAAGCTGCATGACGATATCCGTGTAAGGATAGCGGGGTCTTGGCATAGAAGTTATAGTGGGCTTGTTGAGGCGGCTGCCCATGTAGAGGCTGTGGTGCTAGCAATGGGGCAAAGTAGGGAAGAAGCCATCTCGGCGACTCCCGTGACTCAGGGTGTTGGTAGGCCTTTTAAGAGGTAGAGGGGTTTAAACCCACAACAGGGAGGTCGGGCTAAAGCTACCCTTCCAGTGTCGGATTTGGGTTCGGGGAAAAGTAAACAGAGGGGTGTCATTTGTTTCAGATGTGGTCTACTGGGCCACAAGGTTTCGGTTTGCCCACAGAGGAAGGGGGCAGGGTTAGTAGTTCAACCAGTAGTTGTACCACCAGGACTATCTAACCAGCCGGGTTTTGGGCCGACTGAAAGTTCAGTGAGGAAGCAGTTGTTGGGGTCTCCATCAGTTCAGACTTTGAACCAGTCTCGTGCTAGGGAGCCGCTTACTTGTTGGGTGTGTAATCAGCCGGGTCATATTCGACATTTCTGTACTCAGCTAGGGGCTTCTTTGGGGGTTTTACAACCTAGTCGGGTCCAGCCTTATTCGATTGGGCAGGGGCAGTATCGTTTTGGGGGACAGGCAGGCCATATTTCGAGGGCCTTAGAGGAGTTGAGTTCCCAAGCCCCAGTTGGGGGAAGTTCGCAGTTGTTCCAAGTGTGGCCGGTTGGGGCACATCAGTAGTCCGTGTTCGTGGCTTGTAAGCTCATAAAATATCTTGGGTCAGAGAATGAATAATTTTTGAGGTCCAACGAGGGGCAGTAGTAGTGGTAATACCAAGGGGGTGGTTTTGTCTTGCCTAATCCGTTTTGTAATCGGTGAATTATCATTTTGAAATCATTGGGTCCTGTTGTGTAACCAATGTGTTTTGGGAATGTTGAAACATCTAAACTGTTTGTTTATCTATATATATATACATATATGCTTTGTTTGTTAATTTCCCTGGATTGGGTGGATTGGAGCATGTTGTAGCTCTAAAGTTTTATTAATGTAATAAGTTGCTGTAAGACCATAAAATTTTTGGTATTAATGCATTTTTTTTTTATGTGTGTGACTTGATTTGGGAGAGATAAGGGCTGAGGAGCCATGTTTTCAAAATTTGGAAGAACCACCGAGGGGTGCGTGTCCCAGCTAGGGCAATATTGGGGCGAGAACTGTTTTACTTGCTGAGTGTGTGGAATTTCATGGGTGTTACCCATTTAAAATTTTGTGCGTGGTATAGATTTTGGTCTACTGTCGGGTGAACTCGAGAGGAAGTGAAGTGTGTGATTAATACTAGATGTAGTATGTATTTAATGTGGTGTCCTACGGGGGCATAGCGCATAATTTTGTTAGGGTTGGACTTGTACCTTCGTGGTAAGTAACATTGCCGAGATTGCATGTGTACTGATTGGCCGTTTTAAGTGAGGGGATGTTAGTCCCTATATAAGGTTGTGGTTGTTGTATCGGAAGTGGTATGTTGTGGGTAGCTGGTGCTATATCTCGGGCAGTAGTATAATGGGTGTTTCCTAAGTTTTCAGATTCCTTTATTTGGATCGAATGTGATAGGTTCGTACCTTAGCACTGGTCAGGTCGGGGGATGTTATTAGAAGGGTTGATTGGGTATATAGCCCGTGGTTAGGGTGTGACCCGTGGATGGAGTCACAGTGGTATGGTGTTTGCGGATGAAGATGTGGGTTAATGACGAGGGAGGCGAGGACTTTTACTTCTTTGGAAAGTTAGAAGGGTGAACCTTTGAAAGCCTTGTCGGTGACTTGTAACAGTGTCGGGGTTTGGTTCATAGTGGTTGTCTAGCGGTAGCATCGGCTAGTGGTTTGGCGCGGAGGCAGGGTGTCTTGATTGTACTCTTGGGGTGAGTGACAAATAACTTTTGGAATAAAGAGTGGACTCCATGGGTTATTGAGGGATTCGGTATGGGGGTACGATAGCTTGCAAAATAAAGAGGTTTTGCTTAGTACGGTACTTGATGGTGTGTGGTTGGCAGGTTGTTATTAGATGATGTGTAAAAGGGGGATCAATCTTAGAGAACCCCAGAAGAATGCCTTGGTAAGGCTATAGTGTGGTTTCTAATTAAAATCGAGAGGTTAGATGTTTGGTAAAGTCAGGTCACTTTGTTATAAGTGTCTGTCGTCCAGTTTGGATAGTGGCAACACAAGTAAGGTGGTAAGGTTGTGAAGAGTGAGTGAGGCACTTTGTTAGAATCATCTTGACTCGTTTGGTTCTTATTTGTGCGTTGTAAGGCACGAGGGTGTGCAATGTCATCCTTTAGGTCGTTGCGTTGTTGGGAACTTCAAATGTTTAGGGGTCCCTTTCCTGAAAGTTCTGTTTTGAGTACAGTGTCATCAACGTGAGTATGACGGGTTTTGTGGGATGGCGATGTTGTGTTTCACTTGGGGTGCATTGGGTACTCCTCGTAAACTAAAATGATTTTTGATCAAGACGTAAATTTACGACCCCTATTTTCGGGAAAATAATTTGTAAGAAGCCTTTGAGTTTGGTTGTGACTAGTTATAAATGATGTATTTTCGATAGGTGGCGATAAGGACCTGAATATTTTACGGGAAGTTGGACTCGACCTAGTCTGAGTTGCTGGTTATATGTCATGTGTCTTTTTGGCAAGACCGTGAATTTATGGGGTAGTAGTGTGTCGTAATGTTGTTCCTTAACCGTGTACTGTCTTACACACTTGTCTTGTGAAAGTTGACTAGAAACCTTGTGGGCGAATGTTCTCATGTTTCCTATGTTGGGGTAGTATGTACTAAACACTGGTTTGGGTACTGTCGGTAGTCGAGACGTAGTAGACGTCTCAGAACACGGTATTTGGTTACGTGGGTCTTACTGTTATCACTGTTATCGGGCCTTGGAGAGTGGGATCTTCCCATCATTTGAGATGTTGTGGAGATGTAGTGGGGTTGAAGTATCTGGATCCATTGGTAGGTATTTGAGCGTATGTTGAATATCTTGTTGTATTGATGAACTGTACGAATATTACATGTGTTTCAGTCTATGGTAATATTATGGAAGTTAATTTAGCATTATATACATTAACAGTGAATGTGTTTCGAAATTGTGAACCATGCATGTTAGAAGTTATTGAATTTGAAAGAAATGCATACCGATAATGCATGTTATAGCTTATATTATAAACTGTCTCTTGAATAGAGATAGGGTAACCGGTAATGGGTTAGATTGTTGAATACTAAACTGTGTATTACGGAGAAATTGATTCAATTTAAATGTTATGAGAAATTTCAATGAGAAGTCTTGGCCAAATCAATTGAGGATGGTTAGGTATTGTGAGTAACACTGTGTTTATGAAAAATGTTTACAAAACTCTTGGACTTCGCATGGGGCATGCAAAATTTGTTTTGAAATGTTAACGTTGAAAACTTGATTATTTTTGAGAAAATGCCTTTTTTTAACCAGAGAATAATTTTCTATGTATTCATACAAAAGCTTGCATTAGTTGTTCTATTGGGGATTATGATTTTGAGTGACTTAGCTTGGAGCGCTAGTCGATTGTTTTGATGAGTTATTGTAACAACGCCCGCGGGGGACCTCGCCACAGCTCGGACTCGATTTTATGTTGCGGTTCTAAATCTCGAACCAAAGAGTCCAAATCCGGCAAATCGTTTTGAGAAAAACAGATTTTTTGAAAGAAGTGCCAAACATGGACTGCTTTGCCAGATAACAGAGTCGCCACCTAAATATTTTAAAATGGGAAATTTAGGAAACCCTGACTCGGTGCCAAAAGGCCACGTGTCCGTCATCACCAAAGTTGGCTCGGGAACTTGGGTACGATTAGGGAAGGTCACATCGTGAGCACCCCCTCTCGCCCGGTCAAAGACCGGCCTCTACTAATCATGATATCTGATTTTGAAAACATTGTATGCTCTTATTCCGATTATTAGCCTAGGTTACTATGTGATGCTCGCAGCAAACAAGTATAGACTGAATCGCCTGAATTGGAACTAAACATCTCATGTTTGTTTGTGAAAGATGGTTTGCTACCCGCAGGTAGGCTTAAAATGCAGATTTTGCCACAATCTAGTGGGCTTAAAACAAACAGTCAATGAATTGTCCCAATTCAGATAACTCAACCTCCACCCACAGGCATTCAAGGCAGTTATATCACATAAGCATTTAGCCTCATGGTAAGCATGCTTTCATGGCAACACTCACACGCATGCAAGGATGCTAAAGCATAAAACTCACCGAGTACTCCAAGCCAAAACAAGAAGCTAATTAGAAATCATGCATGATCCTAAAATATACAGAAATGCCTAATGCAACACATGCAAAGATGCAAACTATAGCAGGCTCGGCTATTCTAAACATGGTATGTGAAATGCAACAACTAACATGTATTCATCTTGTAATTGAAATACGATGCAGTTTGTATGATGCGCCGAGCCCGGTGCATGCAAAACAGATGAATGATGCAAACATGCTATCATACTGTATGCTAATTTAAACATGCCATATATCTAACCATTCAAAGCGGGTAAATAAAAGGGAGAAAGAAATGGGGGTTGGAAGACATACATCACACTCACACACCCTTATTACATTTATGCCCTCGCGCAGAGGGTCCGAATAAATATACAGTCCGAAATGAAAGAATAGACAGTCCGAATAAAAGAATATACAGTCCGAATATACAGTCCGAATATACAGTCTGAATATTACAAAATTCTAATTAATTAACAAATTAATTGATAAAGGCTGTAAAACTGGCGTGCAAGCCAGGGACTGCCTTGCTTCTGATGAATGGTGCATGTTGGGCTACCCGGCGCAGAAATCCACTGGGATGCCCTGATTAGCCTCTGTTTGCAATTTTTCTCGAAATGCGTGCCAGATTCTGAAAGGCTGCTGATTGTTGATTTTGCTGCAACAGAGAGCAGGAAAAGGGCATAGCAATGTATTTCACAAATATATGCATGCCTCGATCCTCGTGCCACCAATCACGCATCTCGATGCATGATGGCCGAAGAACCGAAATGCACAACTCAATATGGGATGAATACAGATGAATGCTACAACAAAACCTAACTCCATCATGGGTAATCCGGAGTGTCGGTGACTTGGGAATTGAGACCCGTTCCGTCATTCGGAGTACGAAACGTGCCTCGTTTCCCGTGCATGATATGCATGAAATGCAACTAACATACAATCCTAGCATGCGCAATGCTATGAAAATGAGATGCCTCGAAATGCGTGTCCACGGGCGCGCAAACCGAGGCGATGCAGAATGACATGCGAAATGCAATGATGGGCTTACACCAACATGAAGGGGGCCTCAGCCACACTCACATAGGATGCCGGAATGATAAGAACGGGGTGCCTCGAAATGCGTGCCCACTGGCACGCAAACCTAGGCAATGATGAAATGCAAATCGGATAAAACCGAAGTGCCTCGAAATGCGTACCCGCGGGCACGCAAACCGAGGCAGAGGCATACGCGATGCAAACCGGATAAAACAGAATGTCTCGAAACGCGTGCACACGGGCACGCAAACCGAGGCGGAGGCATACGCAATGCCAAGCGGATAAAACAGAGTGCCTCGAAATGCGTGCACACGGGCACGCAAACCGAGGCGGAGGCATACGCAATGCCAAGCGGATAAAACAGAGTGCCTCGAAATGTGCGCCCACAGGCACGCAAACCGAGGCGATGATATGCGATGCAAAATCGGATAAAACCGAAGTGCCTCGAAATGCGCGCCCACGGGCACGCAAACCGAGGCGATGGCATACGCAATGCCAAGCGGATAAAACAGAGTGCCTCGAAATGCGCGCCCACAGGCACGCAAACCGAGGCGATGATATGCGATGCAAAATCGGATAAAACCGAAGTGCCTCGAAATGCGCACCCACGGGCACGCAAACCGAGGCGATGGCATACGCAATGCCAAGCGGATAAAACAGAGTGCCTCGAAATGCGCGCCCACGGGCACGCAAACCGAGGCGATGATGAAATGAGAAAATCGGATAAAACCGAAGTGCCTCGGAATGCGCGCCCACAGGCACGCAAACCGAGGCGATGATATGCGATGCAATGGCATACGGAATGCAACGATGGGCTTATACCAACATGGGAGAGCCTCAGCTCACTCACATAGGAGGCCGTCGGATAAAACAAAGCTGCCTCGAAACGCGTGTCCGCGGACACGCAAATCGAGGCAATGATGTAGAAACATTAAAATGCAAATTGGGCTTACGCCAACATGAGATAGCCTCAGCCACGCTCACATAGGCTGCCGGAATGCTAGAAATGAGGTGCCTCGAAGTGCGTGCCCATTGGCACGCAAACCGAGGCAATGCAAAAATGACACAAATGGCATGGGAAATGATGGCAATGGAATTTCAGCACTTAAATAAATGGGAAAACAGCCCCGAAACAATTCGAAATGACACTCGAAGCATGCATTCATCCCGAAAATGCGAAATTAAGCCCCGAAATGGCCTATAGCCATGCTACACGTGCAAAATATGATCATGGCAGCAAGAACAGTAGCAAGACAGTCCCAAAAATGGCATTTTTTCAGTAGTAAACAAGGCCTAAATGCAAGCATAGATAGATCAAACAAAGCATGCAAAGTTAGTGGCCAAAAGAGGGGTATTGAGACAAGTGATACATGCAAACCCCAAATGGACAAACTTTCTTCTACAACATTGAAGATGAGCTAAAAATAAGCACAATTTCAGAAGATGACATTCTCAAAATCAGATCACAATCATGCTAAAAGATCCATGCAAAATAGGCTCCAAATAGGCTATATCATGAGACATGCAATGCACACACCAAATGACAAAACTTTCTTCATGGAATATGTAAAGGGGGTCAAAATAAGACCAAAGTCAGTAGGGGTCGAAGCCCCAAAAACAAATAGAGATAGGTCAAAATTGCATGCAAAAGAGTGGCACACTTGATGAACATTGAAGGAAGTGGTATATACAAAGGCCAAATGAAGCTGAGCCTATCTACAATGTTGTAGAGGGGCTCATTTTAAGCACAAAAGCAGTAGGGGTCGGACCCCCAAAAACCAACACAAATAGGTCAATTTTAGCATGCAAAAATGTTACCAACTTGAAGAATATTGAAGGAACTAGTGTATACAAACACCAAATGAGGTTGAGCCCTTCTACAAAGTTGTAGAGGGGCTCATTTTAAGCACAAAATCAGTAGGGGTCGGACCCCCAAAAACCAACACAAATAGGTCAATTTTAGCATGCAAAAATGTTACCAACTTGAAGAATATTGAAGGAACTAGTGTATACAAACACCAAATGAGGTTGAGCCCTTCTACAAAGTTGTAGAGGGGCTCATTTTAAGCACAAAAGCATTAGGGGTCGGAGTCCCAATTCTCAACCAATTAGAGTATAAAAATGAACCAAGAAAAAGCCCTAAAAGTTAGTTTTGAATACTCACCCTTGAAGACTTGTCTTTCTTTGATTCTTGGCCTTGATTTGTAGCTTCTCAACCTCTGAAATTCACTTCCTAGCTGCTGGAGTGGTAGTGTTGATGGTGGAGCTAAGGGTTGGTGAAGAAATGGCCTTGACACTTGAAGCTTTTTTGGAGTTTTGAGCTAAGGAAATGGAGGAATTTGGAGATGTGTTCTTCAAGGAAAATTTTCCAACCTTGAAGAAGGAGAGGGAGGGCCCTTCAAATAGGCAAGAAATGGGGTGTAAAAGGGGGAGGGAAAGCACCCAATCTTTCCCTCCCGAAATATCCCCGGATGCCCCGGGATATGCTGAAAGATATCCGGACAGCTGGGACAGGCTGGAAAGCAAGAATCTGGCCGGCCAGGTATTTTTTTGCAAGGTGGCCGGCCAGCCACCCTCCATGGCCGGCCAGCCACCCTACATGGCCGGCCGGCCACCCCAAGAAAATGAACAGAAGATTTTCTGGCCGACCAGTATAGAAAGGTGTCCTCCAAGGTGTGTAGAACAAGGCCCCATGGTTGAAATCTGGAAACTCTGAAGCAGGAGCCACAACATAGAGCTTGAAGGAGAGGCCCAAAAATGAAACCATGAATTTCTGGCCGACCACTATGCCAAAGTGTCCTCCAAGATGTGTAGAACAAGAATCCAAGGTTTGAATTTGGCAACATTGAACCAAGAGTCACAACATAGAGCTTGAAGGAGAGGCCCAAAAATGAAACCCACAGTTCCTGGCCGACCACTATGCCAAAGTGTCCTCCAAGATGCCCTCATCATAGATATGTAGCTTTGGTTGGAAGAAAATGCCCCTAGGGTGTTCAACATTGGCCCGGAAGTGAGCAAAACGGGCTCCGGAGGAGCGAAACTGGTTATCTGGGATAATTGCTGGCTTCTCACCCCCCCAGTGATCTTCCTGATGTTGAAACAGAGGTACCTGCCAAGTTTGAACAAAAACTAATGAGAAATGAACACTCGGAGCCAAAACCGAGCAGTTCGGAATCCCAAAAATGGGCTGCAGGTGCCGGAAGTGGTGTTCAGCAGCGAAGTGGGTATCTGCGACCCCAGTGTCCTCTGGAATGACGAAACAGAGATACCTGCCAAAAACCGGAGCAAATGGATGCGAAATGAATGCTCGGGACCAAAACACGCAGTTTGGGGTCCCGAAAACCGGCTACAGGTACCGGAAGTGGCACACAACCACGAAGTGGGCATCAGGGGCCCCAGGGTTCCTCGGAATATTAAAACAGAGGTCTCTGCTAAAAACCGGAGAAGGCTGATGCAAAATGAATGCTCGGGGCCCAAATCACGCAGTTCGGGGTCCCGAAAAAGGGTCGCCGGGCACCGGGAGTGGTGTTCGGCTGCGAGGTGGGCATCAGGGGCCCCAGTGTTCCTCGGAACATTAAAACAGAGGTCTCCGCCAAAAATCGGAGAAAGCGGAGATGGTTGGGCGGTCCCGAGCCGAGGCACACGGCCTAACGGCTCCGAAAACCGGGAACCGGGCTCCGAAATGGGCAAAATGGCCTACGGCCACGAAAAGTAGCTCACGGCCACCGGGAGATAATCTGCGGGACCACTCCCTTCCCTTAGGGAAGAAAACAGAGAAAACCGAGCCTGGTTCGCAAACCGAGACAAGGTAGGGAAGATAGTTCGGAGGTCCGGAGGCAGGGCACGCGGCCGCGACTCTGAGACTTCTGAACGAGCACAGTATGCAACATCACCGAGCGCTCAACCGGTGACGTCTGAGTCTTAAGGTCGGTCAAAAATGGGGTGTCTACAGTTATCTCGGAGAGGGTTTGGTTTTGTTGAAGTTTCGCATGCCGGGGTGTTGTTTCTCTTTCGGATAATGTTTCCTTGTTAAGCCCTTCCCATGTGTGAGGGTGAGTAGACAATCAGTTGAGAGATTAACATCTTTGTATTGTGAGCCTTGTGATCAGTTGGTCTCGTGTTTTGTCGTTCCTTAATTTCGGGGACGAAATTCTTTAAGGGAGGGAGGTTATAGCGATCTGGGTTTCCCTTTTCTTTATCTATCGTATCCGGACTCGGTTCCGTGGATGTGTTATTGTCATACTCTTATCTCTATTCTCTACTCTGTGTTTTTGAGTTTTGGTTTGTTTTGGGAAAGTTGGGAATAGGTTGGTTGTGTCGAGAAACCTAGAGAAGTTGCCCAGAATTTGGCCACTCCGCCCGAGCGGGGGCTTTGGCGCTCGAGCGGGGAAATCACCCATCCAATTTTTCGTCTGCAGTGTTGGACGCTCGAGCGGGGGAATTGGCCACTCGAGCGGGAGTCTGTGTGTGCCGCTCGAGTGGGGAGTTGGACGCTCGAGCGGGGGCCTGTCTGCAAAAGTTCTGAGAGCGTGCATCCGCTGCTCGAGCGGGGGATTGGACGCTCAAGCGGGGATCTGTGAGTGACGCTCGAGCGGGGCTTTTGCCGCTTGAGCGGGGAGGCTTTTATATAAAGCCGAGATTCGACTTTTTTGTTCACTTTTCAACATCCTTTCTCTCTCCTACTTTTCCAAAAAGTTATTTTGAGAGTTCCTCTCACTAAAACCCTAACTTCTCTCTTAGGATTGATCTAGTAGGAGTTGTTTTCTCACATTGGGCCTTTACAAAAGTTGTGTTGATCGTCGAGGGCTATCTTTTAATCTGAAAATTTCGGGATTTGGAGCATTTTCGTTTTCTTTATCTCCTTCGTTGGGTTCCATCATTCGAGGTAGGATATCCTACTCCTTCTTATGAGCTTTGTCTTTGAATTTTAGCATTTTGATATGTTGGGGGTTGTTGAGAAATTTTGAGAAAGTTTGGGTCTTTTGTGTAATTTTACAAAAGTTGGGGTTTTATTTATAATAAACCTATATGCAAGTTAGGCATAGAGAAATGAGATTAATGTTGGAACATTGATGGAAATGGAACCTTAGGGTTGTTTTGTGAATTATGGTAATTTGCCCTAATTGGTTTAATTAATTAATGTATATAATTAATTAAAGAAAATGAGGAATTGAATGGAAAATGTTGAAATTGGGAATGTATGGGACTAAAGGGTGTAGTTGAATCATTTATTGCTCACCTAGTTGAAATGTTGATATATTATCCATTTGTGCACTTATTTCCTGTTTAGAAATAATTACTTTGGACTACCGGTGAAGGGTAGTATTGATTGTTGTAGGCAATGCATGATGATTAGGCAAACTAAAACTAATCAATTGGATGTGTCATAGAGTATGACGGTTGATAGAGTACATTAACCTTACGTATTGATTGATTGTGCATATGATCAATGTGTTTATATGCATTATGTGTGGACGATTGTTGGAATACATCAACTTTATGTATTAATTGATTGCGTACATGATTCTGTGTTTATATGCATTGCTTGTGTATGGGAGAAGATGTGGGATGTACTCCACGGTTTAGGGGGAGATGAGGGATGTACCTCTAAACCGGTTAATGGTTAAGGGAAGATGAGGGATGGACCCAGGGATGCAGCTCATATGCAGTCCCATTGTAGTGATGATACAGCTCATATGCTTATCTGTTGAAGTGTTGATACAGCTCATATGCTTATCTATTTGAATGTTGATATAGCTCATATGCTTATCTGTTGTAGTAGTGATATAGCTCATATGCTTATCTATTGAGATGTTTGTTTGATTTGATATAGCACTAAAATGTATATCATCATCGTTTGTGAAGTATGGAAGTGGTTTATGTGTTATTGATACAACACCAAAACGTGTATCCACCTTGAATTTCGAAAGTATTCTAGTGATGAACTATAATCTCATCAAATGTTTTGGCCAGAGTACTGAGCCTTGTTTTCAAACTCAAAGTTGAATAAGAAATGGAAAGTGAATTGTAATATAGACTTGATTGTCATGGAATTGTAATAAGATGTAAATGGAAGTGTAAGTGTTGACCATCTATCAGTTGCTAATCTTTTAGTCATTGTCCATAGTTGGTTTAGTGTATTTCTACTAGGCTGTGGCTCACCCTATATGGGAACAACATTTTCAGGTACATGTAGCATGTCACCTCCAAGGAGATAGCTTGGGAGGCTAGAGGCGGACAGAGTTTTTGTTGTCTTACTTTCTTTTGATGTATTACTTGTAGATTCAAGCCAAGGGCTTAATGTGTAATTGAGTTAGTACTCTTTTTTTTTTTTTTTGTATCCAAGTGTTAACTTGGAAAGCTGTAAGCCCGTAGGGCATTTGCTGTTGTTGATAACATGTACTACTTTTTGAAATGAATTACCCTGATGTATAGATGAATGTGGACCTTTTATGTATCAATGCATGTCTCTTTGGATGGGTTTAATGTTATTATTCTGAGGGTGTTACAATCTAGTTAAATTGTTATTGTTTTAACTTGAACTACAATTATTTGAGAAGGTCAAGTTCAGTCAGAATTAGTTTTAGAGTTGGGCGTAGTGTGTTCAATTCTTTGGTTCGAACAATTAGAGATTTCTGAACTAACTACATTGTTGTGTCATATGTTGAGTAACCATTTAAGCTGTCAACATTTCAGAAACTCTTTGGATTTTCATTGCTCAAGAGAAGGGTGACGATTTTACGAATTATGAGGGGTGTCTGAACTCAGGTTTATGGAATTGGTTTTCGAGCCATCCTAAAGCACTTAAATTATAAATATGAGTGTGGTTAGGGAAGGAACAAAATGAGTTTGGAGAAGATTAGTTGACAGATTCAAATAGGTCTAAATTGCTTTATAAAGTTTACATACATCAACTTTATTGGATACAATATATCTTATTATTAAGAGCAATATTTCTTTTCTTATAGATAGTTTGATATTGATCTAAGGCCTCGTTTAGGAATCCTCCCTTTTAGCCAAAAAGTCAAAAAGTTAATAAATTAGTCAAAAAGTCAACAACTCATACCAAAAAGTCAAAGATTCTCTTTTCTCTCTACTTTTTGCACATCTTTTTGTAAAAAGCCAAAAAGTCATCCCAAACATATTAGTTTTTTTTAGCTCATATTTTAGCCAAATAGCCAAAAAGTTACTAAATTAGCATGTTCCCAAACGGGGCCTAACTTGCTATAATATCATCCAAGCTTTATTTATTTATTAATTCACAATTTTATCATCTCTCTTATATGACAATGTATCATATGGCAGAAAATAATTGTTGCCTCTTACATGGAAATGTATCATATGGTACAAAATGAAAAAACAAATAAGGTAACTCTAGAATCTTTGCTTATTTAAATTTAACATACTCGATTAAGAAACAATAATTTATCACCTCTTTCATGACAATGTATCATATGGCACAAAACGATAAATCAAATAACATATAACATCTTTGCTTATTTGAATTTAACACACAAGATTAAGAAAACAATAATAGGGACTCAAAACATACAAGATTAAGAAAACAATAATAGGGACTCAAAAGCTGCCTTTGCCAAAAGAAAGGATGGAAAAGATAGTCTGTGCCACGGTAAGCAGCAGAAGTATGGTAGCAGCCAAAAATGAAATCAATGCCCATGGACTGTTGAAGTAATTCCGCTTTAAGTTTGCCATCCACATGTTTCGGCGTCGCTTACAATGGTTGTTTACATTAATGAAAACTTCAGAGTAACCAAAGTCGTCGAGATCTGTTATGGTGATTTTGAACAACTTGTGCCACATGGAGTAAACCTATGCATCATCACCCACCCAACTTTCAATAATTCCACTATGATTAAGTAAACGAACATCCTTGGAGGAATTGATGAGGCGATCCATGAAGACAACATAGTCACAAACGTACTTTTGCTTACGATATGAAGGACACAGCTCAAATGCAACTAGATTTGTCAAGAAAGACTCTGTATAGTCTGTGATGGATAATAGTGGAATTTCTAAAGCCCCACTAATGAATTTTATATCAAACAAGTTGCTTCCCTCGGCCTTCTTGAATTGAACCCCAGCCTCCTGAAGTTCTGTTGCAGAATTTATGAACTCCCATTTCTCTTTCGTTATTGCATTTCTATTCATCTCAGGAAACTTAGAGCACCAACAATTATGTACTAGGTCAAGTAGATGTTTGATGTTGTCGATTGAGATTCCACTAGGAGCTTGTAATTCTTTCTGTGGTGTTAAGTGTTCCAGAAAATCTAAGGCTATTAGAATGATTCCCAAGTTTGAATCGCTATTAGTCATGTCAAACAAACGATTAAGGATAAAGAACGGAAGTTGATTTTCAAGTAGAATTAAATCACGTCCTATGGCATACAAAATCTTATCTGATTGGAAAATATGGTCATTCTCATCCAGCAGTTGTTGTTGCACATAATGGAATGCTTGGAAAATATGGTAATTTTCATGTGTCAGTACAGGCTCTTCTGATTCAAAAAATTGTTGATTTTTACCTAGCATGCAGAACATCTCTAACGTGCGAAATAACTCAATGATAAAGAAACCGTCAAGAAGCATCATTTCCACAAACTGATCTGAGTCAACGCCAAGGCCAAGGATACTGGTTTCTTCCGCATAACATTTGCGTGCTCTATCTTCCAATTCTATTATGGCCAGGACATATCTATTCACGCTCGTCTCATTTCTTCGACTCAGAAACCTTCGTAGGTACCGTAATTTGTGAAGTTCCATTTCTTGTAGGTGAGCTTTACCGTGATGGTAAGGACCAATAGCAACTATTGATGGTTCATAAGCTTTCTCATTTTCCTTCCGCAAGTGATCATACATTCTGAAGATACAACACTCAGAGGATGGATTAGATGAATTAGCAAACTTTTCTACAATACTAATGGAGACATGATCAACTCTTTCTTCCAGTTCTCTTGTGCCCATGACTTCCCTGAAACAAACTAATTGTCACGCTTTTGTTATATATATATATAAACATATGTATAATTATTAACATAGAAATAATTAATAATGAATAACTTGGTTCTTCCGTCTAAATTTGAGGTTAAAATTAATAATTTTTGAACACTTATCAATTTTCTAAGGTTTTAATTTGATTCTTCCATCTAAATTAAAGGTTAAAATTAATAATTTTAAAACACTAGTCAATTTTTATAAGATATACATACAAAATAACAAAACTCTAGTCAGAATAATCAAATTAAAACTAGTTTTAAAGTGTAAGAATCACATTGTTCAAATTGAACCTATAGAAACTAAAGTAAAATTTGGATTAAACTCAGGATGAATAGTGTAATTAATCTGTTCCTACAATATGTGTTTTTGGATAGCAAGTGAGCCGTTTGGGTTTATTCTTTTTTGTATTTTTTTTCCTTAATATGTTTGAGAAATTATCTAAAAAAGGAAAGCCGTGTTATTGCAACAGTTCATGCATGGAAAATGAGGTCAGTGGTTCGATGGGTCAAGATGAAGTTGATCAACTGTCAAGAAATGGTGAACCAGAAAAGGAGGATCATGAGGATGAACACATAAGGAAGGAGGAGTTGTGCAGAAAAAAAAAAGAATGCCGTTGCCGAACAGGTTATGGTGGACTGTGAAGCAGGGGAAAAAGATGAAGGTAATGAGTGCCTATCTGTATCAGCCATAAAAGAAACAGAGGAGGTCATGGGAAATCAAAAAGTCAGAGGAGAAAGTATGGAGGACAGGTTGGTGATTACGGCAAACCCAAGAAATGATATTCAAATTGTTGAAGATCATGTATGCACTCCTGGGTATATCAGAAGTATAAGTGGGCCAGAGAGTTTGAGGCCTCAAATAAATTTAGAGGTGGTGCTGGATGGGCTTCAGGATGGGGTACAGAAGAATAGGCCCACTACTGGCTCTTCAAATGTAAGTGCATGTGTAGCCCAAACTCAACTTAGGCCCATAGTGCAAAAAGAAGCCAAGTTAAGAGGACCAGGTAAAGACAACCCAGCAAGGCAAGACAAGCCCACTCAAGCAGCAGATAATAGATGTTACAAGGCTGGTGGTAATCAGCATAACAGGTCAAAAGCACACATCAAACAGAACAAGCAAAAAGGAGTGTTGACTGGTAATTGCTTCAAGAATGGCGCTATCTTCAGAGCTGCAACTGCTGCTATATCATTGTCAGTAGAGCATAGTCTTAACACCAGGAGGAGAAATAAGCTATTAAATGAAGCCCAAGCTACCATGGAAGTTGGGAAAATTTTGGGTTTGGACTTTGAAGGGAAGGAGAATGAGGTGATTGGCAAGTTGATTGAACTTGAAGAGAAGGATACGGAGAGAGTTGAAGGGGAAGCCGCAATTCCGTAAGTCAGGTCAGGAATGAAGGCAGGTGAGTCTAGGAGTTGTGTAGTTTTTAATGATTTTATTATCTTGAAACATTAAGGGTCTGAGAAGACCCGAGAAGAGAACAAAAATCAAGAGTTTAGTGCGAGTGAGGAAGGTTGATGTCCTGCTGCTACAGGAGACGAAGAGAAGTTCAGTAGATGTTGACTTTGTAAAGTCCTTATGGCCGTGGGAGGAGATGGAGTACATGGAGGTGGATGCTCAAGGTAGTGCTGGTGGCCTGTTATGTTTGTGGAACCCACAGATCTTTGAGCTCAAGGAGTGCTGCAGCTCCAAGAATTACATGCTTCTATCAGGTTTGGTCCGTCATACCTTTAATTGCACTCTTATTAATGTTTATGCACCCAATGAGGTGCTTAAAAGGAGGCAACTTTGGGAGTCCCTAGCAACTCTGAATCTTTCCTTCCCAAGCCCTTGGTGTATAGGTGGTGATTTCGATGAAATCAGATTTATGAGCGAAAGAAAAGGGTGTTCTAGAAGGGAAAGAGGGATGAAAGATTTTAATGAATTTATTGAAAAATTGGAGCTAGTAGATATGCAAATGCTAGGCAGGCAGTTCACGTGGTGTAATGCGATGGATGGAAATAGATGGAGTAGAATCGATAGATTTTTAATCGATCCGAGGTGGCTGGAAGAGTTCAAGTTTAAATAGTGGGGTCTGCCTAGGTGTATCTCAGATCACTATCCAGTACTCCTTATGGAGGATGAGAGGGATTGGGGACCAAAACCTTTTCGATTTATTAATGCTTGGTGTTTGCGTCCCAAATTTAAAGCAGAAGTGAAGAACTGTTGGGAAGGGTTTCAGGTTAGTGGTTGGGATAGTTTCAGACTTTTGAAAAAATTGGGCAACCTAAAAGTCCATCTGAAGAGGTGGAACAGTGAAGTCTTTGGCAACATTGATGAGAAGCTGAAACAATCAGAAGAGGAATTACATGGGTGGGATTTAATAGTTGAAGGGAGGAATTTACAGGATGCTGAGATCAAAAGAAGGGTAGAAATCAGAAAGTTAGTTTGGGATCTGAGTAAGAAGAAAGAATGGTTGTGGCTCCAAAAATCTAGAAGGGTCTGGGCTGAAAATGGGGACAAAAATACCAGATTTTTCCATTTAATGGCATCCAAAAGGCAGAGGAAAAATATGTTAAACTCAGTTATTGTGAATGGTGTGATTCAAGAGGAGCCTGGGGTGATTAAACTGGCAGTGGCAAGTCATTTCAAGCATCTTTTCTCTGAAGATTGGAAGTTTAGGCCAAAGTTAGTGGGTCTCTTTGACTCAATCAGTCCAATTGACTCAGCTGAGTTGTTAGAGGCAGAATTTTTGGAGGAAGAAATCTGGGAAGTAGTTAAAGATTGTGACGGGAATAAAGCGCCGAGGCCGGATGGTTTTAATCTAAAATGTATTCAGTACTGTTGGGCCATCTTGAAAGGAGAGTTTGTGCAATTGATGATTGAGTTTCATTCTAATGGAAAGCTAGCTCAAGGAATTAATAGTTCATTCATTACTTTAATTCCTAAGAAGGAAAACCTTGTGGGTTTGGGAGACTATAGGCCAATCAGCTTGATTAGTTCCGCATACAAAATTGTAGCTAAAGTCTTATCCAGAAGGTTGAGGAAAGTGTTACCCAAGATTATTAGTGAAGTTTAGATTGCATTTTTTAGCGGAAGGCATATTATAGACGGGGTTCTAATTGCCAATGAAGTGGTGGATTGGTGGAGAAGGTCAAAAAAGAAAGGTCTAATCCTAAAGCTGGATTTTGAAAAGGCATATGACTCTGTAAATTGGGAGTTCTTGTACTCGACGATGAAGAATTTCGGTTTTGGAGATAAATGGGTGGGATGGATGAAGACATGCCTATCCACAGCTCGTATTTCAGTGCTAGTAAATGGCTCCCCTACTTCGGAGTTCTCGCCCATGAAAGGTCTTAGGCAAGGTGATCCTCTTTCTCCTTTCCTCTTTAATATTGTAGCGGAGGGTCTGAACATTCTCTTGGAAAGAGCTAAGGAAGTGGGCATGATTAGAGGAGTATCTGCTGGTCCAACTGAGTTGAAAATTACACACTTGCAGTTTGCCGATGATACCATTCTTTTCTGTGAAGCAGAGTGGGAGGAAGTTGTTTCCATAAAAAGAATATTAAGGTGCTTTGAGTTGATGTCTGGTCTCAAAATTAATTTCCACAAGAGTAAGGTGTGTGGGGTAGGCGTGCATGATGATATTGTCCAGGTCTTGGCAAAAAAACTAAATTGCCTAAGTCAAAAGTTGCCAATGAGTTATCTGGGGTTACCATTAGGAGCTAATCCAAGAAGAAAGGCTACTTGGAAACCTGTGATAGATAAGTTTAAGTGTAAGCTAGCTTCGTGGAAGAGAAGGTATCTCTCTTTTGCTGGAAGATTAACATTGATCAAGTCTGTTCTGTCAAGCTTGCCAATTTATTTTCTTTCCATCTTCAAGTTGCCAGTGGGTATCGCAAAACTACTTCACAAAATTCAAGCTAACTTCCTTTGGGGAGGTTCTGAAATCCGAAAGAAAGTGCACTTAATTAAATGGAAGGATGTATAAGTGCACTTAATTAAATGGAAGGATGTATGCCTTAGTAAAAGTAAAGGTGGGCTAGGGGTGAGAAACCTAAGCCAGGTTAATGAGTGCCTTCTAGTCAAATGGTGGTGGAGGTATGGTAAGGAGGAGGCAGCTTTGTGGAAATAAGTTATATGCAGTAAGTATGGTGTTTTAGGTGGTGGATGGTGCCCCTCATTTAATAGTTCAGTGTGGATGTCGCATACGTGGAAAGACATAATATCTGTGGCTGAAGTCAACACTGATTTGCGTGATTTTTACTTGCAAAATTTTAGGCTAGTTGTTGGTAATGGCAGAAGACTGCATTTTTGGACTGATAAGTGATGTCACAACCATAATCTGAGTGTGTTTTTTCCCAGACTATTCTCATTATCAATTGAAAAAGATAGGAAGTTGGCTGATTTTTTCCACAGAAGGGTGTCAGATTTAGATTGGAATTTGGTCTTCAGGCGTCCTCTCCTAGCATGGGAAGAAGAGGAAGTGCAAAAACTTAATGTTTTTCTGCGGAATGCGCCTAGGCTCCAAGAAGGGATGGTAGATTCTTGCTCATGGTTAGCTCATCCGTCTGAAGAGTTCACTGTTGCATCAACTTGGAAGTGGGTGGTAGCAAGGCAAGGGGTAGACTTGGCAGTCACTAGGTGTATTTGGAATAATGTAGCCCCTCCAAAATTTCAATTCTTGAGTTGATTAGCGTGGAGAGGAAGGATTAAATGCTCTGAATTTTTGCAACGGATTGGAGTGTTGAGTCCAAGTATTTATGCGCTCTGTGTGTTCTGCAGATCTGAGCTGGAGACTGTTAATCATGTTTTTCTTCACTGCCCTTTCATCTGGAAAGTGTGGGCCAATTTAGCAAATTGGTGGAATTACAAATGGGTTAGTCCTGAAACAGTGGAGGGGCTTCTTCTGTCGTGGTCAGGCATTAAAATGAAGAAGAAGATGCAAGCTGTTTAAGGCACAATACCGGTAGCAGTTATGTGGTCAGTGTGGAGAAGCAGAAATGATTGTGTATTTAATAAGGTTCAACCAGATTGGAATGCCTTGGTAGAGCTAATAAAGGTTAGAATAGCTTTATGGGTATCCTCTACCTTGAAGGGGTTTAATTATTTGGTGCACGATGTGATGTATAACCTGAATCAACTCCTGATCTACTTTGTCTGATCCCTGGGCTGCATTGTGTTGATGTATCTGATTTTGTTTTGACCTGGAATTGGTAGGGTGCAGGTGGTAGGATGTCGAGTTGCTGCAGTAGTTTTGTTGAATCTGTTTTCGGTTGGCATTGGTAGGATGCCACTGTTTTGGTGAATCTGTTAAGGCTGTCTGTCTTTTTTGTATGGGTGGCAGGGGAGTTTGTTTTAGCTGGTTTTCTTTGTATTCAGTTTGGGCTGCTTTGTGTTCTTGTGGGTTGGTTTGAATTCAGTTGGGTTGCTTAGTGTTGTGGTTCTGAATCTGTCAATATGGGGATTGGGCTGCTTTGTGTCAAGGCTGTCTGTCTTTCTGAACCTGTTAAGGCTGTCTATCTTTTTGTATGGTTGGCAAGGGAGTTTGTTTTAGCTGGTTTTCTTTGTATTTAGTTTGGGTTGCTTTGTGTTCTTGTGGGTCGGTTTGAATTCAGGTGGGTTGCATAGTGTTGTGGTTCTGAATCTGCTACTGTGCTCATGGCTGGTATGGTTTGGGTGATTTTCTGCTGCTGCAATTCTGCTGTGTGGAGGCTCTCTCTGATCTGCTGGTGTATTTCTACTGTTATGGGGATTGGTCGGCTGTCTGTTCTGTTAGTTTCTGTTCTTCTTTTTCGCTTTTGTTTTTTGTGCATTCGTTCCTCACCAACTAGGAGGTTGGAGCTTCATTTAGCTCCAAGCTCCTCTTTATTGATGTAATCTCCTTTTCCATCAATAAAGTCTTTTTTGCTGATCAAAAAAATAAAAAAGTTACTTTTGTTATAAGGGAAAAAAAAATGCCATTTGAGTTTTTTAACTAATGACAAAAGATTTGATGGATTTTTAGCTTTCTTTAATAGAAGCGGACTTTGTTATGATGTTGGCAAACATACCGTCCTTCTATGTTTCCTCAATATTCACTCGTGCGAAATATAAGCATCTAAACTGTTTTTTTTTTTTTTTTTTAAATACATTTTATATATTCTATAATAAATGTTACGTGATTTCCTAATAAATTATGATAATTTGTAGTTTAAAAATAAAATTATGTATTTTTGTGGTTTACAATGATACTGAACTACAAATGTGTAACATTATTCCACAAAAAATGTATAGCATTATAACAAAATTGTGTAATTTCATTTCAAAATAATAAATTGTCATTATTCTACCAAAATATTATACACATTTATCACAAAATTGTATAACTTATATGAAGAAAATGCCTAACAAGGTAAATATAGGGGGGACGTACTAAAAATATTCCCTTTCTTATAATTATCACGTGTTGGGGAGTTGCTACCGTGTACATATTTAAAAACGCAGTAATGTTAGGGATCATGAAAAATATATCATGAATATTATCATGAAAAATTCTCAACCTTTGGATTACCCACACAATAAAACACCACATACTAATCAAGAATAATCAAGGGATGAAAAATCTTCATGATGTATTTCATGATATATTTTTCATGATCCCTAACATTATTCTTAAAAACGACATATCGTATAAACTTTACTACAATGGATGTAACTTAACTATAATATTCCTTAACAAATACCACATATGTCGTTCCCTCTACGCTCTTCACTATTTTAATATCGATTCTATCACATTTTTTTTTAATGGAAGAAAAAAAAATTCAAACATTGCTCAAGATGTCTTATTTTAGTAGATAGATTGACTTACGGTTGATATTTTATGTAACCCAACGTTTTTTTTTTTTTTTTTTTTTAATTTTTGATTGGCAATGTAACCCAACATTGATACAAGAAAATATGCTTATATATATATATTTCATCTTATTTTTTACTTTTTATAGTAATAGAAATTGATAAAGTTCATATTTGTTTTTAAAGAAATTATTAATATATGTTTGTTTCTCTATGCTAAAATTTTGAATCAGTCCCTAATTCTGACTTCTGAACATTTCAAAAAATTTCACAAGGAGAAAAGGAATTAACGCAAGTTGGTGCCAAATTACTATGCAATCAGTAAATATGTGGACAAAAATTCAGGCATAAAAATATATTTAAAAATTAATAAATGATTTAAATTCAACATTTTGTATAGTATAACTCACGTCACGATAGGTGGTTGGCCCAATAGTCCATGTACTCGCATTGTTTTGTTTTCAATTTTCAAAAAGAGTTTTTAAAATTTTCAATTCATATTTTTATATTTATAATGATTTTTTTAAAAATTTTAATCAATTTTTTTTAATATTTTTAAACTCACTTAAGTTTAACATACTTAAAAAAAATAAAAAATAAAAAAATAATTGTACAAAAATATTTTAAAAAATTCATTGAATACAACAAAATATTAAAAATGTATTGAATTTTCATATTTCTTTTGTACTTTTTGTATTTGGAGAATTTTTTTTTTCATAAATATTATATTTTTTAAACGTATTTAGATTATGTGTATCTAAAAAATAAAATTTTTGCATAAAATATTAAAAAAACTTAGTAAAAAAAAAAAAAAAAAACGAAAACAAAAAAATCTGAGATGTAGATCTGCCTATGCAATTTTTTAATAGAGTAATTGTGAGATTTCATTTTATATATATATAATTTTATATTCGATATAGATCCCCAGGAAAATTCAACTATGGGGGAATGATAATCCGTTTGGTCTCAAAATTTTTTTATAGACCAATTAATCTTATTAATTTTGAAAAAGTAGATTTAATATATTATTTGAATTTTAGATTTACGATTACACTCTTATTTCTATTATGTTTTCTTCTTCTTTTTTCTCTTTTTTTTATGCTAGAAAGGTAACATATGCACAATTTATGAGTATCAAATTTATGATGAACTTTTATATGATAATATTTTTTATTTGGAAAATATTTCAAAATGAGTATAAAAATAACTTGAAATATGAGATTTTTCAAACATTCCAAAAAGATGTAAAACTTTTCAAACATTTTAAAAAGAATACAAAAATTCTTTAATAAATTTTGAATAAATATATAATTTCAAATTATAATAGTCTAATGTAACGCTCTAAAAAAATTTCTTAAGAAAAAGCCAACTAGCCCTTAAGAAACTAACAGTAAGATATAGGCACCTAGCGCCACGAAAGATCAACATTCAATAGTGTAATGTGATTTGCATTCCGAGCGTATTTCCAAGTTTCTCTCAAAAGCCATTACTTTACATTCAACTAGCACTTCCAAGTGTTTCAGCTAGAACAACTATGTATTTTTTTAAATGTAATATTTTAATATAATATTTCAAAAAAAAAAAAATTCAATGTATTTTTTTCAAACGTAACACTCTAATACAACATTTCAAAAAAATTTCTTAGTGTACTTTTTCCAAATATAACACTCCAATATATACTAAAAAACTTCCTTAATGTATTTTTTTCAAAAACACTCTAATATAATACTCAAAAAAAAAAAAAATTTGTGTAACACTCCGATATAACACACAAAAAAAGCTCCTTACTATATTTTTTTTAAACGTAATCCTCCAATCTAATATTCTAAAAAAAGAATGTGAGATTTTTTTTAAACCATTTCAAAAGGATGTGAGATCTTCAAACCATTACAAAAGGAGTACAAAAATTTCTTAGTAAATTTTGGGCAAATGTTTAATTTTCAACTGTGAGCGTTACGTTTGGAAAAAGTACATTAAAGAGTTTTTTAGAGTTTTTGTGTGTGTTACATTAGAGTGTTATGTTTAGAATTACATTGATTGGAGTGCTACATTTGGGAAAAGTACACTAAGAAATTTTTTTTGTGTATTATATTAGAGTGTTATGTTTAAAAAAAAAAAACCTACTAAGGATTTTTTTTTTTTTGGAGTGTTACATTATTACGTTTGAGAAAAGAACATTAAAATTTTTTTTAGTGTGTTACATTAGAATCTTATATTGAAGTGTTGCATTTTTGTTCGTAATGTGGAATTTGTTCTAGAATGAGAGAAAATTCAAAATATTTATAGTGCGGATTACCCAAATGTGTAATTTCATATTTGGATAAATCCACTTTTATCCGTCAAAAATTAAACCCAAATTTGTAATTGACTACCCTTTTGTATAATTTCTATTTTAATGGAACCTTTGGGTTCGTAAGAAAAAAGAGAGGAGTAAACAGTTCACAAAATCATATTTTGAAATTTATTAGTATTTCACCCCTCAAATAATAGACACAAATTAAAACTATACGTACGTAGCATATATATAATTTAGAATACATTACACTCAACTCTTTTGAAATTTGGGAGAAAAAATATAGTCAGTATAATAGTTTTGTTATAAGTAGACTGATCTCCCTTTTAATAAGGTCAAATAGACTAGGAGTAATGCAAATAGTATAAAGACAAATGAACAAAGTAAAATAAATATTTTAGCATAAAAGTAATAACAATATTATTTTTCTATTCACGTGACTAACAAATTTCTAATAAAAAAATATTAAGTATTATGTGAATTGAAATTGTAAGAGAAGTTAATAGGGTTATGCCAAAAATTCATGACTTAGGCTTGGTTGGGGAACAGGCTATTTTAGTAATTTTTTGGCTTTTTACGAAAAGGTATGCAGAAAAGTAGAGAGGTGATGTGATGTGTTTTAGTTGACTTTTTGACTATTTTAGCCACTTCTCCAACATAATATTTTGTTAAAATTCAAGCGGAGATATCATTGTGACTTACCCTATAATTTAAATATCCATCACTACAATCTGTTTGTTTCAGTAGAAAATATTTTCTCACAGTTGTTGCGTTCTTGAAACGTGGTTGCAAAATATGTAGTTGGTCGGCAAAAGCATACCAATTTCTGCGACTAACTCAAGTTTGGTCGCCAAAATGTGACCTTCTGCGACCAACTCATATTTAGTCGCCAAAAATATTGATCATTCGCGACTAATTAATATTTGGTCGCCAAATGTTATTTTTTTGCGACCAAAATTTTTTTGGTCGGCAGAAGTGGTCGCAAAATATGTAAATTCTTGTAGTGTCTGTGTCTATGTTGGTCTGCCCTCTCCCTCTCTCTGTGTTCTCTCTCTCAATCGGTGCCCACTCTATGTAGCTCACCGAAGTCCCTCACCATCATTGCTCACGTCCGTCGCACATCGTCACCGCCAGAAATCGCCATCGCCCTCTGTCTAATGGACTCCTAATTTCTAGAAGATCCTCACCCAATCTCACCTCATCTCAGACCAACGTCGCACGCCACTGCTAGCGCCACCGCTACTGCCGCATCCTCTCGGTCTGTCTGTCTGTCTCCCTCTGTTTCTCGCTCTCTCCCTCTCTAGCCTTTGCCCTCGGTCTCTCTCTGTCTCTGTATATATATATAATGCAGTGATCATCCGTACGGAGAGAGGGATTTGAGCCCTGATTGATGATTTTGAAGAGGTTTGTCATGATTTTGCGGTATGATTTTGATTTTGAAGAGGGTTTTTCGCGATCTGGGACGTGGTTCAATCCCCTGTTCGGTTCGAATCTCAGTAAGTTTGAGTTCAGTTGTGTGTTTTTTAAGTGATGTGGATGATGGCTAATTGAAATGGGATAATTTGATTTTTCTTTGTTGTTTCACAGTTTCAATCTGCAAACATGCATGCCAATCACTTACTTCTCGAAGAGCCTATCAGGATGGCCTCCATTCTCGAGCCATCTAGAGCCGTAAGTTCCATTTTTTTCTTCTTCTCAATTTCAATGTCGATCTATACATCTTTGTGTATGTATATATATATGATTGTGACTTTGATTTGGAACTTGTACGATGTTTATTGATTTCACAGAATTTCTTCCCCGCAATGAGAAAGATCGTTGGGACTTTGGGCCCCAGGTCGCGATCTGTCGAGGTCGTCTCTGGTTGCCTTAAAGCTGGAATGTCTGGTATTACAATTGTTGCATATCTTTGATCTTGTGTGGAACTGGGTTTTGATTTTACTTTGAAGTTTGGGGGATTTGAGTAATGATTTGTGAATGTGTGGTTTGCAGTGGCTCGATTCGACTTTTCGTTGGGGGATCCTGAGTATCACCAAGAGACTTTGGAAAACTTGAGGGCTGCTGTGAAGACCACTAATAAGCTTTGTGCTGTATGTGTTTATATATATGGGGTTTTTATTAATTGAAGTTTGTTACATTCTTGGCTTTCCAACTAGAAATCCTGATTGTCTTGAACTCCATTTCTTTCTATTTTTTGGCTGCCTTTTGAATCTTAACCAGCTGCTAGAGCTTTTAGTCACTAAAAACTTGCTTTGTCCTTGGGTGTGGCTTTACAGTTGCACACTTGCTGTAGTATATTCAAGTTGGGTAGTACATTCATGTGTGTCCTGGAATTCCACTGAGGAGCTCTCCCATGGAGTGTAATTTGTCTCGTTAATTGACCCATTTGTGAGTGATCTATAATTTGGATTTGTCTAGTGTTATTAGTTTTGCTCCTAAAATCTCAAGCTTGGATGTTTACCTGAATAGAAGAGATGGATTGAACTCATGATCTGTACATAGAAGAAGTTGATCTTTGACTGCCTTAGCAATTCTAAGGCATTTGCTGTTGAAATTTCTGAAGTCATGCTTCATGTGGTTCACATAGCAATGTATAAAAAGTACATTATTTAAGGTCCATTTTTGTTAATTGAGAGTGTTAGGAGTCGTCGAAGTGTGAACATTTGGCATTATTTGAACAAAGTGGTTGCCCTTGGGGCTTGAATTCATGTCTTCATGCTTGGCAGGCTTTAGCTTTTACCGTCACTTCAAGCAATGGTAACAGAGGGTCTAGTAAATGTGGAGCCTTGCCATTGTTGAAATCTCACTAATTAAGGATTCATGTGGCTCATATGATCATATCGGAATAGATATGTATATAAATAGGGAGCTCCTGGTAGTTGAGAATTTTCTCTATTTTCATTCAAAGCCAAAAGCTGCCTTTTAAGTTGGTGCTAAACTGGGCTGACTCAACATGGTAACTAGCATGCATGTTTTCAATGCAATTAAAATCCTCAATGGTATAGGACCTTTCATGGTAGCATGAATTGATGTTTAGGTAGTAGTTTTCTTGCATTCAAAAGTAAAAGTTGCTTTGAATCTCATGTTTAGGAAGTAGTTTCCTTGCATTCAATACGAATAGCTTCTTGGATTCTCATGTTGAGGAAGTGGTTTTCTTGTATTCAAAAGGAAAAGTTGCTTTGATTCTCAATTACGAAAGTAAAGAGTCGGTGAATCCTATTACTATAAAAAATGGTATCTTGAAATACTATTTGTGAAACCTATGTTACTTTCACTTAGGCACTATGTTGAGTGTTCAAATCTTAGGCACCATATGAAACCTATTTATTTCAAATGTTAGGTTTGCTTTTTGGTGATACTGGTTCAAATGTTAGTTTGTGACTCTGAAATTCTTTTCTTCTTCTATTTTTGTTGCTCCAGTGAAGTTCCTTTAAGAAAATTGTCTTTGTTATCGTCTCACATGACTCGTTAGAATTTATAGGGAGCAAATCAAACAAGACTTGGGCTATTTTTGTTTTTCTATCATAATTGTTTTCTTGTTTTCTGTTGCTGATTCTACTACATCAAATGTTTAGATATGTCAGATTGTTTTGGCTTACTTTATGTGTAAAACTTAAAGGAATTTTTTGTACATTGAACACTTCTGCACCAGATTTTGTGCCTCAGCTGCAGAGATTGTTGCCAACATTACAACCACTTCCAACGCTGGTTACCACTTTGTGAAACTCTTTAATTTTTTTTTTCGTTTCTTTTTTCTTCCCGAGTTTTAATCATTTGGTGGTTTGCTTCGATGTTGTGGTTTGTTTTTGTGACCGTTTCCAAATGGAAGCTTTAATGTTAATATTCCTTTGTTCAGAAATTTCCAGTGTAGAAATATTTATTGTAATATAAGTTGGCTGCACCAAGTATCAGCCCCAAAAGTCTTGTTATTTTACTTGTGTGTGTGTGTGTGTGTGTGTGTGTGTGTGTGTGTTTTTAAAAAAAAGAATTTAAAGATATTAGGATTTATGTTTCCACTTTGATTGTTTTCTGAGTAGTGATATTAGTTAATAGAATTTTTTCATAATATTTTTCATCCGAAAGATTGAATAAAATAGAAATTATTCAATTGTGGGGAACTCTGAAAAAAGTATATGTAAGTGTGCAACTAGAAAGTATATGTAGAGTATATGTAGAGTATTTTTCTACAACAAGTGTGCAACTAGAAAGTATATGTAGAGTATTTTTCTGCCTGCTAGTTTAGTTGCTCTTTGGAGTGACAGTATATCGGATTGGATTATTCTTCAAAAGAAATTTAGAGTGTCCCCAAAATATTGCCATATTATATATTGGATTCTGAAATTTGGTCTCAAGTAAAGTAGGACAAGAATATGAACTTTATTCTCTTGGTTCAACACTCAAATTTCATTATTTCAGTTTAAAAAATCTAAATTTCTATTCTAGGATTGTCTGATGCAGACATCTACCCTTGTTAAACAGAAAACACTGTATTGGAAAAGAAATGATGAAGCAGAAGCTGCCACCAATGTGGGAACTTTTGAGCTAATCAATTTTAAGGAGGTACCAAAAGGAGCCTTTAGGTTTTGTTTATCTTTCTGGGTTTGTTCCCATTCAAATTTTTTTACCTTCTTCGAGTATGAGCATAAGGTAACAGTGTCTAGTTAGTTTCCTGCCATTGCTTTTCATTATCCTTCAAAAAATATGCAGTCACTCAAATTCGGCCTTTGTTATTTAAGCAGGCAAATGATGGCAGTAATTCATTCTTTTCTCTGCTTAGAAGTGATGTGTTACACATGAGAATGTGTCCTATTATCATTCTGATTTCTTCATATATATCAAGTTTGATGAGCAACAAAAGGATTTGGAAAGAGTAGGGATGTCTGTCTGGTTATGAAATGTTTTTGATATACCAGAAAATGCTAATACGTTAGTGATTTATGTTTTGATACACATGAGCTGCCTATACGACAATGGACTCAAGATTATAAAGAATTTCTTGAATCAATTATGACAGGAAATGATAAAATCAAGGACCCATTTATCAAGGTATAATTAAGTTTGATTTCTTGAATTAATTTCTTAGTATATTATTAAGTTGTAGTATGTGAGGTGTTTGGAGTCTCATGATAGATTTTAATGGTTGCAGGATTACAGAAAGCACAACAATGACACCACCGTACACTTTGAAGTTATTATGTCCGAGGAGAACTTGATCATGGCAAAGCAAGAGGGCTTGCTAAAGAAATTTAAACTCACCACAACTATCAGCACAAGCAACATGCATCTGTTCGACCCAAAAGGCGTGATTAAGAAATATGAAACCCCTGAACAAAGTATGATTGTACTATACACCAGTTCAGATTAACCTCTAATCATGTATCAAATTTTCAGGTTATTTACAATTTAATTCTTTTGATTTGTAGTTCTTGAAGAATTCTTCCACGAATCAGAGGTCATCTGTCAAACTTAGGTATTTCCCCCGTCGTTCTTCTGATTCTACCATTGTGGTTGACCTCCCTAGGAGGGAAAGTGTAGAAAGGTGGGAGGCTTGTTTAGTGGGGCATTTTTTGGGTAGGAATCTGAATTTTAATTATGTCAAAAATTTTGCTTTCAATCTGTGGTAAAATAAGGGGTTAAGGCAGGTGCTATCTACCTCAAATGGGTTCATCTTTTTCATGTTTGATGTCATGGTGTTCTTATTCTCTCTCTCTCTCTCTCTCTCTCTCTCTCTCTCTCTCTCTCATTTCAACTTTCTAATTATGTTTTCTTGAATACTATTTGGATATTGGAAGCTAAATTTTATTTTGTTGTTATTGTTAGGTGTGAGGTTCACATCTTATCATGGGAATTTTATGCTTAGGTCCACTGATTTATTAGCGCTTCCAGCTGTAGACTGTGATAAAGCTTACGCAATGCAGATGGGTCTTGAAGAAACATTATTGACCACTCAGACTGTATATTTCCAAGTTGCTTTGTTGTATCCTTTAGCTGATGCATAAGAAATTCAAGCATGCTTCTCTTGGCGTGTGGCAGATGTCTTTTGGAAATTTGCTTATTATAGAAACTTCTTGGTTTCATTTTCAATTTTTCATGCGTTCACAAAAGCTAAAGAAATACTTGGTTATAATTTTTCTTTTTGCTAAGCCATTTGCTCATGTAGGATGGTCATGACCACCCAATGCATAAGGTCCTTTTTAACCTTGATATCTGTACAGGACATCTTTTTTCTGCTGTTTGGGTTATTTTGACAATCATGACAAATGTCTTTCAGAGAGACCTCTCTGACGTGCTCCAGGATGCTTCAGGCCAAACATTTTAACTGAGCATGAAGTGAATTCCTATCTTGGACCACTGTTATGTCCATATATAATTTTTGTCTACTTGATTTTCACTTGGATATTGTAGACGCGCCCGTTGGGCTTCACCCTACAGTTCAGACTCCCTTTTGTCGTCGCGGTTCTAAATCTGAACCAAAGAGTCCCAACTCTGGCAAATCGTTTTGAAGAAAAACAGATTTTTGAAAAAGAAGTGCCAAACATGGACTGCTTCGCCAGATTATAGAGTCGCCACCTAAATATTTTTTAATGGGGGAATTTAGGAAACCCTGACTCGGTGCCAAAGGCCACGTGTCCGTCATCACCAAAGTGTCTTAGCTCGGGAGCTTGGGTACGATCGGGGAAGGTCAGCTATGAGCACACCCCCTTTCGCCCGGTCCGAAGACCGTCCTCTACTAACCGTGATATCCAATTTTGAAAACTTTATGTGTTCTTACACCCGGTTATTAGCCTAGAATTACTATGTTATGCGCACAGCAAACAAGTATAGGACCAAATCGCCTAAATTGGAACAAAACATTGCACGTTTGTTTTGAAAAATGGTTTGCTACTCGCAAGTAGGCTAAAATGCAGGTTTTGCCACTCTCCAGTGGGCTTTTAGAAAAGATGGTTTTGCCACTAACTAGTGGGCTTAAAACTCACAGTTTTAATGCATTATTCCAATTTAGGTAATTTGACCTCCATCCGCAGGCATTCAAGCAGTTATATCACATAAGCACTTAGTCTCATGGTAGTCATGCTATTATGGCAACACTCCACACACATGCAAGGATGCTAAATCATAAAAGCTCACCTAGTACTCCAAGCCAGAACAGAAGCTCATTAGAAATCCATGCATGGACCTAAGCATACTGAAATGTCTAATGCAACACATGCAAAGATGTAATCTAGGCAGGCTCGGCTATCCTAAACATGGCATGTGAAGTGCTACAAATATCACGTATTCAATTTGGAATTGAAATACAATGCAGTTCGTATGATGTACCGAGCCCAATGCATGTCAACAAATGCATGAATGCACGCATGCATTGCATAAGGTATGCTAATTTTAAATATGCCCTAATCTACCATCATAAGCAGGTAAATAAAAGGGAAGAAAGAAATGGGGGTTGGAAGACATACACACACTCACCCACACTTATTACAAATATGCCCTCGCACGGAGGGACCAAAAGAATAATACAGTCCGAATACTAAATTAATTATTACAAAACTTCTAATTAATTAACAAATTAAATGCAAAAAGGAGGTGGCCGCAGCCCTGCCTCGGGATGCGTGAATAATGCATGTTTGGCTCGCCTTGCTTGGAAACCCGCACCATGCCACTGTTGCCTCTGTTTTTACTGCCCTGTCTCTCCAAAAATTACCAAAGTCTCGGAATGCCTCCCTTGCATGCTGCTGATCATCATCGGCTGTGTGAAATGTCCACCCGGCCATGGGAAAAGTCCATCGGCTGCGGAAGATGTTATCGGCCACCCATATAGTGCCGGTCGGCACTCTATACTGCCGGTCGGCAGAAAATTCCTGCAGAAGACAGGTTTTGACAGCAACAAAGGACAGACAGTGTATGGCATGAAATTCCAAGCAAATGTGTGCACCAACACATCCCTTATCATGCTTTTGACTCGAAGGGGTATGTTCCTTGGTTCTCGGACCACCAATTGCGCATTTCGATGCGGAATGGCCCAAGAAACCAAGTATGCACTTTGATTTCAAATGCCATGCAAACCAAACAAACACATAAAGCCCAACCTCTATCACTTGATCAAGAGGCAAGGCACGCATGCCAATGCAATGCAACCTAGGCATGTGATCTAGTATGCAACATGGGCATGCAAATGAACAATGTATGCTAGGCGCGCTACCTAAACATGTAAACAAACATGGTATGCAACAACATGCAACGATGGACTTAAACTAACATGGATAGCTCGCAAGCATGCCAAAATCAGTGGCCATTAAATGAAATGAGGTAACCAATGCACACAAACATGTCCAATGTATGGATCTATCCTAAGATACAACATGCAACTCTAACAAGGCATGGCAAATGATGAAACATAGCATATAATGGTGCATGTTTCAGATCTGAAACGGTCATGCCAAATGACTCCAAAATGACTCCAAAGCATGCAAACATTCATGTAATGCATTGTTAAGGACTTAAGCACTAAAGCTAGTGAGATGCAATACACTATAAGCATGCAAAGCGATGCTCGAATGATGAAGAAAGCCACAAACAGTCCTCATGCAGCCCAAAATAATGCTAAAACATGTATGAAATGTAGCCAAAATAAGCTAGCATGCTTGGCTAAATTAGCAAGTGATTTTGACTAGCTAGCATGATTTACATGGCAAGTGTATGATGCAAAGCCCAAACAGGAAAAGTCCCTTCTACAACACTGATGAGGGACCAAAAATATGACTATTCACAGTAGATGACAGCCCCCAAATCAATATGCAAACATGCTAAAAATGCCATGCAAGAACTAGGATAACAAAAGGCTATAACATGAGGTACACCAAAAAAGCAAAGACCCTTAATGAAATATGTCCAGGGGGTCAAAATATGACCCCTTCCAGTTCTGATGATGGCCCAAAAACAGAAGCAAGATAGGCTAACAAAGCATGCAAAATTACGGTAAATAGAAGAGATTATGAAGCAAGTGCAAGATAGGGGTCCCAAACAGGGTTGAGCCCTTCTTAAATGTTGAAGAAGGGCTCAAAATGAGCCTACTTACAGTTTATTACATGCTCAAAAACAGATTAAAAATAAGCTAAAAATAGCATGCAAAATAATGGCATACAAAGGAGTATTGAAGCAAGTGCACTATGGAGGGCTCAAACAGGGTTGAGCCCTTAAACAAACATGAAGAATAGCTCAAAAGAGTGCCCCTTTCAGTTAGGGTCGGAGCCCAAAACAGTAAGAAAATAGGGTAGAAAAATGTGACAAGAATGTGCTACAAAAGGGGGAAAATGATCTCACCCTTGAAGACTACCCTTTTGGTTGCTTCTTGGGTTGAGTTGTAGCACCTTTGGCCTCTGAAAAACTGCTCCAAGCTGCTGTGATGGAGTAGTGGTGGTGGTGCTATGGATTGGTGAAGAAATAGCCCAAGAACAAGGGTATTTGGTGGTTGAATGGGAGAGATATAGTGAGAGATGGAGGGATATAGGTGTGTGTATATCAGATATATCTATATATCTCTGGTTTTTTGTTCCAAACATCCAACCTTTAACAATGGAGGAGGGACCTCTCTTATATAGGCAATGCTAAGCTTCTCCAACAAGCTTCAAAGGGTCAAAGGGGTCTAAGGGGAGGTCAAGGCTTATTGGAGAAGCTTGGACAGCTGGTAGGCTTATTGAGGAAGCCAAGACAAGGGGTCAAGGCTTTCTCAAGAAGCCATGAGCAAAGGGTGCAAAGAAAGGGGCAAAGGTGGTGTAAAGGCTCAAAATAGGCACATATATGCACGTGGAGCTGGTTCTGTGCATCCCAGCTGGCACAGCTGGCATGCATTATGCCTGGGAGAGTCAAAAGGGTCAGATCGGCCAAGAAAAAGGGTCATCGGCACAATAAATTGCCGGTCGGAACAATAAATTGCCGACCTGCACTTTGTACTGGTCGGTCGGCTAAATAGAGTGCCGATGGGTGTCCAATAAGGTCAAAAAGTGCCAGTGGATGTCCAGATTGAAGCCCCGGAAGTTAGCTTTCCAATGGCTCAAACTTTGCATTAAAATTCCTTCTGTGGAAAAAGTTATGCCCTTTTTGGTGAGGCCGCGCAGATTCGATCCAACCGGGATGATGCCCAACTTCAACCAATCATATCTCCCCCACCCGGACTTGGATTTGAGAGATTCTTGAGTGCAAAATGAAGCCCCGGAAGTCTTCTTTTCAACGATGGTGGCCTCATAGCTCAACTCCAAGTGTATAGATAGATGAGCTTGATTTAGCGATGACTGCTCGTCTTTCTCCTACCCGGATCCATGCTGATCTTCTCCTCCAGCTTGACTTCTTCTCTCCTTTCCTCTTTTCTTCAACTTCAAACCCCTAAGAAAGGTGTTTTGAAAGATTTTTCAAATATTTCATCTCTCTTTCATTCATCTCCACTTTGTCCTTGCTAGGTTTATCGAAAAGCGCACCATTTACCGAAATGCGAGCGTCGGAACATCGTGGGAATTTTATTTCAAAAATGTTTTGAAAGAGAGGGTTTTAAGGTCTAAAAACCATCCAAAATAATTTTGGTCCAAAATGAGGTGCGAAGTTGAGATTTGCCTCCTTCCTTGCCGAAGAAACTGAACCTGTGCCCTGCACACCTTTCTCCACCAAGTAAACCATCAGTAGTGCCCAAGTCTTAAGGGCGGTCAAAAATGGGGTGTCTACAGTTGTCCCTCTTTGACAGAACTCGTAAGTCATAACAATGACGGGAGTGAGTGTTAAAGCCCAGAGACGACCCATTTTTGACGAGGCCGAAGACTTGGACAAACAAAAATACAAATGAATAAGTGGTTGTGCCCGCAAGCTGTCTACGTATCCCTTTGCAAGGAATCAAACCAGCGTAGTTCAGGGGCAGGATGCAAAGTGATGCACAATGCAAATGCATAACTTATGATCATGCAAAGGATGCTGTAATGAAGCAATTATGCAAAATAAATGCAACATTTTAAGTGAATGCTATGCAAACAAGTAAACATGAACCAAACTACATGTCATGTAGAAAGGATGTAAGAAAATTATGCAATTCTCACGAACATGTGCGTTAGATACACAAAAGTGAACGAAGTGTGATAGATACACTAAGTGGACAAACATGTGTGATGGATACACCAAAGTGAAGAGAGTGTGATGGATACACTATATGAATAAAGTGTGGTTGATACACTAAGTGAAGCAAAGTGTGACAGATACACAAAGCAAAACGAGTGTGATGGATACACTAAGCAAATATGTGATAGATATACTAAGCAAATGTGTGTGTTGGATACACAAAGGGGGCATGTGATAGATACAAAAAGTGAATGTGTGTGGTAGATACACAAAATGAAGCGAGTGTGATGGATACACTATATGAAGCAAAACGTGATGGATACACAAGGTAAGCACAGTGTGATGGATACACAAGATGAGCATAGTGTGATAGATGCACAAAGAGAAAGTGTGTGATTGATACACAAAGCGAGCGTGTGATTGATACACAAAGTAAAAGTGTGTGATGGATACACTGTATGAAGCAAAGTGTGATGGATACACAAGATGAATGAAGTGTGATGGATACACAAAAGGCAAACACAAAGTGTGATAGATGCACTAAGTGAACAAGTGTGATGGATACACAATAGGTGAACACGAAGTGTGATCGATGCACTTAGTGAACAAAGTATGATTGGTATACTAAATGTGAACACGAAGTGTGATAAATGCACTTAGTGAACAAGTATGATGGATATACTAAATGTGAACACGAAGTGTGATAGATGCACTTAGTGAACAAGTATGATTGATATACTAAAGGTGAACACAAAGTGTGATAGATGCACTTAGTGAACAAGTATGATTGATATACTAAAGGTGAACACAAAGTGTGATAGATGCACTTAGTGAACAAGTATGATTGATATACTAAATGTGAACACGAAGTGTGATAGATGCACTTAGTGAACAAGTATGATGGATATACTAAATGTGAACACGAAGTGTGATAGATGCACTTAGTGAACAAGTATGATGGATATACTAAATGTGAACACGAAGTGTGATAGATGCACTTAGTAACAAGTATGATGGATATACTAAAGGTGAACACGAAGTGTGATAGATGCACTTAGTGAACAAGTATGATGGATATACTAAATGTATGAAGTGTGATTGATACACTAAGGGAATAAAGTGGGTATGTGCGTGATAGATACACAAAAGGTAATGAAGTGTGATGGATACACTAAAGTAATTGAAGTGAACATGTGCGTGATAGATACACAAAAGGTAATGAAGTGTGATGGATACACTAAAGTAATTGAAGTGAATATGTGCGTGATAGATACACAAAATGAGGATGTGTGTGATAGATACAGAAAATGAGAATGTCTGTGGTAGATACACAAAATGAGAATGTGTGTGGTAGATACACAAAATGAGAATGTATGCGATAGATACACAAAATGAGAATGTGTGTGGTAGATACACGAAATGAGAATGTGTGTGATAGATACACAAAATGAGAATGAAGTGTGATTGATACACAAAATGAGAATGAAGTGTGATTGATACACTATTCTGACTTGGTGCAGACTTGATCTTGAGCTTGAGGTAGAGGTACACTCATACTTCGGAGCATTGGCAAGGCCTGAAGAGGTACACACGGGATGTAGTCTCGGAACTTACTGAAATTGAAACAAACTCAGATACCCGACGTTTTCCTCTTTTGCTTTTACTTTGCAGTCCGGAACCACATAGCTTCAAATAGGTCCTGGTTTTACTGTTCACACTTATCGGGGGTGGGCCCTGCAGTTTTATGAAAGAACGAATATGTTTTGCACAAATGTGGAGAATGGCACGGTACTCTGAGCACGAGATGATTTGATTTTTTTTGAAATTAAGAAATGAGTTCTTAACCGGGTATTGAGCCTACGACTGAACACAGCGAAAAACACTCAACAAAAGAAAACAAAGGTAAACAACCTAAACACATCTATTGACACTCGAAACGACTCAAAACAAGAATCGAGACAGACAAAACAAAACACAAGACTCAAATGTGCACAGGGAGCCTGTTTCACCGGGTATTATTTCCCACCCTTTCTCATTTGTGATTCTCACATCACTCGGCCCTCAGGCTCGGTTTTTCTCTCAAAACCCTTTTGCTCACTTTTTCTCTCATCGCACACCTCTTTAATCTTCAATCCCTCATTTTCATCCCTCCCCTGGGTGGTTGATGGATGAATAAGAAGTTGCGGGCTCATGTCCCTAGCATTTTGCTAGATTCTCTTCTTCTGCTTACAACAGTGAACTTTCCCACAGAGGGGTTGTGCCACAACTGGGTGTGTAGCAAATCTACAGCTAACATCGGTTGATGATGCCCTGCTGGGGAATTTGGACGTGGTTAGATCTGTCCAGATGAGGAAATAGAACATCTTGATCCATTCCAAATCGTGCTTCGCACTTGGCTTAATACCTCGTTGCTTGGAGGATGAGAGAGCTTTCAGCCCTTTGCTGTTGACTTCAGTTGTGCCCTCTTCTGGCAGGTAGAGTGCCCTTCTTGGCAAGTATGTTGATGATGGGGAAAAGACAGAGCACCTGACTCAACTGTACCCCTAGTTCATCATTTTGACCATTTTTTGTTTTAAAACAATTTTGACCAACATGAAAGTTAGATTAACATGCTTATTCAACTTTTTGATTTTGAAAATCACGCAAGCTAGGTTGTGAGCACTGAAATTTTTCCTTTTTCGGGTCCAAGAAAATGGTCCAGTTTTGGAAAAGATGGAATAATTTTCGAGAGAATTAGTCAATCTCAGTAAAAATTCTCAAAAACTATTTTTGCAAACGGCCACCGCTCAACAAGCAGGGAACCAACTCTTGAGATGCACAACCTCGGATCCATAAGCAATGGAAAATTGCCCCTTGTCTGAAGGACACTGCATGGCAACGGAAAGTTACCCCTTGTTTGAACCGCACCGCAGTGCATTGAATGGCAACGGAAAGTTGCCCCTTGTTTGAATGGCACTGCAGCGCATTGTAGACAGTCCTCAAAGTGATGAACACAACCAAACCCTCGGATACAGAGAAGGCAAAGATGATCAAAACCATTTCATGGACACAATTGAATTTGAAGTGTTTGTGGCTGGACTTCAAAGTGAAGTTGCCTACGTATCCCAAACATGGGAATCAAGCCTTACGTAGTTCGGGGTTAAGGTACACTCGGGTATTTAACCTCTCCTTTTTAGGCTCTAACTTTTGCCAAGGCGCCTGTTGCAGGTTTTCAACCTTGCGAGCTTTGTTCTTTTTTTTTTTTTTTCAATTTTTTGTATCTCTTCATTCTTTTTCATTCTTTTTTTCTTTTTTTGCTTCTTTTTTTTTCTTTTTTTTTTTCTTTTCTTTTGCATTTTTTTTGCTTTCTTTTTTTGTATTTTTTGCTTGCTCTAACTTTTGCCTAGGTCGCCCTTCCGGGTTTTCGGCCCAGCGAGCCTCTCAAAGGGTAAAAGTGTAGCAAGTCCATGCCAAATGGTTTTAGGGTTTTGATGCCATCCGTATCTAGGAGAGTGGCTGTTGATTCGCAAGAGAACTCATCTTCGGCTCTTCGGGCACATCTGACATCTTTGCCCCTAGTTTGAGGGGGGGCTTCTGATCTAGCTTCCCAAGCCTCTCTTGACGACATCTGATCTTCTTGATTTGACTTTTCTTGCCTCTTGTTCGAGGGCTGCTTCGAATCTGGTCTCACAGGCCTCACGTTGTAGTTAACCGTTGAACATTCTGAGTTTGAGTCCAAGGTTTGAAAATGAGGGGTCGAGTCTCGAGGCTGAGAGCGATCCTAGGCTGCACAATCTCAAGAGCGATTTCACACATGTCTTCGCAGGACCGTGCAAAACATTTTTTGAAAGTTTTTAAGAAAGCAACAAATCGCTCGCGCTGAAGACAGTGTAGGACCAATCTGGATCAAAGCTAGGGTCCTTCTCAGTACTCACACTAACAAGCATGATTTCATTCATTAAGGGCTTAGCACGCCTCTCTTTCTCTCAATTGATCAAATTTTTGCAAATCCCAAGGAATTCCTTCCTCTTCGTTTTCACCACAGTGTTTGAAAAAGTTTTGAAAAACTTAGGCCAATGCAATGACTTCAAGGCACAGAAAAGACAGAGTTCTTAGTCAAATACTTCCATCTCATTTAGAATTTCTGGCACAACTGGCACACGGCAGAAGCAAACACAAGAGTGTGAAAATCACTGCTGTTCCATTCAAAACCTGTTGGCATAACTGACTCCCTGGCAGAAACAGACTCAAAACAAAATGAAAAGACAGACGCAAAACCAGCAAGTGATGTCCGAGGTAACTCCCCCGAAATCACCCGACTCTGACAAAACAGGACTGACTCGATGCAACAAGACAGACCCTTAATCAAAAAGACTAACTCAAGACAAAGAGACAAGCTCAAAGCAAAAACGACAGAACTGACTCAGTACCCAAGCCAAAGCATACAAAAACCAGCATTCGCAAATGCTCAAAACAGTGCGTGCCATACGCCACATCTGAAGTAAACTGAGCACTGCCCGTAGGTGGTTTGTCCCCAGATCACATACTTGTACTATCCCCCAAGTTTGCTGATCCAGTGACGATAGACTTTACTGAGCTGGTGCGGCGATGACGTTGTTGTCAAACAAATCTTGTACATCATGGCGCAGACGAAAGCAGCTATCGGTCTCATGACCGGTTTGTTGATGGTAGGCACAGTACTTAGTCCGGTCATGCTTTGAAGGGAGAGGATCAGGTAAAGGCCGTTGTTCCAATGGTTTCAGATGTCCTTTCCGGATTAAGACCTCTAGAGCTTTTGACAAAGGCATATGAAGTGCGGTGAAAACCCTCTTGACTCGAGGTGGATATTTGGTTTTCTGTGAGCTACTTCCGAACGCACCAGTGAATGGGGTAGCTTTTTGTGATGTGGTGTTGGTGACCATGCCCACTTCAGAAGATCTTGCAGCTGCATCACCACTGGTGGTCGCATTCGAACTGCGGGTAAACGCCCTCCTGGGCTGCTCCTTCTCCTGGTCAATGAGGCCCTGTTTCATAGCATCCTCGATCTGTACTCCCATCTCATGTAGATCTGAAAAGGTAGGGAATGGGAGAACAATCATTTTCTGCATGAGCTTGGGTTGGAGGTTGCGCACAACCATCCGTATTTGATCCTTGTCCGTTGGCCTAATGGTCATCATTGAGGCCTTGGCCCTCCACCGAGTTACAAAATCGGAGAAACTTTCCTTCGGCTCCTGCCTAGTCGTCTCGAGATCACGGGTTGTAATCTCAATTTGTGTATTGTAGGAGTATTGATCGACGAAAGCCTCGGCCATCTCATCCCAATTCCTCTTAACATCGTCTTCCAGTTTCGCGTACCAGATAGCCGCCACACCTGACAGGGTTCGGCCAAACAGAGACAGCTTCTGTAGTCTGGTGAGGCCCATCGGCCTTAAGATATCTGAAAACAGCCTTAGGTGCACCATGGGGTCCCCGGACCCATCAAATCGGTCGATTTGTGGCATCTTGAACCGATCTGGCAGCGTCACAGCTGCGTTCGTATATCCATCCTCAATGTCGGGAATGGACTTGACTCCTTGGGATTTCTTAAACATCTTTTCTAGCTTACTCAGCTTCAGCGCTGTGGGGTCCGCTTCGAACTCGAAGGGAGAGTCCGGCACATTGACAGGCGTGGGTGCCTTAGATAATTGCGGTAGAATCGGGGGCGGAGCCGGCCCTGTTGGAAAGTCTGTATCCTCTTGGACATTTTGGACATTTGGCGTCTCCCCAGGTGCTGGAGCTCCTGCTGGGGGAGGAATTTGTTGTGAAGCAGACGCGCCGCTTTGCTGTTGCAGCCTGGTGATGAGCTCAGCCTGCTGAGCCATGATTGCAGCTTGCTGCTTGGAAAACTTCGCTTGGCGGACAGCGTCTTGTTGCATGAGTTTCATAGTTTCCTGCATTTGACGCATCATTGCCTCCATCCCTGATGTATTCTGCTGATCCATCTGACTGACCTGTTCACTGGAGGGGTGGATAAGGGCCACTGATCTAGTAACTGCTGAACTGGTGATCTATGCCTGACTAGCCTTCTCTAGCCCTGATTACCCTTGAACTGAGTCTCTGACCTGACAAAGTCTATCGGTACAAATCCAATGTACCCGGGAGATAGTGGAGCCTTCTGAAGCTATGGTTCCAAGACTACCTAGCAAAAGGGAAAACAGACAGCATCTCAGCTCAACTTCACTGGAACTGATACGAGCAAAGCTAAACGACTGTATTCTATTACTGATCACTGTTCCCTGAAATCACTGCCCCAAATCCGAATCTGATACCCGCAGATATAACTGATTCTCAAAATACTGATACTGGTGCCCGCAGGCCGGATACCCAGACTCGCAAACTGGTATATGCATTCCCTGTAGAGATACACTCTAAAAGCACATAGCATATAAAAGAGAGCCAATACACCCCTATGTTGGGGTAGGGTTTCCCTGTCCTATTTTGTCAGGAGCTAGGGTGTAACGACCCTCGTACTGCTTACCGAATAACCACTGAATTATATACTGATTACTGCTAATTGAGACCGATAATGACTGATAAGCGAACTGAATAAACTACCGAACTGACTGAATGAAATTGAAACTGAAACTGAATAAGTTTGTCTATTGAATTGTGTGTTGTATCTGCGTGATGGATTTATTATCTGTTTGAATTATATGTTTAAATTGCTAATTGAAGGCCTTATCGGCGGCCGATTGAGAAACCGTTTAGTGTTTTGAAATCAGTAGAATTTTCCGGATTTAATGGTATATTTATCTGAAAATTGATTAGGAATGATTAAATTGAATTAAATTGAGTTAATTACGAACTTAGGCTTATTTACCAAATTGCCTAGTGAGTGGAGCTTTGTTTAATCAAGTATATTGAGCCTTATGCATCTTGTGCACTTAGACAAACATCTTCTCAGCCCCTTATTCTTGTTTCAACCGACCAAGTTAGAGAGAGGGTGAGATATTTGGGGTTTGAACTCATCTTGAGGAATTACTTGGAATTGATTGGAATTGAAGTGTAAAATTGGCATAAGTGGACTCTTAAACCTTGCATTCAAGAGTTAGGTATGAATTTCACCCTTTTGATTATGTTTTTAAGTTCATCTTGCATGAATCATGGTTATAGAGAAGTTAAGACATGAATTTGCTCATTTATGTTGAATTGGAGCTCCATTGTTGCATGCATGGCCATTTTGGTGTATTTTGAAGTTAAATTCTTGGAGAATTATACATGCATGCTCATGTTTATATTATAGTCCATGTTTTCATTTCATTTGCCAATTATTGAGCTCACTAGAGCAAGATTTAAAGATGGAATTGGGTTCAAACTCATGCATTGCATGTTTTGAAAATGTTCTTGAAAATGGGTTTGAAATTGTATTTAATTGACTCACCTTTGGGGCTTGAATTCTCAAATTGGCTTTGGAAACTTGTTATATATTGAGTTGGGATGTATTCCCCAGAATTTGGGCCCAAGAGGTTGAGTTTTGGATGGTTGAATGCTTGGTTCGAACTTGGGAGACAAATCTGGAAATTCCAGATTTGGCTTCCTCGCTCGAGCGAAGGATTCCTCGCTCGAGCGAGCCCTTTGTTTTTGCAAGCTCGCTCGAGCGAGCATCGAGCGACCATCGCGCGTAAAATTCCAGCAACCAGTACTTTCACTGTTCATGCAGATCGCTCGAGCGAAGGATTTCTCGCTCGAGCGAAGCCTTTGATTTTGGAAGCTCGCTCGAGCGAAGGAAGGCTCGCTCGAGCGAAGCTCTTATTTTCAGCAACTTTTGAAAAATGCCTTCCAAGTGTATTTTTGCATCCTCATCCCATCCTAGGCATTCTTAGGCCTAGTTTAAGACATCTTAATGAGGATTTAGACATAGAACCACACCGAGGGAATTTAGGGATTTAATTATCATCCTTCCAACTGTAAACTTAGTGTGTGTTCTATTCTGTTTACTGTTTAGGGTTGGCTATCGGGGACGCGCTCTAGCTGCTATAAGCCTAATCTCTGTGAGTAACAGATGTGTAAAGATATGTTCAAAATGGTTATATTTTGAATACTGAACCGAATTGTTTATTGAACTGATATTGTTTATTGAATAAATGTATGTCCTGTATTCTGAACTGTATTGTGGCATCCTTAGCACCCACTGTTATTGACTGTTACAGAGCTCTGTCGGTTTCCTTGTGAAACCATACTGTTTACTGAATGATTGGCCATCATTACTGTTAGGTCTGTTAAGACTCGGTCCTTTTGGACCTACTGTTATAGGCTATTGGATGTACCACATATGACTGTTTGACTGAAATACTGAAAGACTGAACTACTGTTTAATGAATTGTTTTCATTACTGTAAGGACATTCATTCATAACCTCTTTACGCTTTATGTTATTCACTGGGCTTTAGCTCACTGTTATATATATATGTAGGTTCTCAGCAGCCAGACCGGAGCTAGGAGCGTGGGTTAGTCCCCAGTTTTGTCAAGCCAGCCTTTGTGCCTCACTGCGAGGTTCCGAGACGCCATGCCATGGCTTGGGGTGTTTTTGTCTTCCCCACTTGTCTCCTACTGTTTTGTTCAGACTATTTACTGTTTATCTGTTTAACTGTACTATTGAGAGAAGGGTTTAATCCCTGTACTGAATGTCTGTAAATGATTGTATAGTCTGTACTGTATGGAATGCATGAATGTATGAAAAATGTTTTTGGCATACAGATTATCACAGCTCAATGGACACTAGTTATTGACTGTATTGGCTTCCGCCAGGCCCTGAACTCTGTTCTATTGTATTACTGTACAGCAGGCCTTTGGTAATCTCGGATTACTGGCCAGTTACGGTGCTAAACCCATAGGGCCGGGTTTGGGTCGTGACAGAGTGGTATCAGAGCGATACTTAACCACGAGTTATACCGCACACACGTGTCCAAATGAGCTATAGGGTGTCCTAGAAAAGTGATTAGGGCATCTCATAAACTTGAAAAGTGTGTGCTTATGATTGACTGAATATATGCTAAATGTTAAACTGTTTAATTGTACAACTGTTTATAATGATAACTGTCATAACTGCTTTATAGTGAAATGGATAATGCAAATGAAACCGAAGCATCATCCTCTGAGGCCAGAATGGCCAGACTTGAACAAATGATGGGACTGGTAATTGAAAGATTGGATCGACAACAGAACCAACAGCCACCTCCTCCTCCTCCGGTACAACCGGAACAGAATGTACAGAATGTAAATGCTAATGAGGTGGACATCATTGCACTGACTCATAAGTTCAGTAAACTGAAACCGCCGTCCTTTCAGGGAGGCCTTGAGCCGTTAAAGGCTGAAGCTTGGGTCTTGGAGACTGAAAAGTTATTTGAAATGTTTCCGTGCTCTGAAGCTAATAAAGTACTGTTAGCAACCTTCACCCTTCAGGAAGAAGCCAGAAGGTGGTGGATGTTAACCCGTGAAGCAAATGCTATTATGACTTGGGCTCAGTTCAAGGAGTCCTTTTTTGAAAAGTATTTCCCTCAGTGCATCAGGGATAGAAAAGTAACCGAGTTTGAACAGTTGAGACAGGGCAAAACGTCTGTTGCCGAGTATGAGAAGCAATTTACCGAACTTGCTAGGTATGCACCACAAATGGTGGACACCGATTATAAGAAGGCCAGGAGATTTGAAGGTGGCCTTAGTGTTGCTATACAGGACCGCATAAATGTTTTGAAAATGCCAACCTATGTGGGTGTTCTCGACCGGGCATTAATGGCCGAGTCAAATATTGCAGCAGTGAAACAATCTGAAACACCAACCACTGAATGGCAAGGTAAAAGGCAGAATTTTAAATTCAAGAAAGGCAAGCACAACCCTGCAACCAAGAAACAGAATACGGGGTCAACAACTAGCCCCAGCCAAGGGAGTGGGTTTACTCCTCCCTGCTCCATATGTGGCAATAAGCACAAAGGGGTTTGCTACCAGATTTCAGGAGCTTGTTTCAGATGTGGCAAGATGGGCCACAGGATTAAAGACTGTCCCTCCGCCCCGCAAGCCAGTAGTAAAGCTGCACCAAGCGCAGCAGCATCAAATGTAGCACCAAAGCCTAACCCCAAAGCTACCGGGAAAGAGCCTGTGAGGCAGGGCCGAGTATTTGCCCTAGTACTGGGAGATGTTCAGAACACTGAGACTGTTGTGTCAGGTATCCTCTCTATTTGTACTCAGAATGCATATGTATTGATTGATTCGGGGTCTACACATTCTTATGTGTCGCATGCTTTTTCGCGTAAATTGAATAGACCCTTAGAACCTATGAATTATTTGCTAGCTGTATCATCACCTGTTGGGGGATCCATGACATGTGCATATATGTATCCTGCTTGTGAGATTATTGTTGGGGATATGCATCTGTTTATTGATTTGCTACCGTTGAACATAGATCATTTTGATGTAATATTGGGGATGGATTGGTTACAAAAATATCATGCCACTATCGATTGTGTGACCAAACAAGTTGTTTTCCGACCACCTGGTTTACCTGAATTTGCATTTAGTGGAGTTGGAGTAGTACCTCCTCCGTATTTGATCTCTTCTGTAAAGGCTGTCAAACTGATTAGAAAGGGGTGTAAAGGATATCTGTGTTCTGTACTGACTGTATCTGCTACTGATAATGTTAAAACTGATGTGAATTGCATTCCTATAGTTAGAGAATTCCCAGATGTATTTCCAGATGATCTACCAGGGGATTTGATTGACAGGGAGATTGAGTTTACTGTTGATGTAGTACCGGGTACACAGCCGTTATCTAAAGCTCCCTACAGAATGGCTCCAACTGAACTGAAAGAATTGAAAGTACAATTGCAGGAACTGCTGGACAAGAAGTTTATTAGGCCTAGTACTTCACCGTGGGGTGCTCCTGTTTTATTTGTGAAGAAGAAAGATGGTTCACTGAGACTGTGCATTGATTATCGCGAACTGAACAAGGTAACTGTGAAAAATAAATATCCATTGCCGCGTATTGATGATTTGTTTGATCAGTTACAGGGTGCACAAGTGTTTTCTAAGATTGATCTTAGATCGGGGTATCACCAACTGAAAGTAAAACCGGAAGACATTGATAAAACTGCTTTTAGAACGAGGTATGGCCATTATGAATTTTTAGTTATGCCATTCGGAGTCACGAATGCCCCAGCTGCATTTATGGACCTTATGAACATAATTTTTAAACCATACCTTGATGATTTTACTGTGGTATTCATTGATGACATATTGATTTATTCTAAGACTGTAGAAGAACATGAACAGCATCTGAGGCTTGCCCTACAAACCTTAAGAGAACAGAAACTATATGCTAAACTGTCTAAATGTGAATTTTGGCTTGATCATGTGATGTTTTTGGGGCATGTTGTTAGCAAAGATGGGATTTCTGTTGATCCGCAGAAAATTGAAGCTGTAGTAAACTGGCCTAGACCAACCAATATGACTGAAGTCCGAAGCTTTTTGGGACTAGCCGGGTATTACAGAAGATTTGTCAAAGATTTCTCCAAAATTGCCTTACCACTGACACAGTTGACACAGAAAGGGATATCATTTGACTGGACCGACCAGAGAGAATCAGCATTCCAGGAGTTGAAAACTAGACTTGTGACTGCACCAATCCTGACTCTACCTACAGGTACGGATGGTTATACTATTTTTAGTGATGCTTCTCATAAGGGTTTGGGATGTGTTTTAATGCAGAATGGGAGAGTTATTGCTTATGCTTCCCGACAGTTGAGACCGCATGAAAAGAACTACCCGACCCATGACTTAGAACTTGCCGCAGTAGTGTTTGCATTGAAAATCTGGCGTCACTATTTGTATGGAGCAACATGTGAGGTGTATACTGACCACAAGAGCCTAAAGTACTTTTTCACACAGAAAGAACTGAATATGAGACAGCGGAGATGGCTAGAACTGATCAAAGATTATGACTTACAGATTTTGTACCATCCAGGAAAAGCCAACACCGTTGCCGATGCCTTGAGCCGAAAGTCAATTGCCAACTTAGCTTGTTTGCTTACCGGGCAGAAAGAACTGCTTCATGACCTGGAAAAGTTTGAAATTGAAATTGTCTTGAAAGAACAAGGTGGAACCTTAGCTGCTATTTCTGCTCAACCAGCCTTGATTGAAGAAATTAAAGAAAAACAGCAACTGGATGATTACTTGAAGAAAATCATTGAAGAAAGGGATTCAAAACCGAAACCGGGATTTAAATTTGACAACAATGTACTGAAATTTCAAGACAGACTGTGTGTACCAAATGATTCTGAATTGAAAAGAAGAGTTCTGCAAGAAGGCCACAGTTCGAAGTTTTCGATTCACCCGGGGAATACGAAAATGTATCAAGACTTGAAACAGAATTTTTGGTGGCCAGGAATGAAGAAGGAAATTGCCGACTTTGTGTCCAAATGTCTTCATTGCCAACAAGTCAAAGTTGAACATCAACGACCTGCTGGATTACTGCAACCTTTATCCATACCAGAGTGGAAATGGGAGCATATCACGATGGATTTTATCGTCGGTTTACCTCGCTCCAGGAAAGGTATGGACTCTATTTGGGTTATTGTTGATAGACTGACTAAATCTGCACACTTCCTACCTGTCAAGACAATTTATAATGCGGACAGATTGGCTGTTATCTATATTGATGAAATTGTTAGACTGCATGGAGTGCCTGTATCTATTGTTTCTGACAGGGATTCGAAGTTTACATCGAGGTTCTGGCAGAGCCTACAGACTGCATTGGGTACTGAATTGAGGCTGAGTAGTGCCTATCATCCTCAGACAGATGGGCAGTCGGAAAGGACCATCCAAACTCTAGAGGATCTACTGAGAATGTGTGTCCTTGATTTTCAGGGAAATTGGGAAAGTCATTTGCCATTGGCTGAATTCGCCTACAACAACAGCTACCATTCGAGTATTGGTATGGCGCCTTTTGAGGCATTGTATGGCAGAAAATGTAGATCTCCAATTTGCTGGGCAGAAGTTGGAGATGGGCCGTTACTTGGGCCCGAGATTGTATACGAAACGACTGAGAAAATAAAACTGATACAGCAAAGACTGAAAACTGCACAGAGTAGACAGAAGAGTTATGCAGATATTAGAAGACGAGACCGAGAATATAAAGTGGGTGATCACGTGTTTGTGAAAGTGACACCAATGAAAGGCCAGACTCGTTTTGGAGTCAAAGGCAAGTTAGCGCCACGGTATGTCGGACCGTATCAGATCATTGAGAAAATCAATCCGGTGGCGTATCAAGTTGCACTTCCTCCTGAAATGGAGCATATGCATAACGTCTTCCACATTTCGATGTTGAGAGACTATCTTCGAGATCCGTTTCATGTGATTGAGCCAACTCGGATAGTGCTTAGTGATGACTACACTTATGAGGAACGGCCTATACAGATTGTAAACCGACGGATCAAGAAACTGAGGAACAAGGAGATTCCACTAGTGAAAGTTGACTGGCAGAACCATGGTGGCGTGTATGCCACTTGGGAAAGGGAAGATGACATGGCGAGAAGGTATCCTAATTTGTTTCCACTGGATCCTGTTTTCTTCCAAACTGAAGGTAACTCGAGTTTAGAGGACTAAACTCCTTATAAGGAGGGGAGACTGTAACGACCCTCGTACTGCTTACCGAATAACCACTGAATTATATACTGATTACTGCTAATTGAGACCGATAATGACTGATAAGCGAACTGAATAAACTACCGAACTGACTGAATGAAATTGAAACTGAAACTGAATAAGTTTGTCTATTGAATTGTGTGTTGTATCTGCGTGATGGATTTATTATCTGTTTGAATTATATGTTTAAATTGCTAATTGAAGGCCTTATCGGCGGCCGATTGAGAAACCGTTTAGTGTTTTGAAATCAGTAGAATTTTCCGGATTTAATGGTATATTTATCTGAAAATTGATTAGGAATGATTAAATTGAATTAAATTGAGTTAATTACGAACTTAGGCTTATTTACCAAATTGCCTAGTGAGTGGAGCTTTGTTTAATCAAGTATATTGAGCCTTATGCATCTTGTGCACTTAGACAAACATCTTCTCAGCCCCTTATTCTTGTTTCAACCGACCAAGTTAGAGAGAGGGTGAGATATTTGGGGTTTGAACTCATCTTGAGGAATTACTTGGAATTGATTGGAATTGAAGTGTAAAATTGGCATAAGTGGACTCTTAAACCTTGCATTCAAGAGTTAGGTATGAATTTCACCCTTTTGATTATGTTTTTAAGTTCATCTTGCATGAATCATGGTTATAGAGAAGTTAAGACATGAATTTGCTCATTTATGTTGAATTGGAGCTCCATTGTTGCATGCATGGCCATTTTGGTGTATTTTGAAGTTAAATTCTTGGAGAATTATACATGCATGCTCATGTTTATATTATAGTCCATGTTTTCATTTCATTTGCCAATTATTGAGCTCACTAGAGCAAGATTTAAAGATGGAATTGGGTTCAAACTCATGCATTGCATGTTTTGAAAATGTTCTTGAAAATGGGTTTGAAATTGTATTTAATTGACTCACCTTTGGGGCTTGAATTCTCAAATTGGCTTTGGAAACTTGTTATATATTGAGTTGGGATGTATTCCCCAGAATTTGGGCCCAAGAGGTTGAGTTTTGGATGGTTGAATGCTTGGTTCGAACTTGGGAGACAAATCTGGAAATTCCAGATTTGGCTTCCTCGCTCGAGCGAAGGATTCCTCGCTCGAGCGAGCCCTTTGTTTTTGCAAGCTCGCTCGAGCGAGCATCGAGCGACCATCGCGCGTAAAATTCCAGCAACCAGTACTTTCACTGTTCATGCAGATCGCTCGAGCGAAGGATTTCTCGCTCGAGCGAAGCCTTTGATTTTGGAAGCTCGCTCGAGCGAAGGAAGGCTCGCTCGAGCGAAGCTCTTATTTTCAGCAACTTTTGAAAAATGCCTTCCAAGTGTATTTTTGCATCCTCATCCCATCCTAGGCATTCTTAGGCCTAGTTTAAGACATCTTAATGAGGATTTAGACATAGAACCACACCGAGGGAATTTAGGGATTTAATTATCATCCTTCCAACTGTAAACTTAGTGTGTGTTCTATTCTGTTTACTGTTTAGGGTTGGCTATCGGGGACGCGCTCTAGCTGCTATAAGCCTAATCTCTGTGAGTAACAGATGTGTAAAGATATGTTCAAAATGGTTATATTTTGAATACTGAACCGAATTGTTTATTGAACTGATATTGTTTATTGAATAAATGTATGTCCTGTATTCTGAACTGTATTGTGGCATCCTTAGCACCCACTGTTATTGACTGTTACAGAGCTCTGTCGGTTTCCTTGTGAAACCATACTGTTTACTGAATGATTGGCCATCATTACTGTTGGGTCTGTTAAGACTCGGTCCTTTTGGACCTACTGTTATAGGCTATTGGATGTACCACATATGACTGTTTGACTGAAATACTGAAAGACTGAACTACTGTTTAATGAATTGTTTTCATTACTGTAAGGACATTCATTCATAACCTCTTTACGCTTTATGCTATTCACTGGGCTTTAGCTCACTGTTATATATATATATATATGTAGGTTCTCAGCAGCCAGACCGGAGCTAGGAGCGTGGGTTAGTCCCCAGTTTTGTCAAGCCAGCCTTTGTGCCTCACTGCGAGGTTCCGAGACGCCATGCCATGGCTTGGGGTGTTTTTGTCTTCCCCACTTGTCTCCTACTATTTTGTTCAGACTATTTACTGTTTATCTGTTTAACTGTACTATTGAGAGAAGGGTTTAATCCCTGTACTGAATGTCTGTAAATGATTGTATAGTCTGTACTATATGGAATGCATGAATGTATGAAAAATGTTTTTGGCATACAGATTATCACAGCTCAATGGACACTAGTTATTGACTGTATTGGCTTCCGCCAGGCCCTGAACTCTGTTCTATTGTATTACTGTACAGCAGGCCTTTGGTAATCTCGGATTACTGGCCAGTTACGGTGCTAAACCCATAGGGCCGGGTTTGGGTCGTGACATAGGGTTTCACTACGCACACAACGGTTTCAAACAACCTACATCGGGTAAGCAACCTGTCCTAGTTTGGAATGGTCACTATAGATCCTGAATATGCACTAGGTCGAATGGTCAAAAAGGGTGCCTCGGTAAAATCGGGGTTTGTGTTCCCATACTGGCAGAGCCCGCAACCGGTCAGCCTTATGGTCATGCCTTGACAAGACAAGCCTCCAGCAAACCGCTCAGGAATAGCAGATGGCCAACACGGTGTCCTAGGCGCACCAATGCACATGCAATGCAAAGAAACACATAAGTGTAGTCAAAACAGGATATCACGAGTTCGAGTCGAGCTCTCTAAAGTCCCCAGCAACTTTAGACGCGCCCGTTGGGCTTCACCCTACAGTTCGGACTCCCTTTTGTCGTCGCGGTTCTAAATCTGAACCAAAGAGTCCAACTCTGGCAAATCGTTTTGAAGAAAAACAGATTTTTGAAAAAGAAGTGCCAAACATGGACTGCTTCGCCAGATTACAGAGTCGCCACCTAAATATTTTTTAATGGGGGAATTTAGGAAACCCTGACTCGGTGCCAAAGGCCACGTGTCCGCCATCACCAAAGTGTCTTGGCTCGGGAGCTTGGGTACGATCGGGGAAGGTCAGCTATGAGCAACCCCTTTCGCCCGGTCCGAAGACCGGCCTCTACTAACCGTGATATCCAATTTTGAAAACTTTATGTGTTCTTATACCGGTTATTAGCCTAGAATTACTATGTTATGCGCACAGCAAACAAGTATAGACCAAATCGCCTAAATTGGAACAAAACATTGCACATTTGTTTTGAAAAATGGTTTGCTACTCGCAAGTAGGCTAAAATGCAGGTTTTGCCACTCTCCAGTGGGCTTTTAGAAAAGATGGTTTTGCCACTAACTAGTGGGCTTAAAACTCACAGTTTTAATGCATTATTCCAATTTAGGTAATTTGACCTCCATCCGCAGGCATTCAAGCAGTTATATCACATAAGCACTTAAAATCCAACTTTTGCCGACCAACGAAAATTTTGGTCGCAAATTACTTTCCGCGACCCTCAATTGGCGACCAAACTAGCGACCAAAAAAATTAGTCGCGGATAACTTTTGCCGACCAAAAATTGACTTTTAGCGACTAATTTTTTTGTTGCTAAAAGTGTGAATTCTTGTAGTGTATTCTCTCTAGATGACCTCAGATTTTGTATTATTTCAAGTTCTACTTCAATTGTTTGTTAATTTTACTTTAAAAACTGAAATCTCTAGATTTGAATTAACTATTGTTTACTAAATTATGGAATGGATTATTTATTTAATCATACTTGCTAAAAAGTATGGACAAATTAATTGAATCTCAACCAAGAGCTCTTGGTTCAATTTTGCAACTAGAAATGTAAGAATAGTAATGTTTAAGTGATACAGTGTTCAATTTTCTTTGATGTTATTATTCTAGATTTTTGTGCACTATTTTTTTTTTTTATGTAAATGGGTAAAATATAAAACAATAATATTGGATTTTATCTATTTAAAATTTTCTAATAACTATTTTAGATTTTTTTTGATCAGCCAAGAAAAAGACTTCATTGATATAAAACACAAAGCATGCATAAATTACATCAACAAAGCGGAGAAGTGCACTAGTCCTTAACGATCCCAACTAGGTTGGCACTGCATAAGATAGCACTAGCCCAAGATTGGTGAGAAACCAATCAGAAACAAAAAGGACCAAAAAAGCATTACAACTCCCTTCCAACTAACACAGCCTCCATAACCTAACACAGATCAGCAAACAACAGCAACACACCCAAGAGAAACAACTGATGTTGCCAAAACAAAGCAACTGGGCAAAAAAACATCCACCATTGCAGCAAACCAACTGGTGTTGTCCACTGCTATGCCAACCCAACTGCTTTAATGAACAACAACCAATGCAGCTCCACTCAACCAAGCAACCAAAGCAGCACCAGCAGCAGAACAGCACTGAAATCAGCCCTGCATCAAGAGAACCAACTGGTGTTGCCAACCCAAAACAACTGGGCAACCAGGCATAATCCAACCAGCCCTGCATCACCACACCCAAGAGAACCAGCTGGTGTTGCCAACCCAAAACAACTGGGCAGAATCATCCTCCATTGCTGCAACCCAACTGGAGTTGTCCACTGCTTCACCCAACCAGCCCTGCAGATGTCGCTCCAATTCAGATTAACACACCAACCCAACTGCAGCATTGACCTGGCTCAGAGCACCAGAGCACCCCCCAGCACCAGACCAGCAGCAGACCAGCACTCAACCACAAACCAATCAGATCAGTACCAAGAATAGAAAAACAACTCAGCAACTCCAAACAGAACAAAACAGAACAGGTTTGGGCAGCCAGGCATAAGCCAACCAGTCCTGCATCAACACACCCAAGAGAACCAACTGGTGTTGCCAACCAAAACAACCGGGCAGAATCATCCTCCAATGCAGCAACACAACTGGAGTTGTCCACTGCTTCACCCACCCAGCCCTGCAGATGTTACTCCAAGTCAGATTAACACACCAACCCAACTGCAGCATTGACCTAGCTCAGAGCACCAAAGCACCCCCCAACAGTAGACCAGCAGCAGACCATCACTCAACCCCAAACCAATCAGATCAGTACCAAAACAACTGGGCAGAATCATCCTCCAATGCAGCAAACCAACTGGACTTGTCCACTGCTTCACCCAACCAGCCCTGCAGATGATGCTCCAAGTCAGATTAACACACCAACCCAACTGCAGCATTGACCTGGCTCAGAGCACCAAAGCACCCCCCAGCACCAGACCAGCACCAGACCAGCCCTACATCAACACACCCAAGAGAACCAACTGGTGTTGCCAACCAAAACAACTGGGCAGAATCATCCTCAAATGCAGCAAACCAACTGGTGTGTTAATCTGACTTGGAGCAACATCTACTGGGCTGGGTGGGTGAAGCAGTGAACAACTATTTTAAGTGATTTTATCTAATAACTATTTTAGATTGATTTTATCTTTTAAGTGATGTGTAAAAATATAGGGCTCCAAATTAACAATTCACTTTGGGTCTCTGAATATCCAGGGCCAGTCCTAAGTGGTGGTATTGATAAAAAATTTTATTTGAAAAACGTTTGCACCTTTAAAGTAGAAAATTTTTTCTCCGAAATAAAGTTATTTTTTATTGAGCATAAAAAAAAATATTATTAACTTTTATTTTCGATTATATCACACGTCAAAAAATACAAAAAATTATCTTTTAAAAATATTTCCACCCAAATGATCAGAGCTCTACGCTGTCGCTAGTGGTCATACGTGGATAACATACAACAAAAAATTCCAACGCACACAAAGAGAACATATATCATTTGATTTTGAATAGATACAAATAAAAATTACTTTTTAACTCAAAAAAGCAAAAAAACAAAAAAACTTACTTGGTGAAAGCTTCTTTCTCAGTGACTTCAGCTGGTATAGTGTCAAACTGAAGAACGGGACACATTGAAAACAATATTACAGTCAAACCTCTGCCTTCAATTCGATTTTTGAAATAAAAAAATGAAAGCCAAAGTTGATAGAGATTATGACCAGAAGAAAACTCAATTTATAATCGACAATGAGCGTATTAAACACTAAAAGGAAGGAAGTACAAAGGGAGGGAAGTATAGAATAAAGACAAAGAAAAAGAGAAAGAGAAAGAAGGAAGAGAAAAAAAAGGCCATGGAATGGGTTCTCTAAGGGCATTTCTAATGGTACATTGCTTTTTTCATCAAATTTGAGTAAAAACTCTCTTTGATATCACATGCTTCAACGGAGTCATCAAACCACCGGTCGATCGAGTGGACGATCGGGCGATAGACTGGCCAGTGTAATCGGAAATATGTTGAAAGCTTACAATCTCTGATATAACATCTCTGTCAGTTTGAAACTCCTCTGATACTATCTCTGGTCCATGGGTCAACAAGTGTTTTAGAACAATTAGAGCATTGTATGAAGATCTTCAGTTCTTTCTATCAAATTTAGCCAATCTGATCCACAAGATCAAACACAATAATTGTGAAATATATGACAAGAACAGATAAAGAAAGATCAAAAAATAAAACCTAGAAGCCTCTTAAACTTATTAAAGGGTTTGAAAAACTTGAAACGAGAATTGGATAGATTGAGAAGAGAAGATGAAACAAGCTTGGTCAAGTCCAAATTATCTTGTCATTTCTCCTATGTTTCTGAAATGTTCTGTTTCCAAGCTAACAGAAACAACATAGCGAAATAACTGTTGAAATTTCTGGACATGATCATCAACAAGGTGTAACTATTTGTTAAATATTAAGGTTTGCAACCTTTACAGTTTATTTTTTTAATTTACATAAAAAATACTAAATATGTTTATGTTTATTTTGAGTAAAAACAAGAACAAAAACGGAAATACTCCAGTGTACAATGCACACCGTATGCAACTCCACTCAAAATTACATTAGTTTTCACAATCTCACAAAAATACATAAATTCGCGTAAGTTTGTGAAAACTTACGTGATTATATGAATTTGTGTTCAAGTTACGCATTTTTGTGAGATTACTTATGTAAATTCATGAAAACTTGCGTGATTATATGAATTTGTGTTCAACTTATGCATTTTTTGTGAGATCACTTATTTAAGTTTGTAAAAACTTCCGTAATTTTGAGTAGAGTTGCATATAGTGTGTATTGCGTATCGAAGAATTTTTCAAACAAAAAATATATTTGGCATACAAGTTTTTAAAAAATTTATTTTGAAAACAAGTTTAAAAAGTTAGTTGCCGACGGTTAGAAAGCGTGGCCGGATGTGATTAGCGGTGGTCAGAGGTGGTTGCTTGGCACATGACGACCGAAAGTAATAGTCGATGGTAAGATATGGTGGCAGGTCAACTGCCTAAGATAATTTTCAACAAGAGATGGTGGTCGAAGGTGGTTACTATCGATGGAAGGTGGTTGGCAGTGGTGATAGGTGGTTGGCGAAGGTAGTTAACGACGATAGTAGACAGTAGTGATAAGTAACAGGTGGTGGTTTAGTAATTTTTTATAAGCAAGTGAAATTAACTTTTTTATATTTACAACTTTTTATAAACCAAATCAGAAACCAAATGAGTTTTTATTTATAATTTTCAAAAAAATTATTTATTAAAATAGAAAATTGTAAATATAAACGTTACTAAAAAAGCCTTAGAGAATTGGTGTGGTGGTATGGATGAGACATCATTTTATATTTATAATGATATGGCAATGGAATTGAACTCTATATGATTGCCACAAATAAGAAATTGACACTTATCCCACATTGTGAGTCAAATTATTATTATTATTATTATTTTATTTTATTTTTTTAAGGATTTCAAATATTTTTCACAAAGTGAAATAACATTTTGTTCAACTTGAGTTCTATCTGGTTTTTTTTTTTTTTTTTTTTTTAATGTATTTTATGAAAAGCACAACAAATTGTTTGACAAACTAATTCTGGAAATTGACTTCATGAAATTTTTATGAAAATAATCCACTTGTTAGAAGAAAAAAAACGAAAAAAATATATATATATTTTCAAACTATGAAAAACTGTTTTGGTATAAAATATAAATGAGGGGTGTTTACAACATTTTCAGTTTTTTTGCACAAATAAATTATGTTTTGTTACAGTTAGGAAAAAGTTGGGAATTCATAAAACCAGCAATCAAACTAATTGTTACCCAATATAAGATTGAAAATTTTGAGTTTTTATTGAGCACACGATTTGGTGATTTATTATTTGTCATCAATTCCATTGGTAAAATTTTACAAATCAAAAATATGCAAATTGATATTGTTAGTAAATAAGTAAAACACTAGGTTTTCAAAAATATAGAAAAAATAAATTTTCAATTGCTATGATTTTATCCAAAATGATTTTAGATAGAATGGAAGTAGAGCCTATATTTCGAATGAAACCATAATTGCAAAAAGAAATGGTTTAATGAGAACATTAGTAACTACACAACAAAATCTATTAAAAAAAAATCTTAGAATTGACAGATTTTTGGGAAATATTGCCTTATTAATCTTCACTGTTGAAATATTTTTATATTGATATATTAGATTTATTTTCTGAAATAAAAATTTAAAAGTATTCAAGAATTTTTACATATAGAGGAAAAGTAACCACTTCAATTGATGTATTCAACTATATTAAAAACTACAAACGAGAAGCTTTAAAAATTAAAATCAAAATTGATAAAATATTACCAAATCGAATATTTTACTAGAAAAAAAAATTAAGTAGTTTAGCCAAACTATCAATTGAAAAAAATTATATACTAAGAAAATTAATTACAAAAGCTTAATTAGTTGTTTTACATCTCATCTCAAAAAAATAAAATAAAAATAATAAAAAAAGAAGGAAATAAAAAAAAAAGAAAAAATTTACATAAAAGAAAAGAAAATGTGAAAAAAAAATTACAAATATATATTTAAATAATAAGGCTGTATTTGGATAATGAATTTGTGTATTATTTTTTTATTTTTTATTTTCTAAATGCCTATCCAAATCCATATTCCAAATATAAAGCACCTCAATTGATGAAAGCATTAAACCAAACCAAACCAAACCAAACCTTAAGTCCCATCAAATGGGATCGGCTACATAAATCCTTCTTCTCCACGCGGCTCCATCAAAGGCCATTTCATTAGTCAAATTAAGTAGATCCATTGTCACGACCCAAACCCGCCCCTATGGGTTTAGCACCGTAACCGGCCAGTAATCCGTGATTACCGAAAAGCTTACTTAACAGTAATAACAGTAATGCAGAGTAAAGGGGCTGGCGGAAGCCAAACAGTAATAAAAAGATGTCCAATGAGCTGTGACAGTCTGAATGAAAAAAAACTTTTATGTACAAGCCACATTTATAACCAAAACATATGTACATCATATACACAAACATTCAGGTTAGGGACCAAATCCCTTCACCATAACTGTACAGTACAAGTCTCAAACATTCATTACAAAACGAAGACAGAAGGGTGAAACTGAGACATCCCAAAAGCAGCCCTAGCTTGAACAGATCTGGAACCTCGAAGTGAGGCACAAAGGTTGGCTTGACAAAACGAGAGCTAACCTGACGCATCTAGCTCTGGTCCGGTGCCTGGACACCTACATATAAATATAAACAGTGAGCTAAAGCCCAGTGAATAACATATGCGTAAAGAGGTTAAGAATGAATGTCCTTTCAGTATTTAAAACAGTCATTTACATTAGTAAATCAGTCATTCAGTCAATGGCTCATATTTCATGCCATATCAGTCATTTAGAAACCATAACAGTCATATGTGGTACATCGAATAGCAAAACAGTACAGTAGGTCTTAACAGACCGAACAGTCAGTTGATGGCCATCATAACAGTAAACAGTAGTATTTCCAAAGATTGGAACCGATAGAGATCTCTGTAACAGTAGCAGTAACAGTACAGTAACAGTAAATTGCAATGGATGCCATGAATATAGTTCACAAATAGGACAAACATTCATTCAGTAAGAAATATCATTTCAGAAAACGGTGCAGTCAATCATTCAAAAATAATCATAATTGAACGTATCTTTACAACATTGTTACTCACTGAGTACTGGGCTATAGATAGGCTAGTGAGCGTCCTCGGATGCCAACCCTACACCGTTACAGAATGAACACACACTACGTTACACACTTGGGAATCAATAACTTAGTCCCTATCTTGACTCGGTGTGGTTCCACATCAATGTCCTCATTAAGATGCCTAAAACATGGCCTAGGAATGCCTAAGATGGAAAGAGGATGTAAAGATGCACTTTAAAACACTTTTCAAAATTTGTTGAAACAAGGGTCTACGCTCGAGCGGACATGCAGACAATGAAGCTCCGCTCGAGCGGACTGCAAACTCATAAAAAGTACTGGATGCATGATATTCACGCTCAACGGGCGCTCGACCTCCGCTTGACCGTGAGACTTAGGTCCTCGCTCGAGCGGATTGCAAAATATATGAACTTCTGGGCATATGCATTTCATGCTCGAGTGTGACTTTCTTCACTCGAGCGGAAGTGCATGTACTCAGAGTGTACGCTCGAGCGTGAAGTTCTCCGCTCGAGCGTGGGTCCAAAATCTAGAATTTTCAGATTGATCCCCAAGCACAAAACTCAACTTTAAAAGCTTCAAATTCGACTCTTTTGGGCTAGTTTTCTGGAAAACACTTAAAAAACCCATAATACAACATGTTTCAAAGATCAATTTATGAAATCAAGCCCAAAAGTGAGACAATTGAACACAAATTCATTGAAACTTTCATGAACTAAGCAAGAACATGACATGCAAGTGTTCTAATGAATCCCAACGTTCCAAAACATAACCAAATGTAAGTTTAAACTCCAAAACATGGTGAATTCATGGACCACTACTACAACATGAACATGCATGTAAGAATTGCATGGAAAACAACCTTAAACTTCATGATACGTACATGCATGCATGATTTAGACTTCAATTCAACTCTTTAAGCCATGTCTTGACTTTAAACACTAATTTATCATGAACCATGCAAGAAACAACTCAAACTCACAATTAAGAAGGTGAGTTCTCTACCTTAGGTCTTGAATTCCAAGTGTGGGAGTCAAATTTTGAAATCTTCTCTTCAAGTCTTCTAAATTCAAGCAAGGTTCCTAGATGATCCCAATTTTCTCCTACTCTCTCCTCTCTCACGGTTTGGTCTAGGAAATGGATGAGAATGATGCAACAAAATGATATAAAATCAAGTCCCAAACAATATGGTAGAGAAAGGCCACTCCATGGCAATTTGGTAATAAATCCAACTAGTGTAATTTAACATTATTTAATCTAATTTAATCATACCAAATGAAATTTTAATTAAATCTACTATAAAATCAAATAAATTTTAATTAGCATAAAACACTAATCAATTTCAGATTCGGCCGCCGATAAAGCCTTCAATTTGCAGTTCGAAACTTAAAACATGAACAGATCATTTAAATGACAGACAGATAGAAATGCAATTAAAGCAACATACTCATGCATTCAGTTCAGAATTTTCATTTTAATCAGTTACTTATCATTCTTAGTCACAGTTTAGCATTAATCAGAGGTGAGGGTTGTCACAGTCTTCCCTCCTTAAAAGAGGTTGGTCCTCCAAACTCGAATTACCTTCATTTTGGAAGAACACTGGATCCAGAGGGAACAATTCAGGATATCTATTCATCATATCGTCTTCCCTTTCCCAAGTGGCATAAATGCCACCATGGTTTTGCCAGTCCACTTTCACTAACGGAATTTCTTTATTCCTCAACTTCTTGATTCGTAGGTTCACAATCTGAAAAGGCCGTTCTTCATAGGTGTAGTCATCACTTAGCACTACACGGGTAGGCTCAATCACATGGAAGGGATCCCGAAGATAATCCCTCAACATTGAAATATGGAAGACATTATGCATATGCTCCATTTCAGGAGGAAGCGCTACTTGATATGCCACCGGATTAATCTTTTCAATGATTTTATATGGCTCAACATATCTCGGTGCTAGCTTACCCTTAATACCAAAACGAGTCTGTCTTTTCATCGGTGTCACTTTAACAAAAACATGATGACCTACCTCATATTCCATGTCTCGCCTTCGAACATCCGCATAACTTTTCTGTCGACTTTATGCGGTTTTCAATCTCTGTTGAATCAGTTTCACTTTTTTTGTGGTTTCTTGAGCAATCTCGAGCCCAAGTAAAGGCCCGTCTCCAACTTCTGCCTAGCAAATAGGAGATCGACATTTTCTGCCATATAAACCCTCGAAAGGCGCCATACCAATGCTCGAGTGAAAACTGTTGTTATAGGCAAATTCAACCAAAGGTAAATGGCTTTCCCAATTTCCTTGAAAATCAAGAACACACATACGCAGTAAGTCCTCCAGAGTCTGGATGGTTCTTTTTGACTGGCCATCTATCTGAGGATGGTATGTACTACTCAGTCTCAGTTCAGTACCCAATGCTGTTTGCAAACTTTGCCAAAATCTCGATGTAAACTTCGAGTCCCTATCAGAAACAATGGATACAGGCACTCCATGCAATCTAACAATCTCATCAATATAAATTGTAGCCAATTTGTCTGCATTATAAATTGTTTTGACAGGTAAAAAGTGAGCAGATTTAGTCAGTCTATCAACAATAACCCAAATTGAGTCCATACCTTTACTGGAGCGGGGTAAACCAACAATAAAGTCCATAGTGATATGTTCCCATCTCCACTCCGGTATTGGTAAGGGTTGTAGTAAGCTTGTGGGTCGTTGATGTTCGGCTTTGACTTGTTGACAATGAAGGCATTTTGACACAAAGTCGGCAATTTCTTTCTTCATTCCCGGCCACCAGAAATTAAGCTTCAAGTCTTGGTACATTTTTGTATTTCCTGAATGGATGGAAAGTTTTGAATTGTGGCCTTCCTGCAAAATTCGCCTTTTCAGTTCAGAATTATTCGGTACACACAACCTTCCCTGAAATTTCAACACATTATTCTCAAATTTAAAGTCCGGCCTCGGTTTGGATTCCCGTTCATCAATGATCTTCTTTAAGAAGTCATCCTGTTGTTGTTTCTCTTTAATCTCCTCAATAAGTGCCGGTTGAGCAAAAATAGCAGCCAATGTTCCACCTTGTTCTCACAGAACAATCTCAACTTCAAAATTTTCAAGGTCACATAGCAATTCTTTCTGCCCGGTGAGTAAACAAGCTAAATTTTCAATTGATTTCCGGCTTAGTGCATCGGCAACGGTGTTAGCTTTTCCCGGATGGTACAAAATTTGCAAGTCATAATCTTTTATCAGTTCTAACCATCTCCGCTGCCTCATGTTCAATTCTTTCTGTGTGAAGAAATATTTTAAGCTCTTGTGATCTGTATACACTTCACATGTTGCCCCATAACGGTAGTGACGCCAGATTTTCAATGCAAACACCACTGCGGCGAGTTCTAAGTCATAGGTCGGGTAGTTCTTTTCATGTGGCCTCAGTTGTCGGGAAGCATACGCAATAACTTTACCATTCTGCATTAATACACATCCTAAACCTTTATAAGAAGCATCACTAAAAATAGTAAATCCATCCGTACTTGAGGGTAGGGTAAGAATCAGTGCAGTCACAAGTTGGGTCTTTAATTCTTGCAAAGCTGATTTTCTTTGATTGGTCCAGTCAAATAATACCCCCTTTTGAGTCAACTGAGTCAATGGTAGGGCAGTTTTGGAGAAATCTTTCACAAACCTTCTGTAGTACCCGGCTAGGCCTAAGAAACTTCGAACTTCAGTAACATTCGTCGGTCTAGGCCAATTCACTACTGCTTCAATTTTCTGCAGGTCAACTAAGATACCATCCTTATTGATCACATGTCCCAAAAACATCACATTATCAAGCCAAAATTCACATTTCGTTAGTTTTGCATACAGTTTCTGTTCTCTTAAGGTCTGTAAGGCAATTCTCAAATGACGTTCATGTTCTTCCTGACTCTTGGAATAAATCAAAATGTCATCTATGAAAAAAACTACAAACTCATCGAGGAATGGTTTGAATATTCTGTTCATAAGGTCCATAAATGCAGCAGGTGCATTAGTAACTTTGAAAGGCATAACAAGAAATTCATAATGTCCGTACCTCGTTCGGAAGGCAATCTTTTCAATGTCCTCTGGTTTGACTTTCAATTAGTGGTATCCGGATCTAAGGTTAATTTTAGAAAAGACCTGAGCACCCTGTAACTGGTCAAATAAATCATCAATACAAGGCAGTGGGTATTTATTTTTCACTGTTACCTTGTTCAGTTCACGGTAGTCAATGCAGAGTCTCAGTAAGCCGTCTTTCTTTTTCACAAACAAAACTGGTATGCCCCACAGTGAAGTACTGGGCCTGATGAACTGCTTATCTAACAATTCTTGTAGCTGAATCTTCAGTTCTTTCAATTCGGTAGGCGCCATTCTGTACGAAGTTTTGGAAACTGGCTGTGTACCCGGAATCACGTCAATGGTGAACTTAATCTCCCTATCAATCAAATCCCCTGGCAAGTCATTTGAAAAGACATCTGGGAATTATCTGACTATAGGAATACTGTCCACATTAGCTTTAGCATCAGTAGGTACAGTCAACATACAACATAGATACCCTTTACACCCATTTTTAATCAATTTAAAAGCTTTCATGGACGAAATCAGATATGGTGGAGGTACTACACCGACTCTGCTAAATACAAATTCAGGCAATCCAGGTGGACGAAAAAACAACTTGTTTCGTTACACAGTCTATGGTAGCATGATATTTTGTTAACCAGTTCATTCCCAAAATTACATCAAAATGATCAATGTTCAAAGGCAGTAAATCAATATACAAATGTACATCCCCAACAATAATTTCACATGCAGGGTACATATAAGCACAAGTCATGGATCCCCCCAACGGGTGAAGATACGACCAATAAATAGTCCATGGGTTCCAGTGGTCTATTTAGTTTTTGTGAAAAAGCATGCGAGACATATGAATGTGTAGACCCCGAATCAATTAGAACATAAGCATTTTGAGCAGAAATTGAGAGTATACCTGACACAATGGTCTCAATATTCTGCACATCTCCCGGTACAAGTGCGAACACTCGGCCTTGCCTCATAGGCTCTTTTCCAGTAGCTTTGGGGTTGGGTTTTGGTGTAACAGTTGATGCTGCAGCTTTACTATTGCCTTGAGGAGTGGAAGGGCAATCTTTGACCATGTGGCCCACCTTGCCACACCTGTAACAAGCACCAAAAATTTTATAGCAAACCCCTTTATGCCTCTTACCACATTCTGAACAGAGCGGTATGGAATTGTTTCCCTAACTAGAACTGGTTGTTGACCAACTGTTTCGGCCTTTCTTGAATTTAAAGCCCCGTCTCTTACCACGCCACTCAGTCGCTGGTGTTTCAGTTTGTTTCAATGCTTCGATATTCGACTTAGCTATTATTGCTCGGTCAAGAAAATCTACATATTTAAGTAACTTCAACACATTGATTCTGTCAAGTATCTCTACATTGAGGTCGCCTTCAAACTTCCTGGCCTTTTTATAATCTGTGTCCACCATGTGTGGTGCATATCTGGTGAGTTCGGTGAACTTAGATTCATACTCAGCTACGGACATGATATCTTGCTTCGACTGTTCAAACTCAGTCACTTTACGATCCCTGACACACTGAGGGAAGTATTTTTCAAAGAAGGCTTCTTTAAAATGAGCCCAAGTCATAGTGTTGTTGGTGTCACGGACGAGCATCCACCACCGTCTGGCCTCTTCTTGCAGAATGAAGGTAGCTAGTAGCACTTTGTGTGCTTCAGAACACGGAAACACTTCAAACAGTTTCTCGGTATCTAGAACCCATGCTTCGACCTTTAATGGTTCAAGGCCTCCCTAAAAGGATGGTGGTTTCATTTTGCTGAACTTCTGTGTCAGAGCAATTATATCATCATTAACATTTGGTTCTGGCTGTACTGGAGGAGGTAGGGGCTGTTGGTTCTGTTGTTGCCTTAGAGTTTCAGTCAATAGCTCCACCATTCTCTCCAACCTTGCCATTCTTGCCTCAGATGATTCAGATTCATCAGCATTTCTTGCATTATCCATTTCACTATATGCAATATGGTAATCATAAACATAGGCAGTTGCATACTTAAACACATTAGCACATATATTCATGTCATAGCCACACACTTTTTCATGTTCATACAATGCCCTAATTACTTTTCTAGGACATCCTATAGCTCATTTGGACAAGTGTGTGCGGTATAACTCGTGCTTAGTATTGCTCTGATACCACTCTGTCATGACCCAAACCCACCCCTATGGGTTTAGCACCGTAACCGGCCAGTAATCCGTGATTACCGAAAGCCTACTTAACAGTAATAACAGTAATGCAGAGTAAAGGGGCTAGCGGAAGCCAAACAGTAATAAAAAGATGTCCAATGAGCTGTGACAGTCTGAATGAAAAAAGACTTTTATGTACAAGCCACATTTATAACCAAAACATATGTGCATCATATACACAAACATTTAGGTTAGGGACCAAATCCCTTCACCATAACTGTACAGTACAAGTCTCAAACATTCATTACAAAACGAAGACAGAAGGGTGAAACTGAGACATCCCAAAAGCAGCCCTAGCTTGAACAGATCTGGAACCTCGAAGTGAGGCACAAAGGTTCGCTTGACAAAACGAGAGCTAACCCGACGCATCTAGCTCCGATCCGGTGCCTGGACACCTACATATAAATATAAACAGTGAGCTAAAGCCCAGTGAATAACATATGCGTAAAGAGGTTAAGAATGAATATCCTTTCAGTATTTAAAACAGTCATTTACATTAGTAAATCAGTCATTCAGTTAGTGGCTCATATTTCATGCCATATCAGTCATTTAGAAACCATAACAGTCATATGTGGTACATCGAATAGCAAAACAGTACAGTAGGTCTTAACAGACCGAACAGTCAGTTGATGGCCATCATAATAGTAAACAGTAGTATTTCCAAAGATTGGAACAGATAGAGATCTCTGTAACAGTAGCAGTAACAGTACAGTAACAGTAAATTGCTATGGATGCCACGAATACAGTTCACAAATAGGACAAACATTCATTCAGTAAGAAATATCATTTCAGAAAACGGTACAGTCAATCGTTCAGAAATAATCATAATTGAATGTATCTTTACAACATTGTTACTCACTGAGTACTGGGCTATAAATAGGCTAGTGAGCGTCCTCGGATGCCAACCCTACATCGTTACAGAATGAACACACACTACGTTACACACTTGGGAATCAATAACTTAGTCCCTATCTTGACTCGGTGTGGTTCCACATCAATGTCCTCATTAAGATGCCTAAAACATGGCCTAGGAATGCCTAGGATGGAAAGAGGATGCAAAGATGCACTTTAAAACACTTTTCAAAATTTGCTGAAACAGGGGTCTACGCTCGAGCGTGGCTTTCTACGCTCGAGCGGACATAGACAATGAAGCTCTGCTCGAGCGTGACTTCCTTCGCTCGAGCGGACTACAAACTCATGAAATGTACTGGATGTATGATATTCACGCTTGATGGGCGCTCGACCTCCGCTCGAGTGTGAGACTTAGGTCCTCGCTCCAGCGTGAATTCTCTCGCTCGGGCGGACTGCAAAACATATGAACTTCTGGGCATATGCATTTCACGCTCGAGCGTGACTTTCTTCGCTCGAGCGGAAGTGCATGTACTCAGAGTGTACACTCAAGCGTGAAGTTCTCCGCTCGAGCGTGGGTCCAAAATCTGAAATTTCCAGATTGATCCCCAAACACAAAACTCAACTTTAAAAGCTTCAAATTTGATTCTTTTGGCCTAGTTTTCTAGAAAACACTTAAAAACCCATAATACAACATGTTTCAAAGATCAATTTATGAAACCAAGCCCAAAAGTGAGACAATTGAACACAAATTCAAGGAAACTTTCATGAACTAGCAAGAACATGACATGCAAGTGTTCTAATGAATCCCAACGTTCCAAAACATAACCAAATGAAAGTTTAAACTCCAAAACATGGTGAATTCAGGGACCACTACTACAACATGAACATGCATATAAGAATTGCATGGAAAACAACCTTAAACTTCATGATACGTACATGCATGCATGATTTAGACTTCAATTCAACTCTTTAAGCCATGTCTTGACTTTAAACACTAATTTATCATGAACCATGCAAGAAACAACTCAAACTCACAATTAAGAAGGTGAGTTCTCTACCTTAGGTCTTGAATTCCAAGTGTGGGAGTCAAATTTTGAAATCTTCTCTTCAAGTTTTCTAAATTCAAGCAAGGTTCCTAGATGATCCCAATTTTCTCCTACTCTCTTCTCTCTCACGGTTTGGTCTAGGAAGTGGATGAGAATGGTGCAACAAAATGATATAAAATCAAGTCCCAAACAATATGGTAGAGAAAGGCCACTCCATGGCAATTTGGTGATAAATCCAACTAGTGTAATTTAACATTATTTAATCTAATTTAATCATACCAAATGAAATTTTAATTAAATCTACTATAAAATCACATAAATTTTAATTAGCATAAAACACTAATCAATTTCAGATTCGGCCGCCGACAAAGCCTTCAATTTGCAGTTCGAAACTTAAAACATGAACAGATCATTTAAATGACAGACAGATAGAAATGCAATTAAAGCAACATACTCATGCATTCAGTTCAGAATTTTCATTCTAATCAGTTACTTATCATTCTCAGTCACAGTTTAGCATTAATCAGAAGTAAGGGTTGTCACATCCATATCTCTATTTACAACGTTAGCCAACATTAATCTAGGCCTACCACGTCTCCTAATACTCTCCTCTTCCATTACAGCATCGCATCTCTTCTTTACTGCCTCTGTTGGTTTCCATTGAATGTGACCAAACCATCTCAATCGATTCTCTCTCAACTTATCTTCTATCAGTGCTACTCCTACCCATTCCCGAATACACTCATTCCTAATTCTGTCTTGTCTTGTCTAGTCTTGCCATACATCCACATTAGCATCCTTATCTCAACCACATTCATCTTATCTACATGTTGTTTCTTGGTTGCCCAACACTCTGTCCCATATAACATCGCTGGTCTAATATCCATTCTATAGAACTTACCTTTTAATCTAGTGGGTATTCGTTTATCGCACAGTACCCCCATACGCACTTCTCCACTTACACCATCCCGCCTTAATCCTATGGGCCACATCCGCATCAATCTCTCCCGCAATTGTGATAATTGACTCTAAATAAATTGATGAAAGCATTAGCTAGGGTTTTTTTATATTTTATTTTTTCAACAAAAAGAAGGCATTCCATGCTTAAAACACACTTTGGCAAGTACAGTATCTATCAATAAATTCATTTCCTTTATACCTCTTACGTGACTTGAGAAGAGAAACAAAAGAATAGAATCCTTGACACATCAAACTAGAGATACAAATCAGTAACCACTTTTTTTTTTTGGGTTCACCTTGTGTCCGGTCCAAGATCGGACGGGACAGTGCTGTTGAGCCCGTGAAGAATCATCACGGGTCTCATTTTGATAATTTGAACCGTTCAATGTGTAGAACTCGTCGAGTGCTATATACATGTAAAAAATCACGTTGATCGGATATCGATAGTTATGTGATCAAATCAATTTTTTATTAAAAAAAATAGACGGTGAATAAATTAACGGTTGACAAAAAACTATTTTGATCACATAGCTATCGATATCCGATCAATATGAATTTTTTACAAATATATAGTATTTAACGAAATCTACATATTACACGGTTCGGATTATTAAAACAGGACCCGTGGTGGGTCACACGGGCCCCACAACACCATCCAGTCTGATCTCGAACTGGACCCAAGCTGGTTTTTTTTTTTTTTTTTGGGGGGGGGGGGTGTTTAAAAGTAATATATTATACAATAAGTGGAAAACTGATTAAGACACACACAAAAAAAATAATAATAATAATAACAAAAAAATGAGGCCTGAAATAAACAGGACTGTGTACTCACATATGTTCAAAATAAATAAATAAAATAAAATGAAGCTATCAAGTGAGAAATTATTGGTTGTCATTTATTACAATGTGCTAAAAAATTGACACAATGAAGTGCAAATTAGTTTGGAGACATTAAAGTAAATGACATGGAATAATTTTCCATATCGAAGAAGCACAACCCCGAAAAACAATTGTAAATAAAAAAAAGCATCCAAAACTTTACTCGATAAAGAAGCAAGATCATGAAAGGGGTAATATCATCCCATCAACTTCACTTGATAAAGAAGCAAGGTTGGGATTCCATCATACTAATTAATTCCATCAGGTTAGTATTTATTGCAATGAAATTGAGTAATTAGATTATATCGGATTCAGTTAGATGATACTAGTATGATAGTATTAGATTAAAAATATAAGATAAATTATATTTGTTTATGTATTAGTACAGTGTTGAGACTAATGTTAGTTTGAGAATATACTATTTTAATAATTTTTTGGTCTTTTAACTAAAATATGAGATAAAAAAATTAATATATTTTGGATTATTTTTTGACTTTTTATGAGAAAAAAAAATTCAAAATATAGAGACGAAAGAAAATTTTGACTTTTTATATAATTCTTAAACTTCATATTTTTTTAAAAATAACTTTTTAACTATTATAATGGTTCCCAAACTTAGCATAAATCTATATTTTTTTACGTAAAAGTAATATATAAGATGTGAATTTGTTATATTAGTAAAATAAAGGTAAAATTACATTTTCACCTAAATACCATGGATTCGATTGTGAATTCCAACCACTCATGGGATTTTTAATCCTCATTTGAGAGGAGGATTTGTAGTCCCATAGGCCCATGGAATTTTTGCAATATAAAAATGATTTAGGTGAAGCCTACCAGATTGCTAATCTAACCCCATCACTTATGGACAAATATAAAAATTTAGTAAAAGTTTAGAATAATTATACTACCGTTCCTCTTAGTAAGTCTAAAACAACAGAAATTAAGGTAGATGGTGCATACACACAAAGATAAACTTTGATTGGGCTTCTATCAAGTTTAATTTGAAATTGAGAGAATTTGAGAAATTGGTGAGGCCCACTATGGAGCTCATTTTGATGATTTGAACAATTCATTTCATAGACACTAAATATATCATCTATAGAAAAAATTAAATCGATCCAATAATTATAACATTTTTCATTTTATGGTGTTTCTTGTTCTGTAAAAAGTTAAGGGTTCATTTGATAACTAACTTGAAATATCACATTTATTTTCTAAATTTTTTTGTATTTAATGATTTTTTAAACATTTGTTTTCAAAAAATTTTACGTCTTCTATCCATCTAGTATAGGAGAATCTAAAAATAAATAAATAAATAAATAAAAGAGAGGTTCCCTATAAACCCCAAAACAAGAAAGTCAAAAAGTCAAATTGTGTTTTAGTTTTTATTTTTTACTAATTTATTTTTTTATTTTTTATTTGTACCTTTTTGTATTCATCTAGTTGAGTAGAACCTAAAATCTTGATACTTTTCAAATAATTTTTTAAATAAAATTCACAAATAAATAAATAAAAAATGAGCGAAGAAGTTACAAAAAAAAAAAAAAAATCAATCCCTAAGTTAGCTAGGCAAGGTCCTAGGTATAAATTTTGACTTTTAAAGAATTAGCCTATAGTCTGAATTTTTAAGGTGACAACAACAAATTATTTTCTCGAAACAATAATAATATTCATTGCATGGATTTTGTATTTACAATTTTGTTTTAATGAAACTAATTTTTTTGGATAAAACCTTTAAAATAAGATTCATGCCGGATATAAAATTTGTGAAAAAAATAAAACTAGTAACCAAACTTGAATACCTTACTCTTATTTAAGTTTTATATTATGGTTGTCATGAACAAAATGAACACCCTTCACATATTTTTGCAATTAAAAATTAATAAATATATAAGATCTATAAAACTTAAAATTGAGCTCCATTTGTTGGTCTACAAAGCTAGACTTCTTAGAATTCACAAGCTTATCGAGCCAAACTAATATTTATTGCACTCATCTCTATTGCTAAATAAGTTTGGACACATTTACTTATTAAACAAGCTAAGTATATAAACTTTTAACAAGTCAGTTTTGGACTTGAACAAACCTTAAATTTCTAGGTCTAAAAATCGAAAAATTATTGATTGGTCCTGGGGCACTACATGGCCATGTCATACATCAATCACAATTCACCATATCTCGTCATGTTCCTCAATCATCCAATACAAATTCGTGAATCCCACCTTCTTTACTAATCATAACATCATTAGGGCAGTTTCCGAGACCAACCAATAACTTCTCCTTAAAACCAGTTTAATTCTAACATTATATCACTATTTTAATCTCGTAACTATAACTAAATGATGAAGACTTAACCTTAACACAGCAGTCCAAGCTAACACAGCAATCCAAGCAGTTCAAGGTTGCAGAACAGTTCAAGGCAACAAAGGCTATAGCTACTAAGTCCAAGGTTGCAGCTACTACAACAGATCAAATAGACTGTAACAGACCACACAGTGTACAAGAAGTGCAAGAGCAGCAGTCCACGAAAGCTGACCAAGTGCAGACTTATATGAAGGTGTATCACAAACCATGGGATGTGTAACATCTAAGCAGTTCACTTGTATTGTATGCAGTTAGTTTGTTAGGTGGTTAGTTACAGATCTGAGAGTTTATATAATGTAATAGTTAGTTCAATGGTGTTATCTTCAATGCCAAATCTTTCTCTTCTTCTTTCCAATTTGAATTCATTAGTCACAATAAAACTTGACTCATCAAATTATCTAATTTGGAAAAGTCAAGTTCAGAATCCGTTTCGAGCTACAGAATTCTTGGGATATCTTGATGGATCAATTGTTTGTCCTCCTCCTACAACTGTGAATGCACAGAACAATTCAATCTCCAATCTAGAATTCAGCAAATGGAAGCTTATTGATACACATCTTCTTAGCTGTTTAACTGCGACTCTGTCACCACCAGTTTTTTCCTCAGTATTGCATCTACAGCATAGTTATGAAGTCTGGATTGCTTTGGAAAACAGGTTCACTGCTTTATCACGATCACATATTCATCAACTCAAGAACAAACTTCAAACACTTTCAAAGAAATCTCAGACTATGGAGGTCTATCTACAACAGTTCAAGGAAATTTTGGATCAAATTGCATTGGTCACTACACCTATCGATGACGAAGATCTTATTCTTCTTGTTTTGAATGGCCTTCCTGATGAGTATAACTCCTTCAAAATAGCTATTCGAGCCAGATCTAGTGCTGTAACCATGGAAGAAATGTCCTCTTTATTGTGTTCTGAAGCAATCCATATTGAGAAGATCCATTTACATGCTTCTCCTAATGTTGCTTTCTCTATGGTTCAAGGAACCTCTTCTGAACATCAAGCCCTAGCTTCGCCATATTAGTCATCTCAAAGTTCACAACATCAACATTTTCAGTCAGGAAATAATCGATCAAATTTTTCTCATTACAAAGGAAATCGTTCCAATTCTCGTGGCAGAGGTCGCTATACCAATTGTTCTCATTACAGAGGTCGTCGTGGTTTCAGCCTTATTAGTCAAATCTATGGTAAAAACAATCACATAGCTCTTGAGTGTCGCAATCGCATGAATCCAGCTTATGCACCTCAATATGGTTTTGCTTCTGGTTCACCAACTCAAGGCGGTTATTCTTTGCCCTCTCTCTGTCCTAATGTTTCTTCTCCATCTTCTACAACTCTTCGAGCATTTTCTGCTACAGGTCCTGTTCTTTCTTCTTCTTCTTCATCTGAAGCTTCTCCTTGGTATTTTGATTTAGCTGCTACCACTTACATCACTAATGACTTGCAACATATGCATCTGTATCAACCCTATCAAGGCCATGATCAGGTTGTGGTAGGCAATGGAGATTCTCTTCCTATTCAACATAGTGGAGCTGGTATTCTTCCCACTCCTACCTTTCGTTTTCAGTTGAACAATTTACTTCATGTTCCCCAAATTTCTTCCAATCTTATTTATGTTCATCAACTTACTCAAGACAATAATTGTACCATAACTTTTGATAACAATTCCTTTGTTGTTCAGGACAAAACTTCAAAGGCAGTGCTTTCTAAAGGCTTTCACTCTAATGGTCTTTATTAGTTTCCCTCTCCTCCACAGGCTTATGTTTCTCAAAGCATCTCTTCTACTTTGTGGCATAAGAGATTAGGTCATCCCTCAACTGCTAAGTTCAATACTATAGCTAAGTCTGTTCCTATTGTTTGTAATAAAGATAATAATGGACTTTGTTCTCACTGTTGTGTGGCTAAAAGTCATCGTTTGCCTTTTACCTTGTCTTCTTCTGTCGTTAACCAACCTCTTGCCCTCACCCATAGTGATGTTTGGGCCTCTTTTACTCAAGATCAATCTCAATATAGCTACTATGTTGTATTTGTTGATGCTTTCAGTGGTTTTACTTGGTTGTTTCCCTTACACTACAAGAGTGAAGTCTTCGTTAAATTTTTGGAGTTCAAGGTGTTTGTGGAAAAACAATTCTCTACTTCTCTTAAGATTTTCAGATTCGATGGTGGTGGTGAATATTCTAATCATAAATTTCAACAATTTTTCACAAAAAATGGTCTTGTTCATCAGTTTTTGTGCCCTCATACTCCATCTCAAAATGGAGTGGCAGAAAGAAAACATCGCCATATTATTGAAACTACCATAACTCTCTTGCATCACTCCTTTTTGCCTTTCAAGTTTTGGTTTGAGGTAGTCTCTACTGCATCATATCTCATTAATATATTGCCTAGGTCTCAATCTCCGTGTCTTAGTCCTTTTCAGATTTTGTTTGGTACCCAACCTGATTATTCTTTTCTGAGGGTGTTTGGATGTTGTTGTTATCCCTGGTTTCGTCTATATACTCACCATAAACTTGAGCCTCGATCTCTTCCCTGTGTGTTCATTGGTTATCATTCCTCCATGAAGGGGTATAGATGCTTGGATCCTGCTACTAGCAGAGTCTATATATCTAGGCATGTCATTTTTTATGAAACTCATTTTCCTTTTACTAAAGCCTCCTCTTCCCACTCATCTTCTCCTTCTTTGTCTACTCTTCGGTCTTTCTTTTGGCCTTCTTCAACTGTTGCTTCCACTCCTTTATCTTCTTCCTCTCATTCTTCTGATTCTTCTTCTGCTTCTACTTTACCTGTCTCCTCTGCACAATCTTCTTCTTCCTCGACTTCTTCTTCATCTTCATGTCCTTCCTTGTTTGCTCATCCTGGTATTCAATTAACAATACCTATTCTTCCTCATCCTCGTATTTCTTCCTCTAATACTCATCCTATGGTTATCAGGTCCAAGGCTTCTTCTTCTCTATGTTTCTCAGCTTCTCTTTCTCCATCTCTCATTGAACCTACTTCTTATAAAGAAGCTCTCAAGTCTCCTTATTGGTTAGCAGCTATGCAAACTGAATTTCAAGCTTTACAAAATCAACATACCTGGACTCTTGTTTCACCTTGTACTGCCAAACATGTTATTGGTTGTAAATGGGTGTTTCAGATCAAGAAACATTCTGATGGTACCATTGCTAGGTACAAGGCCAGGTTAGTAGCTAAAGGTTACTTGCAAGAAGAGGGTGTGGATTTTCATGATACTTTTTCTCTAGTTGCTAAACAGCCTACTGTTAGGATTTTGTTTTGTTTAGCTCTTCACTTTGACTAGTCTATTAGGTAGTTAGACATCTCAAATGCCTTCTTGTATGGTACTCTTGATGAAGATATTTTTATGCACCAACCACCTGGTTTTGTTTGTCCTAATCAACCATCCTTTGTTTGTAAATTGAACAAGTCTCTCTATAGATTTAAACAAGCTCCTAGGGCTTGGTATACTGCCATTTCTTCCTATCTTCTTTCCACAGGTTTTTTTCATAGTCAATGTAATCATTCTTTGTTCAATCAGAAAACTTCTTCCACCATTACCTATCTTCTTGTCCATGTTGATGACATTTTACTCACTGGCAACTCTTCCTTTCATATTCAATCTCTCATCTCTCAGATGAATTCAGTTTTTGCTCTCAAAATTCTTGGTTTGGTTAATTACTTTCTGGGAATTGCTGTTCAGCATACTTCTACTGGTTTGTGTAGACCGCCTGAACTTACTCTACGCGCAAGGGCGCAAATTGGGTTCTAGCTACTACAGTTCAGACTCCTGTCACGGTTCTGAATCTAATTTCACAAAGTGCAATGTAAGACTGATAAATCACCAAAGAGTCTAAATCCGGAAAATCGTTTTGGAAAATTAATTTTAATCAAAAAGCGCCAAACATGGATTGTTTTGCCAGATTTCAGAGTCGCCACCTAAATATTTTATTTTGGGAAATTTAGGAAACCCTGACTCGTGCCTAAGGCCACGTGTCCGTCACCACCAAAGTTGCCTCGGCTCAGGAACTTGGGTACGAGAGGGGAAGGTCCTGAAATGAGCACCCTCGCTCGCCGATCAAAGACCGGCCTCTACTAACATGATATGTTGTTTTGAAAACACATGTGTTCATGTTCCGGTTATTAGCTAACTTTACTATGTGATGCGCATAGCATACAAGTATAGACTAAATCACTCAGATTGGAACAAAACATCTCATGTTTGTTTTTGAAAATGGTTTGAATTTGCCACCCTCAAGTGGGCTTAGAAATGCGGATTTGACACCCTCAAGTGAGCTTAAAACATAATGATTTGCCACTTCAAGTGAGCTTATAACGCACATTTTGATGAATTGTTCCAATTCAAATAATGAAGCCTTCATTTACAGGCATTCAGACAGTTATAGCAATTAAGCAAATAGCCTCATGGCAAGCATGCTATCATGGCAGTCACTTACACACATGCAAGGATGCTAAAGCACAAACACTTACAGTGTACTCCAAGCCAAAACATAAGCTAGTTAGTAATCAATGCATGATCCTATTTATGTCAAGAATGCCTAATGCAACACATGCAAAATGCAACTAAGTAAGCTCGGCTGTCTAAGATGGCCTATGAATGCAACAATTGATAATATGTTGTTAAACACGTATTCAAGAAAGTGTATTGAAATACGATGCAGTTTGTATGATGCACCGAGCCCGGTGCATGCAAAACAAATGAATGATGCACGCATGCATAGCATAAGGTATGCTAAATGAAATATGCCCCTAAACTAACCATCGAAAGCTGATAAGTAAAAGGGAGAAAGAAATGGGGTTAGAAGACATGCGCACACACACACACACACGCACCTTTATTACAATAATACGCCCTCGCGAAGGAGGGTCTGAATGAAATGAAAGCTAACTAGTTACACTAATTAAGCTAACTATTACAAAACAAAACTAATTAACTATCCTAGTTAACTAATTAGTTATTACAACATAAATTGATTAGCTAAGCACGTTAACTAATTAAGTATAGAACCAAAGAATTAGCTAGTTAAGCAAAGCAATTAAAAGGAGCCTCGGGGCGAGAAATGCATGCATGCTCAGTTGCTTCCTCCTGAAATCCCATCGCCTCGCCACCGGTTGCCTTTGTTTGCATTTGCTTTGATTCCTGAACACTGGGCCAATTCCTAGACTGCTTTTGCTCCAAAACCAGAACCACTTTGAACCACCTTCAACCTGGTGGGCTGTCGGCCACCAGGGGAGGCTGTAGGCCACTTGTCGGCCACCTAAAAGGGCTGTAGGCCACTTAAAGTGGCCGGTCAGCCACTTCCTCTGGCCGGTCGGCCAGTTGTTGCTGCACATTCTAGTTTTGCTGCAAACAGAGTTCAACAAGGGCAAAGCAAGGTATTTGCAGGGTATGTGTGTACAACCACCCCCCTTATCATTTCTCAAGCTCAAAGGGTTGAGGTACTCAACTCTCAGGCCACCAACCGAGCATCACAATGCACGATGGCAAAGAAGCCGAGTTCATACAAGTCTATGAATGCACAAATAACACATAGGACTAGATGAGGCATCCACCCTATCATGCACAATCAAGGGGGACGGCGACCAAAAAATGAGGCGTGTTTCATCACTTCAAGTCTGAAACGCCTCTCGTTTCTCGTGTTTGGATTAACGTCCGATCCAAACACAATGCAATGCAACACACATGCAAACAATATGCTTATCTATCAATGCTAGAGTGGCATGCACAAGGCTCTATCATGTAAGTAATGCATGCATGGCATGTTTAGCAGTTAAGGCATCAAGGCAAGTGAAGGACATTACACATGAGGCATGCATCACCAATCCCAAATGATCAAACCGACTATGGACAGACCTACATCATGCCAAAACAGTGGCATAATCATGCTGAAAAAGAAGCACCAAAAGTTACAACAACATGCTCATGCATCGGCTCGCAAGCTAGGCATTAAGCACAACTCTCAAACACAATGAAGAAGTGATAAACAAGAGAGTATGGTAGAGATGTAGGCACTAAAATTGCATACCAAATGATGCTATAACATTCAAACAACACAAGTATGGCATGCTAGAGGACTCAAGCATTAAAGCTAGTGAGGTACACAACACTAGGACTATGCAATGTTGTGCACAAACAATCAAGTCAGCCCAAAATAGAGCTATATCATGGCAAATCAGTGGCAAGAACATGCCCAAACTAAGGCTCAAAGGAGTAGAAAAACATGCTCCTTTGGTAGCTCACAAATAAGGCACAAAGACACAACTCTCAAACGCTCTCAGGGAGTGAAAGAAGTGAGAACATGACACATGTTTATGCTCTGAAATTACATGCTAAATGATGCCAAAACATGCAACCATCACAAATATAGCATGCCAAAGTACTCAAAACTCAAGACTAGCTAAGGCACTTGCACCATAGCCATATCAAGCAAGCCCCAAAGGGCCAAGATGACTCAAAACAGTCCTAAGGCAGGTCAAAAAAATGCCAAAACATGCATGGAGTAGAGCTAACACATGTTAGAATGGGAGGCATAAAGAATGACGCATGCAAGGCCAATGAGTGGGATTACACTACACATACCAAAACCAAGCATGAGGTGACTTCACCAACAAAAATCAGAGTTGTAATATGGTAAAATAACACCAAAAACATGCTGAGATGGTAGCCCCAAAAGCTTAGGTGAGCATGCATACATATTGGCTCATAAGTGAAGCATAAGGCACAACTCTCCAAAAGCATTGAAAGAGTGAAACATGTAAGAGTATATCTACACTACATGCACTGAAATCATGTGAGAGATGAGGCCAAAGCATGCAAACAACTCAAGTAAAGCATGCTAGAGACTTTGAAACTCAAAGCTAGTGAGCAAGATTACATTATGGCTATGCAAAGCAAGGCATGCATGACCAAAACCACTTAAAACAGAGCTTAAGCATGGAAAAACATGAGTAAAAGCTTGTTGGAGCAGAGTTGAAACATGCTAAAGTGATAGGCCAAAACACCAAGTGAGCTAGGCTAGCATGCAAGATTGCACTACAAGTGTGTGAAGCATGCAAGAGGCAACCAAGCCAACCCAAGATAGAGTTATGACATGGCAAATAATGGCTAAAAACATGCTTGAACTAAGCAAATTCAAGGCACAAAGACATGCTACTTTGCAAGGCTACAAGTAGGATTATACTACAAATGCAATAAGCATGCAAGAGGTGACCAAGACAGCCAAAAATAGAGTTAAGGCAGGTCTGAAAAGTCACAAAAATGAGCCTAAACAAAGCCACTAAGAAGTAGAAACACATGCTCTTTTGATGGGCTATCAACACATGCAAACAAGAGAAGAGGAGGGGAGACAACCCCCACCTATTTGGGACCTCAAAACCACTTTTCTACCACTGAAATTCCTCTGAGTTTTAGTGGTAAAAAATCCAAAAGAGGTGGTCCCAATAGCTTTAAAAGATAGCAAGAAGTTAAGCAGATAAGACACAAGAGAGTGAGAGACACCCCTAACTCAAACAAGGCCTCAAATAATCTTTTAAAACACTTTAAAACAAAGGTTTTTGCAGTTGAAGGTTAAGCCAAAAGAAGCCTGCAAAGGTGGCTAAGTATGCAATCAAAACAAAGCTTTAAATGGGGAATAGGACTCACCCTTGAAGAACAACAAGAACAGCCACTTCTGAGGCAAAAACAAGCCAAAATCACTCAAATGCAACCTCCAAGAACCTCAGCTCAAGAGTGAAGGTGTTTCACTAGGTGTTTAGTGCAAAAATGTGAACAAAACTCACTTTAAGGCACAAAATAGCACAAATATAAAGAGAGAGGGAGAAATATATATATATAGAGAGAGAGGGATATGTTTAGCCCTAAAAATTCTCAACCTCTGGAAAGGGAGAGGGTCCTTCCCTCTTATAGAATTCCAAGCCTCAAGCTTGTTGAATAAGGTAGAAGCTTGGTGCAATCCTCCCATACACATGTATGGATGATGCCTTCTGTGCCCAACAACTGGCACAGTTGGCAACAAAAATATCTAAAAAAGCAGAAAAAAATGTGTAGGCCACTTGGGGAAAAGTGGCCTACAACCAGCAAAAGTGGCCGATAGTCCCTCCCCTCCCTCTAGGCAAGGGTAAACAAGGTATGGTCCAAAAACAAACCAAAAGGAAAGGATTCAAGAGGCCACAAGACAAGGCACTCAGCCGGAGGCTCCAGAAACTAGCCTACGGGCCACTACAAGTGGCATACAAGAGAGATAAGTAGCCAATAGCTACAAAAAGTGGCCTACAAGCCCCTCTCTCCCTCCAGGCCAAGGCACCAAGGCAATGGTCCAAAAGCAAACCAAAAAGAAAAGAGCTAAGAGGCCCCGAGACAAGGCACTCAGCCGAAAGCTCCGAAAACTAGCCTATCGGCCACTACAAGTGGCCTACAAGAGGGAAAAGTAGCCTACAGCTACAAAAAGTGGCCTACATGCCTCTCTCTCCCTCCAAGCAAAGGTACCAATGCATGGCCCCAAAGCAAGGCCAAAACACAAAGAGTTTAAAGGCTCAAAGACAAGGCGCTCGGCCGAGACCTTCAGACACTCAAAACTAGCACAAACATGTGCAATCACCGAGTGCACAAACGATGACATCAAAGTCTTGAGGTCGGTCAAAAATGGGGTGTCTACAGTTTGTTTTTGTCCCAACAAAAATATGCCTCTAATATTTTAATCAAGGCAGGTCTTGCAGAATGTAAGCCTTGCTTCTCTCCTTTGTCTCTCAAACCTCCCTCTTCTTCTTCTGATGATTCTTTGCCATTTCATAATCCTTCTCTCTATAGGAGTATTGTGGGAGCTCTTCAATATCTTACTCTTACCCATCCTGATCTTTCCATTGCTGTTAACATGGCCTGTCAACATATGCATATGCCTACTATGACTAAAAAAAAATTTAGTCGCTAAAAATAAAAAAAAAATATTTTAGTCGTCGTATATTAAGTTTTGGCTACTAAAACAATTTAGTCGTCAAATGTAAAATAAAAAATTATTTTTTTTATCTTTTGGTCTCCAAAAAACGTATTTTTAGCGACAAAAAAAGATTTTAGTCGCCGTGTGTTGAGTTTTGGCTATTAAAACAATTTAGTCGCCGAATGTAAAATAAAAAATTATTTTAATCTTTGGCAACCAACAGTTTGGTAGCCAAAAACATATTTTTAGCGACAAAAAAATATTTTAGTCACCGTATATTGAGTTTTGGCTACTAAAACAATTTAGTCGCCGAATGTAAAATAAAAAATTATTTTTTTTATCTTTGGTGACTAAAATTTTGGTCGCCAAAAACATATTTTCAGCGACAAAATAATATTTAGTTGCTAAAAAACTAAAATATTTGAAGGGTGACATTTTAAATTTTGGGGGATTTATAAAATTAATTGGCGACTGAAAATATTTAGTCGCTAATGGTGTAATACATATATATATTTGGTTTTCAAACCCAAACCAGCTCCTTTGTCTCTGTCTTCAGCGTCTCTTTCTCTCTCTCCCTCTCCGCTGCTCCTCTCCCCTCCATCGTTGTCGTTGGCAATCGGAGCACCGATTCACCTCGTTGTTGGTCACCGTCGCCTGAGATCCATCACCCAAGGAAGCTCGATCGGCGCCTCCTCCCTCGCAGCTCCTCGGATTGCAAGGTTTTTATCTTCCTCTCTCTAATCGACTGATATATATATATAATAATAATCTTTACACCGATTGTTGCTTAAACATATCGATCTGATCCATTGATCTTCCTCTCTCTAATCTGTAATTATAGTCAGCTTCTTACTTTCCAATAATAGAACTCAGATTCTTACTGTGAGAAGTAATCAACTAATAATAGAACAATTACAATGGTGAAACAAATACGACTCCTCACTGTGCATATATATCACATTGTGTATCCCACTCTTTCTCATTTAACAAAGCACATGCAATGTTTTTGTGTTTTTGTTTTTACTCTTCCAACGGTTCAACCCATCCCATAAATGTAGGCATGATGATAGAGATTTTGATATTTATGTGTCTGTATTGTCTTGGTGTTTGTTATTGCATTCACAAATTTCGCACACCATCTGTTTGACAATATGTCCATAAGAGTCAAACAAGTGGGTTCAAGTGAGTGTTCATCAACTTTGATCTCTCTTTGATTCTGTGTTTCTCCCTCTCTGTTTTGGTTTCCGAGCTCAATCAATTCATTTGAATTGGGAATTGGTGTGTTATGTTTTGTTAGATGTTTGATTTGGGTTTTGTTAGTTTTATATCAATGTTTAGCTTGATTTTGATATGGGTTGTTTGCTTTTGTACTAAATAATTGATTTAATGTTTCTATGAACTCATAACTTCATTTATTATGACCTAAGAACATTTTTGGTAATATTTGGTAAAATTAAGGACTTTCTGAGTTGATAACATAGTGTGTGTCAAACAGTATTAACATTAACAACTTGCCCGAAAACAGTTGGAGCAGAAGAGTTAGCGACTAAAGAAGCCCCCATATTTGTGTAAAAATTTTACATACAGCAAATCAGTTAAATAATAACCAGATGTCCCGCTTCCATCTCCATACTGAAATGAATCACCACACTGATTACTCTGTGAAGAGCAGTCAACAGCTGCAGCTTGAACTACAGAAGCACATATTGGGTTAGAGCAAGAAACAAGAGACGCAGTTGACGAACTAAGTATGATGTGATATATGAACTCCACCCGTCCTAAAATAAATAAATAAATAAAGCGGAGAATAAATAATAAATAAGTCAATAAAGATAATAAAAAATTTTAGGAGTGTAATATGGGGAGGCGATATTGGTTAATAATAATTGCATATGTGAAGTTATAATTCTGTCAATTGTTGGTATTTCTCTCTTTCTCATGCTGGTAGGCAAGATTTAAGCCTAGGGCCCTAATCAATCTATACCCCACCGGTTGATGACCTGAGCCAAGACCTTAGAGCGGTTTTCTTCTCTGTTCTATGTATATCAGTGTATACAGCTCACTTTGTTTTATTTTTATTTGGACAATGCATGTGATCATATTGTCTGCCCCTACCAAACTCCTAAACAAGCTTTTACTTACTTTGTTTATGAACAGACATCCAGCAGCAAAATCAACGACCCTTTGAGAGGAAATTAATAGGGGAATCAAGTCTGGTAACATTACACCAGATGCTTCAAATATCAGGTTCTCAGATAAGGTACTTGATGAGCAAAAGCATGCCATCAGGATTGCTGATGAGAAGGTTGCTTTTGCTGTTCAAGCATATGAGTTGGTACAAAACATGGCACTCTGTCATTCCGTCTCTGCTAAGTGACCACATTTGTTATAATGATGATTAGCATATGTGGTGGTTCCATAATTCTTAGCTTTTTTTTTTTTTTTTAATTTTTTTAATTCATTGATTGTTAGAGGCTAAAATATCTTAGTGGATATCTTGTTCCTGAATTTCCTTTTGACTCAACTCAACAAGCCTTAACCCCATTTTCTGTAGGTTGGCTACATGGATTGGTCATTAGTTGGCATTATTCAAAGCCACATCCCAACTCCTTTAGTTCAGTTTCTTATTTTTTTGACTGGACAGTAGTTTTGAAGCCTAGCTGGTATTTGGGTGGCATCCCAATTAACCTAGGGCTGACCCCTTAGTGCCTCTTGAATATAATCTTTTTAGTTACAAAAAAAAAAAAAAGGTTAAAAAATGGCGAATAAATTGGAATAATATAAGATTTCTCGAACCTCTTGCCTTTTGTTCTTTTTTGCCAGAACTAAGGAAAAAGTATTTCTTACAATCTGTTTATACATAAAATGCACAAATGCTCTCCTAAGAAATACACATAATTGTAATACATGTAATCAGTCTTGCTTCAGTGAAATTAATGTGCTCATGTTTGCTCTATTGCAGAGGAATCTGAGACGGACAGTGAGGAATCTGATGTTAGTGGTTCTGATGGGGATGACACGTCTTGGATTTCTTGGTTTTGCAATTTGCGAGGAAATGAATTTTTTTGTGAAGTTGATGATGAATACATCCAAGATGATTTTAATCTTTGTGGGTTAAGCAGCCAAGTTCCATATTATGATTATGCACTGGATCTAATTCTAGATGTTGAATCCTCTCATGGTAAGTATTTCAATATATTCAAGTCAAATTACTTTCAAACTACGTATGTCCAGAGTGTAGTCTTTGAGGTGTCTTGACTTATGAACATCATTATCAACTCACTTTACAGCAATAAAGATATCTTCTTTAGGGAATATATTTGGCATGGTAGTCAATATATTTGTGTATGGAGGACATGTTTTGGTATGATTCTCTGTTTTGTATGAAATAATATTATTATTTTAGGTTGGAATGTACTTAATTTGTATGAAATTTGACATTAAAAGTTATTCTTTTTTTGATAGTTGGAAGTGAAATGAATGCAAATTGCGGAATGATTGATAATATATGTATTGTTTTATTTATATATATGATACAGGTTGCATGGAATACATACATGTTGTGGACAAATTAATTAAAAAATAAAATAAAATCATGTTTTGGGCGACTACACAATTAGTAGCCAAAAATGAAGTAAATATTTTTAGCGACTAAATAGTTAGTAGCTAAAAATAAAATAAAATGGAAAAAAAAACTTTTGTTTAGTAGCTAAAAATAAAAATAAAATGAAGAAAAACTTTTGGCTAAAGCTAAAATAAAAGTACACTTTAGGCGATTAAGAATTTAGTAGCTAAAAAAAATAAAATGAAAAAAATAAAAAAATAAGATGAAAAAAAACCTCTTTGGCTACTAAAACTTTAGTTGCCGTAGATACTTCAAATTTTGGCGACCAAAGTTTTAGTAGCGGAAAATAAGATTTTTGGCGACTAAAAATATTAGTCGCCATTTATAGGACTTTTGGCTACTAAATATTTTTTTGTCTCCAATACCTTCCTCGACAACCTTCCTGTGACCAATCCGGTGACCAAAATATTTAGTCGGGCAAAATTTTTGGCGCCTAAAATTGTACGTTTGGCGACTAAAAATTTAGTCGCCAAAAATGAAATTTGTTGTAGTGATTGTTCTGACAATATTATCTTTGGAAAATGGTTTTGCATTTTAGTTTTTTTCCCCTCAACTTTGAACCAAAATTAAGAAGTAGGTCTCACGCATCCATTGTGGCGGGTTGATAGTGCAACATGTTCATGTCCGTGTGGAGATGAACACCAAGCTCATTGGTGATCCTGGCCCTGCTAAGTTGGTGGGAGTGCTAAGATCATGGATGTAATTTATAGGCTTCATATAATTGTATTTGGCCCCTCTAATTTTAATTTTTATTTTTATTTTTATTTATGCATATAACATTTTGTAGAATCATTATAATTTTTTTGTACTGTTAAAATAAATTATTATAATTATGTTACAAAGGGATGCAATACAATAAAAGTTTTATTCACAAATTACTATAGTTGTATAACAACCTATTATGATTATGTTATGAATATTAAATTATTGCATACAATTATTGTGAAAAAAGTTATTTAATTATTATGATTTTGTTACCAATTATTATAGTGTAGTTTTGAAGGGGCATATTGCATGCATTTTTAAGAGTGTATACCATAGTTTTGCTCATTTTATTTTCTTCAAAAAAAAAAAAAAAAAAGCCAAATATTTTCATTTTTCATTTATTAGTATGTGATAATTTCAAAATTTTTTATACACTATGTGATATGTAATTCATTATCATTCATGTACAAGATAAATATTACTTCTCATTTGCATTTTTCTAGTAGTAAATCATTAAAATTTAAGTTCATGGAATACATTTTTTGTAATTATTTTTTACATTAGTTTTAATAGTGATTTGTCGTTTTACTCATTTAAAATTAGACTTAATCCGCCCGCTTAGACTTATTTAAAACTTTACTTTTGCCCTCCCCCTCCCCCTCCCACTTCCCCAATATTGTAATCCTGGCTCCACCCGTTACCAAACTTGATTTTGATCAAAATTATCAAGGAGTAAATGAAAAATTGATTCCAAAAATCACTCATTAAAACTTTAGTTGAACAATATTAACTATGTAAAGTTTTATCCCAGAATAATAGACTAGATGTTTGTTTAAAACTTTTTTTTGAACAACGAAAGTTAGTGCTAGGAGTCAGATTAATACTTATGGGAGTTAATCTTTACACCCTTACAAGCACCAAGTGTTTGCCTCCTAATTCAACTCTTATAGAGAAAGTTAAACCCATAGACCTTCTCCTTAGGACTAAACCCTTAGGAGAGTCATAGTGACCAACTAAGTTAGACCTAATTGATTTTTATTATAAACTTTTGACTAGTTTTGTCCCACAATTGAATACTAGCATTGTTTTTTATGCCTTATTCTTGACACACCTGTATAGTCTAATTTTCGTAAAATTTTGCCTTGAACCTTTTAGGCTTATTTGCTCAAGTCGGTTTTCTCCTCGAATTGCTAAAAAGGAAGATTGTTAAAGTCTACAGTCTATATCAAGTGGACAATTCGTTAAACAAATCTAGTTAAATTGTAATTGTTTTAATTTCAGTTGTATTTATTTTGGAAAAGTGCAAGTTGTATCAGTATTGGCGTTAGAGTTGGAGGTAAATTGTTCATTTCTTGGGTACAACAAATCAAAGATTCCCACACTAACTACATTGTGCCACATATGTTGAGGAACCATTTAAGCAATAAAACATTGTAGAAAATCTTTGGATTTTCATAGCTCATGCAGACTTTCCATATCTCGAGCAAAAGAGTGACAATTTTACAAATTTCGGGTTATGGATGGAATTGGTCTTCAAGTCATCCTCACGTTGTATTTGGTTGAGAGATTTAAGAATAGATTTGGAAACGGAAAGAAAAATATGTGTGAATTTAGATGAAATATATAAATAAAATATGAGGTTAGAGAAGAAGAAAATGAGTTTGGAGTCGTATATATTTCAGAGCTGAAGATTGATGATGTCTCCAAGCATTCAAACCATTGTTTCATTTGTTGTGTATTAATGTATATATGGTATGTATTCGTACATATATTAGGTATTGATTTCATAGATATATTAGGTATTGCCATAGTTAGGTCTCTTATAGGATACTCTTTCTCATAGTTAGATTTCTAGAATATGAGCTTGAATGCATGAATTTGTTATGTTAGAATGAGTTTGATGGGAGATTGGGGCATGCATGTGATTTATTTGTGAAATTGAGCTTCATTGGGTTGTAATTTGGGGTTTATACCATGTTAGTATAATTATATTTGATATGTGAGCCATTGCATGCAAGAAATGTTGGTTTGAATGTTGAAAGGGAGCTCAAGAACACATTCTGAATTTTCCAGAATTTTGAGGTCTGCTCGAGCGGGGTATTTCACGCTTGAGCGGGTAGCTTTGTAGGCAGGCCTTCCGCTCGAGAGCCCTATTTCATGCTCGAGCTTATTTTTTATGCAACCAGTACTTTTGCAGGCCTTAAGGGTCCGCTCGAGCGGGGAAGTCCACGCTCGAGCGGGGTCCCTATTTCTGAAAGTTTTGTATGCTCGTTCTGTGTTTCGTTTTCCGTTCTCTTTCACTTGCAAGCACTCTTAGGCATGTATTAATCATTATAAATGAATTAAAGAGATAAGAATAAAGCCTAAAGAGGAATATGTGAATTAAGGAACAGATTGAATTGTTAGTGACCCCCTTTTGTGTTCATGGAATGTGTAAGGTCGAGCTCTAGGGCAAACCAACCAACCGATCACTGTGAGTAATATCTTATCAAAGATATCTGAAATATATTGTTGTCCATTTGCTTACTTCTATGTAAGTGTTATGAATTCGTCGATTTGATTGAGGGACAACGTTTTGACATAAATGAATGGGCCGAAGGCCGTTTTGACATAAATGAACGGGCCGAAGGCCGTTTTGACATAAATGAACGGGCCGAAGGCCGTTTTGATATAAATGAACGGGCCGAAGACCGTTTTAACATGAATGAGTGAGCCGAAGGCCGTTTTGACATGAATGAATGGGCCAAAGGCCGTTTGACATAAATGAGTGGGCCGAAGGCCGTTTTGACATGAATAAGTGGGCCGAAGGCCGTTTTGACTTAAATAAATGGGACAATGGCCATTTTGACTAGAATGAATGGGCCAGAGGCCGTTTTGACACAAATGCAAGTTTGAATGGGCCAAAGGCCAGTTTGTTATGGAAAGATAAATGGGTCAAAGGCCAGTATGTTTGGAATCACAGTCACTCGATTTAAATTATCTCTATATATGTTAAATACAAATATGAATTGGGCCTAAGGCCGTTTGGAGCATGTTGTTCTACATATCGTTTGTATAACTTCTGTATTTGATATTATTCAATGGGCTATCGCTCACGCTCATTCATGTGTTTGTAGGTGAGCCAAGAGAAGTCCAAACCCAGCCCCAGTGAAGTCTGTCAGGAATAACAAAGGTTTTGGAGAGTCACCTCTTGTGTTTCACGCAAGAGACCCATCCTTGCCATTTTGATATGTATTATATTCTGTCATGTGAGTGAGGACTTTGTGTATATCTGTATATAGTTGAGATGGGTTGACTTAGACTCGAATAATCCTGTTGTGCAGAACTTTTTGGTACTACGTTTTTGTTGTGAGTTATTAACGTACATATGTATGGTTTGTTTTGATGTGCATATAAGCACGACTCTATGGACAAAATTTTAAATTTTTGTTTCCGTTTGGCCCCTATACTCTGATGAGTTATGTCTGTTTTGGTTTGAGGCCGTAGGTAATCTCAGGATTACTGGCAGGTTATGTCCTTAACCCATAGGGGCGGGTTCGGGTCATGACAGAGTGGTATCAGAGCACGAGTTAATAACTCACACACTTGTCCAAAAGAGCAATAAGCGTCTAGAAAAGATCTAGGATGCATTCATAAGTATAATTTTAGAAGCATAGATGATATGCTTAACTGTTTGATATGAACTTTGAAAGCATCAAGAATATACTTAAGTGTTTTGATTTGAGCAATTATGGGCTATAAGTTGTAATTTACTTGCATTGCAACTATCTGAATATGTATGCTCTTTAGTACATACATACTTGTGAATCTCTTGTATGAAGTATAATGCAACTTTAATCAGATGGTGAGAATAAGAGGAGATGAAATAGATGAGTCCTCTACTGCCAGAATAGACAGAATGGAAAGGCTGATACAGGAAATGACTGAAACTTTGAGACAGCAACATGAGTGGCAACAACAGTGGCAGCAACCACATCCGCCACCTCCACCTCCACCTCCACCTCCACCTCCGGCACCACCCGTGCCAGATAATCAGAATGATGATCGGATAATAGCTCTCACCAAAGAATTCAAGAAGATGAAACCACCTCAATTCCATGAGGGATTAGATCCGTTGAAAGCCGAAGCATGGGTCCTCAGCATTGAGAAACTATTTGAACATTGAGAAACTGTTTGAAGTGTTCCCCTGTTTAGAGACACAGAAAGTGCTTCTAGCCACTTTTATGCTAGAAGACGAGGCAAGAAGATGGTGGATGTTAATGCGAGAAAATCACAAGGATGTTGACTGGGTGAAATTTTTAGAAATTTTCTATGACAAGTACTTTCTGCAGTGTGTTCGGGATAGAAAAGTAGCAGAGTTCATGGAACTAAAGCAATATAGTATGACAGTGGCTGAGTATGAGGCCAAATTCACTGAATTGGTCAGGTTTGCATCACATGTGATTGACACAGACTATAAAAAGGTGAGGCATTTTGAAGGTGGGCTTCGAAGTGACATCCTAGAAAGAGTGAATGTCTTGAAGCTAGAAACCTACATTGGGGTGCTAGACAGGGCTATCATGTCAGAGGCTAACATAGCTAGACAAGCTAAGCCAACAACAGAATGGAAAGGCAACAAAAGACAAGGCTTCTTTTCAAAGAAGAAATTTTTGAAAAAGCAAAACACGGGCTCCTCTAATACTTCAAATTCTTTCTGAGACACGGCTCCCATGTGCAACATTTTGAGCAAAAGGCACCGTGGAGTTTGTTACCGTGCATCAGGAGCCTGTTTCAAATGTGAAAAACAAGGGCATATAGCCCGAGAGTGTAATCAGAATGGTGGAAAGATAGCTGCTAGTGCCACTGCATCGATCCCAAAGCCGGGAAATACTTTGAGATCCGCTACCACCGGGGATACCCTGAGACAGGGAAGGGTTTTCGCACTTGTTCCGAGTGATACACGGAATGCCAATGCAGTTGTTTCAGGTACTATTTCTATATGTAATCAGGATGCTTTTGTGTTAATTGACTCCGGATCCACACACTCTTTTGTGACATATGCATTTGCATCTAGATTGAATAGACCCTTAGAATTACTGCCATATCTGCTATGTGTGTCTGCTCTATTTGGGGAATCTGTATTGTGTGAATCTATATACCGATTTTGTGATATGCGTTTTGAGGATGCTATCCTATATGTAGATTTGTTGCCCTTGAACTTTAGGCATTTTGATGTAATTTTGGGCATGGATTGGTTGACCAAGTATTGTGCCACCATTGATTGTGTGACAAAACGGGTTGTGTTTAAACCACCAGAACAGAAAGAGATTGTGTTTGTGGGAAATGAGGTAGTGTCTCCACCTTATTTGATATCTGCAATGAAAGCATGTAAACTGATCAGAAAAGGGTGCCAGGGTTATTTGTGCTATGTGTTGTCTAAACAATCTGTGAATGTTGAATTCAATGATATTCCTATTGTTAGAGAATTTCCAGATGTGTTTCCAAATGAATTATCAAGGGAATTGGTAGACAGGGAGATAGAATTTACTATTGAGACTGTGCCAGGCACCCAGCCCATTTCTAAAACTCCATACAGAATGGCTACCGCCGAAATGAAAGAATTGAAAGAACAGTTGCAAGACTTGCTTGACAAGGGGTTTATCTGACCTAGCACTTCGCCTTGGGGTGCACCGGTGTTATTTGTGAAAAAGAATGATGAAACTTTGCGTTTGTGCATCGATTACTGGGAATTGAATAGGGTAACAATAAAGAACAAATACTCCCTACCCCGTATTGTTGATTTATTTGACCAGTTGCAGGGATCACAGGTGTTTTCTAAGATTGATTTGAGGTCCGGGTGTCATCAGTTGAAAGTAAAGGCAGAAGATGTTGAGAAAACAGCGTTTAGAACAAGGTATGGTCATTTTGAGTTTCTTGTTATGCCATTTGGAGTGACTAATGCTCCGGCAGCATTTATGGACCTAATGAACCGAATTTTTAAAACCTACCTCGATGAGTTTGTTATGATTTTCATTGATGACATTTTGATATATTCTAAAGATAGACTTGAACATGAACATCATTTGAGAACTGTTCTACAAATACTTCGGGAAAGGAAATTATTTGCTAAACTAAAGAAATGTGAGTTTTGGTTGGATAAAGTTGTGTTCTTAGGGCATGTGATCAACAAGGAAGGAATCTCAATAGACCCACAGAAAATAGAGGCGATTGTGAATTGGCCTACACCGACTAATGTGATAGAAGTCCATAGTTTCATGGGCTTAGCTGGGTACTACAGGAGGTTTGTGAAAGACTTTTCGAAATTAGCTGCGCCTCTCACCCAATAGACACGTAAAGGGCAACCGTTTGAATGGGACGACGAAAGTGAATCTGCCTTCCAAGAACTGAAAACAAGATTGACCACTGCACCAATCTTGACACTACTTTCAGGTACGGAAAATTTTGTAATTTTCAGTGATGCGTCTTATAAAGGTTTGGGTTGTGTGTTAATGCAGAACAGAAAGGTTATTGCTTACGCCTCCAGATAATTGAGGCCACATGAAAAGAACTATCCAACACATGACCTAGAATTGGCCGTAGTTGTTTTTGCTTTGAAAATTTGGCGGCATTATCTGTATGGAGCAAAATGTGAAGTCTACACGGATCACAAAAGTCTGAAATACTTCTTCACACAGAAAGAGTTGAATATGCGACAGAGGAGATGGCTGGAATTGATAAAAGACTATGATTTAGAGATTTAGTATCACCCCGAAAAAGCTAATACAGTTGCTGATGCCTTGAGCAGAAAATCAACGGGGAGTTTGGCTTGTTTGCTTACTGAACAGAGGGAGATTTTACAAGACTTTGAGAAGTCTGAAATTGAAGTGGTAATATGTGAACAGGGCGGATTGATAGCCGCTATTACAGTTGAGTCGGCAATCATTGATGAAATCAAACAGAAACAGAAGGAGGATGAATTCCTCAAGAAAGTAATTGATGAATTTGAGACAAGTCCGAAAGCAGAGTTCAGTATTGAAAATGGAGTGTTGAAATTTCGAAACAGAATGTGTATCCCATATATTCCGGAACTAAAGAAGAGGGTTTTAGATGAAGCCCACAGATTCGTATTTGCTATGCATCCGGGTAATAATAAAATGTATCGGGATTTGAAACAAACCTATTGGTGGCCTAAAATGAAGAAAGAGATTGCAGAATATGTGTCCAAATGTCTTCAGTGTCAGCAAGTTAAAGCTGAACATCAGAAACCAGACGGTCTACTTCAACCTCTTCCTATTCTTGAATGGAAGTGGGAGCACGTGACTATGGATTTCGTTGTTGGCCTACCTCGGACTTCTCGAGGTATGGATTCTATTTGGGTTGTAGTTGATAGACTGACTAAATCTGCTCATTTTTTGCCAGTTAGAACTACGTTTAATGCTTATAGATTGGCTACCATTGATGTTGATGAAATTGTCCGTCTACATGGAGTTTCGGTATCTATTGTGTCGGATAGAGATCCGAAATTTGTGTCTAGATTGTGGAAGAGTTTGCAGGAAGCTATGGGGACAGAACTAAGGTTCAGTACTGCATTCCACCCATAGACAGATGGGCAATCAGAACGAACAATACAGACTTTGGAAGATATGTTTCGAATGTGTGCTTTGGATTTTCAGGGGAGTTGGGAAGATTATTTGCCACTTGCAGAATTTACTTACAATAGCAGCTTCCACTCCAGCATCGGTATGGCACCATATGAGGCTTTGTATGGTAGGAGGTGTAGATCACCTATTTGTTGGACAGAGGTCGGGGATAGAGCTTTGCTTGGGCCTGAAATTGTGCAAGACACTTCTGAGAAAATCAAGATTATTCGGCAAAGGCTCAAAACAGCTCAGGACTGACAAAATAATTATGCAGATGTTCGGAGGAGACCTCTTGAGTATGAGATTGGTGACCATGTGTTCATTCGTGTTTCCCCGATGAAAGGCCAAGTCAGATTTGGGAAAAAGGGCAAGTTGTCGCCCCGTTATTTTGGGCCGTTTCAGATTCTGGAAAGGCTTGGTCCAGTCGTTTATAGAGTTGCTTTGCCACCGGGATTTGAGCAAATCCATAATGTGTTTCATGTGTCGATGTTGAGGGGTTACCACCGAGACCCGTTCCATGTGATTGATTATCACCGGGTAGCTATTGATGAAAATATGGAATATGCTGAATGGCTGAAACGAATCGTTGATCGGCAAGTGAAACAATTGAGAAGCAAGTCCATCCCAATGGTGAAAGTGGAATGTAAAGAGCATTATGGGACGGATGCCACGTAGGAAAAAGAGGAGAAAATGCGACTACGCTATTCACATTTATTTCCCGACGAAGGTAAATTAAGTTTGGAGGACCAAACTTCCTAAATGGGGGAAGACTGTGATATCCCTATTCCGTAATATGTTAATTGGTCCTTAATATGAATGTGATTATGTGTATTGATATGATTTTGTGAACCATTATATGAAAATATGTGGTTTTGAATTTCTATTTGTTCACTGTAGGAATATCTGTTTAATTTTCCGCTTCGAAAATTTAATTGAAGGCCTTATCGGCCACGGAACCCGAAATTGGTCGCGCCATTGTGATTGGCATAATTTTTAGAGCCTACGGTGAAATTTAATTAAAAATTTATTCGGGTCGGATTAAATCGATTAAATTGATGAATTAAGTGCCCAATTATTTTATAATGAAATAATGTGTTGAGTGGGGCTAAAAAGGGCCTTATTATAATCAATTCCTCTCCCTTATATCATTTTGGCTAATGCTAACTCAAGAAAGAAAGGAGAGGGTCGGCCTTAGAGAGAGAGAGAGAGAGAGGGAGAGAATTGTATAGTTTTGGCTCAAGGCTTGGAAATCTTGAAGATTAAGTCCAAGAATTGACTAGAGTTTGGAAGATTAAGCTCTTTGGTGAGTAATTCATGTATTTTTTTTTTGTTATCATCTTGTGAATTCAAGTTTGAAAGAGGGTCAAGAACATGGATTAGTTTGATCATAAGGAAATTGAGTTGAATTTGTTGTAATGAAGACCCATATGTGCATGCATGTGTGTAATTGCTTTGAATATTGCATGTTTGAGCTCAAAGGGTATGATCCATGTAAATTTGTAGTTGAAGCTCATGTTTTAATTACCTTTTCATCATCTAAGTTGAGAGTAAGGGTTATATAGCACATGCATGTACAATTCATGAGAATATGAGCTTGAATGCATGAATTTGTTATGTTAGAATGAGTTTGATGAGAGATTGGGGCATGCATGTGATTTATTTGTGAAATTGAGCTTCATTGGGTTGTAATTTGGGGTTTATACCATGTTAGTATAATTATATTTGATATGTGAGCCATTGCATGCAAGAAATGTTGGTTTGAATGTTGAAAGGGGGCTCAAGAACACATTCTGGATTTTCTAAAATTTTGAGGTCCGCTCGAGCGGGAGAACCGCCGCTCGAGCGTAAATTACGTGCTTCCAGTACTTTTTGCAGACTTGGTGTCCGCTCGAGCGGGGTATTTTACGCTCGAGCGGGGAGCTTTGTAGGCAGGCCTTCCGCTCGAGCACCCTATTTCACGCTCAAGCTTATTTTTTATGCAACCAGTACTTTTGCAGGCCTTAAGGATCCGCTCAAGCGGGGAAGTCCACGCTTGAGCGGGGTCCCTGTTTCTGAAAGTTTTGTAAGCTCGTTCTGTGTTTTGTTTTCCATTCTCTTTCACTTGCAAGCACTCTTAGACATGCATTAAGCATTGTAAATGAATTAAAAAGAAAAGAATAAAGCCTAAAGAGGAATATGTGAATTAAGGAATGGATTGAATTGTTAGTGGCCCCCTTTTGTATTCATGGAATGTGTAGGGTCGAGCTCCAGGGCAAACCAATTAACCGATCACTGTGAGTAATATCTTATCAAAGATATCTGAAATATATTGTTGTCCATTTGCTTACTTCTATGTAAGTGTTATGAATTCGTTGATTTGATTGAGGGACAATGTTTTGACATAAATGAATGGACCGAAGGCCGTTTTGACATAAATGAATAGGCCGAAGGCCGTTTTGACATAAATGAACGGGCTGAAGGCCGTTTTGACATAAATAAATGGGCCGAAGGCCGTTTTAACATGAATGAATAGGCCAAAGGCCGTTTGACATAAATGAGTGGGCCGAAGGCCGCTTTGACATGAATGAGTGGGCCGAAGGCCGTTTTGACTTAAATAAATGGGCCAAAGGCCTTTTTGACTAGAATGAATGGGCCAGAGGCCGTTTTGACACAAATGCAAGTTTAAATGGGTCAAAGGCCAGTTTGTTATGGAAAGATAAATGGGCCAAAGGCCAGTATGTTTAGAACCACAGTCACTGGATTTAAATTATCTTTATATATGTTAAATACAAATATGAATTGGGCCCAAGGCCGTTTGGAGCATGTTGTTATACATATCGTTTGTATAACTTCTGTATTTGATATTATTTACTGGGCTATCGCTCATGCTCATTCATGTGTTTGTAGGTGAGCCAAGAGAAGTCCAAACCCAGCCCCAGTGAAGTCTGTCAGGAACAACAAAGGTTTTGGAGAGTCAACCCTTGTGTCTCACACACGAGACCCGTCCTTGCCATTTTGATATGTATTATATTCTGTCATGTGAGCGAGGACTTTGTGGATATCTGTATATACTTGAGATGGGTTGACTTAGACTCGAATGATCCTGTTATGCAGAAATTTTTGGTACTACATTTTTGTTGTGAGTTATTAACGTACATGTGTATGGTTTGTTTTGATGTGCATATAAGCACGACTCTATGGACAAAGTTAAATTTTTGTTTCCGTTTGGCCCTATACTCTGATGAGTTATGTCTGTTTTGGTTTGAGGCCGTAGGTAATCTCAGGATTACTGGCCAGTTATGTCCTTAACCTATAAGGGCGGGTTCGGGTCATGACACCTTTAAACTGTCTCGACATTGATTCCGGTTAGCGCCTACATCAGTCCGACAAGACCCCTTGAAACTGTCCTGACATTGATTCCAGTTAGTTCTTACAACGGTCCAACATGACCTTAAACTGTCTTGGCATTAATTTCAGTTAATTCCTACAATGGTCCGACACAACTATAAACTGTCTCTCGGCATTAGTATATATTCGTACATATATTAGGTATTGTCATAGTTAGGATACTCTTTCTCATAGTTAGATTTTTAGTAGGATACTCTTTCTCAGCCTATATATACAGACCTTCTATTGCATAGGATATTCATTCAATACAATACATATTATTTTCTCTTTCTACTGTTCTAACATTGTGAAAGCTTCCATGGATTCCAAAGGTGCTCTTATATATAAAGTTTCACGGAGTTGATAATTGGTAGATCAAGCATGGAGAATTGACATATCAAAAATAATAATAAAAAAAAAGCACGGAGAATTGAGAATATTAAACGCGGTTTGTGGATTCAATGGTGTTTATTCATTATGGTGCTTGTTTTGAGTGCTCTTGTGGCTTTTTCCAGTTGGATTTTTTACATAAAAAAATTACAAATGTCTTCTAATTGGGAATTGAAGTAAACAAAATTATATATATAGGCGAATCAATCAGATTTTTCATCTTTAGAATGCAAGTAGAAGATCTGCATTAAAATCCATTTTCAAAAGAACAACTTGACTGATTCAAATAGAACTAAACCGCTTTTATGAAGAAATTAGGTAGTCTTTAACAAAATAGTGTTTGAATGGAGAGAGAAATTGCAGTTCTGGTACTAGTCTTCGTTTTGGAAAATGATTGAAGACTGATATAGAAGTTTATTTTACTTTATTAAAAAAAATTATTTTTCAGACTTATTTTATAAATTTAATGATGTGTAAGTTATTTTATAAATTTACTTAAAGTACAGATTATCTTCTGTGGTTTGAAAAATTATAAATACTCATTTATTAGAATTTTTTATTTAACAGAATTAATTAAAAAAATAAAATTCATAATTACTCTCCTATATAATAATAAAATTACCTAAATTATTAATTGAAGCATATTTCTAATATCATTAAAAACTGTTAATTGACTTGATGATTTATTAATAAAAGGGCGATTTGTTATGAAATTAGAAACCTTAGGGGTGGAATGTAATTTTCAAAACTACAGGTGGCGATTCGTATTTTAATTAAATCTTAGGAGGTGTATTTGTAATTTATCCTAAATTAAATGATGTGTAATGTAAGTGATATGATTGGTTAATGATTAAAAAAGATATGAGAAAGAATATTACCTTTAATAGCTTAATTGAATGCCAAAGGGTTTGAAAATTAGGTCTAATTTTTTTGTCTTGAATAGTAATACTTTTTTTTTTCTTTTCTGTTTTTTTTTTTTTTTTTTTTCTTTTTTTGAGGGGAGAAATTAGACTCCATGTCTAATCTAGCATGGAGCCAACGGTTTGATTGAGGATTTGTAGGCTGAATGGGGAGACCCATTAGAGCTTGAATCTCATATATGCTATATTTTGCCATAGGGGGATGCAAGATAGAAATTGGGAGATTGGAATATCATGGAATTAAGTTGTAAAATGACACATTTGTCCTCTAAATATTTGATTTCATTATGTATTGTATGTAATAAAAAAAATAAAATATAAAAACTCAATTATAAAATAAATTTTTGTCCAAGGATATTCAATTATTTATTTAAATCTTATGACACTCTTATGTAATTTAGGCTAAAATCTTATAATTTAGGATGTAATCTTATCTTATCTTATCTGTAAATCTTATAAGATTATATATCTATTACATCCTAAATTATATCTTATCTTAAGATATCTTATGACACTCTTATATCTAAGATATCTAATCCATGATAAGATTTACATTAAAGATAAAATAAATTAAATAATTGAATTCAATAGGATAGTGATTTACAGATATCTAATCCATGAGAAAACAAATATGAGATACACATAATTTCCAACCAAATAGTCCAAGGATTATAAATCCCACAATTAATAATCCGATAAATTACAATCCCTCTTATTCAGTCCGTCTAAAGTTTACACTCTAAACAAATATGGAATTGTGGATGATTTCATTAGATGTTTTGTAAGGGTTTAGGAATTAGTATGTGTATGCACTACTACTTTTTGGGGTTCATGGAGTTTTTAGGTCTTTCAAAATTATGTTTGTGGGTGTCTACCTATTATACTTTATTATCTTTTTAATAAAAGCTTTGTCCCCGAAAAAAAAAATAATTTTTTTTTATTGAGTAAACAATATATCTTATTAAGAGCAATAATTCTTTTCTAATAATTTAACTGATCCAAATCGCTATATCCTATATGTTTTTCTACAGTTTTATGTCACTCTGCATAACAAAGTAGTATGTACACAAAATGGTTAGAAAAAAAAATTATATATACAAATATATATTCAATTATGAGAGGGAGATTTATGATCTAGCTTTGGGCCGTGGAAGGAGCCGGACGGGATAGGGCCAAGCATGTTTGGATCGAGCTAGAGTGGGCTTGTTCAGAATTGGTTTTACTCGGTCGAGGTTCAGGCCCCGTTTAGGCCGAGCTAGCTGGGCTTCCCTGGTGTTAATCTTGCTCGGTCGAGGACCAGGCCCGAAGTCCAGGTCCCATGTTTGGACCGAGCTTACTTGGCCGAGATAATCGCCTGCCAACCCGAGTTCCATGGGTCGCACGTGTAGCTCGGCGGGTAATGCCTTCTGTTCACCGACTCGACTTGTCTTGAGCTCAGTTTTGCCCGGATGCTACCGAGCTCGGCTGTTATGGAGCTCGACAAGTGGAGCACTTAGGCATGTTATGCAGCACAGTCGTGGGAGGCCGAGGCGATGCCGCCGGTCTGCCGAGCTCCCGCCAATGTTGTCTGACGATTTGGTTAGGTGGTGATTGCGGGATTTGTGCTGACTGATGGGAGAGCAGCTCCACGTGTCAAGAGACAATTGGCGCCGTCTGTGGGATGGTTGATATACAAAACCTTGTCTTCCAAGCTCATCTGATCGTCTTCCATGGTGAACAACGACGAAATACCGTTGTCCGCCGTCGACGGTGTTACCCCGGAGTCAGCCAGACGGAGAGACGGAGTCCCCACCATTCTAAACATGGCGGACCTAGAGACTTCCCCAGGAGGACATTCAAGAGACGCACGGGACAAGCGCGGAAGAAGTTTTGGTCACTTGCGGAGCCTAGACGGACACTGGCGGCGAAGAGAATCACACGCCAGACGTCTGGAGCACAAGTTAAGGGACCAAGATGCCGTCATCCGGAGAATGGCGGCGGAGATGGCAGATCTCAAATGGCATGTCAAAGGGAAGGGTGTTGCTGGAGTGGGAGACCACAGTGAGCGCACCCAACCACGCCGTTCAGGTAGTCAGAGCCAGCGGCACACTCCCTCACTTTTTATCACCAGAAGCTATAGGATTGGAGATTCTGATGCGCCTGTAGAGAAGTCTAGCGCACAAGATAGTATCTATCAACCCTCATGTCTGGCGACGACGTCGAGATATTGTTTCTCCACTCGCTCGGAGGACTTGTGGGTAGTCTTGAAGGAGCGGGCTCGTCGGCGAGAAACTCAAAGGGTGCCGGCGCTCCAGCGGCTATCTTACGGGGGTCACGCCAGTGAAGAGGTCATAATGCCGCCACCCCGCCGAGCTATGCCTCTCCTTCCAGACACAGATTTGGCGAGGCTGAGTGCCACTCCCTTCTCCCTGGAGATAGAAACAACACCGCTCCCCGCGGGCTTTCACCAGCCCAAGTTTACGCTCTACGACGGAAAGACCGATCCATACATGCATGTAAGCCACTTCCGACAGGTCATGGCCAGACATAGGCAGAATGACGCTCTTATGTGCCTTATCTTCCCATCGAGTTTGGGCGAGCTGGGCTTGAAATGGTTTGAGAGTCTGCCGGAGGGAAGCATCGAAAGGTGGTAGCAGTTGGCGGAAGCCTTTGTGACTCGTTTCAAGACCAACACAAAAACACCAAAGGAGGTGGACCACCTTCTCAGTGTCAAAATGGAGCCGAGCGACACACTCAAGGCATACAACTCCAGATACTGGGAAACTTTCAATGAGATTTTAGATTGCCCGATCAACTTGGCAATCACCCAATATAAGCGTGGTCTCCCGGTCGGACATAGACTGCGAGACTCGCTTACCATGAGCCAGCCGACATCCATGGGCCAACTAATGCAGTGCATCAATGAGCACATCCGAGTAGAGGATGATGCGGCGGCATCCACTGTGAAGACAACTCCGGTGGTAACAGACAAGAGGTCGGCTGGCAAGGTACACGTGGTTGGACAGGAGACTAACCGTCCAAATGATCGCGCCGAGGAATCTGACCGTGGATCCAATCATCAAAATAGGGGAAGGGGTACCGGGTTGAATACCCCCGCGATGACGTAGCTGATGCTAACAGAAGGTTGAAAGCTCGGACGGGCATCACCACGGTCTTTAAGATTCTGATATATCGCATACTTAGTGAAATCCCTGGCGAGGATTACATCCGGTTTCCTGCTAAGTTAGGCGACGCGCAAAAGGGCTTCAATCCGCGGTACCGCTGCACGTATCACCGGGAGCGAGGACACCGGATAGAGGAATGTTTGCCTCTGAAGCAACACTTGAAGGAGCTAGTCGCAGCCAGACACTTGGATCTTTACATTGGTGGGGGAGTTAAGGCCGCACATCCTGCCCTGGTTGATCCGCATGGGCCGGATGACCTGGAGGGGCCACCTCAAGGAGTGGTTAATGTGATCCACGACATAGTGGAGGCGGCGCGTGTATGCGAGCTCTGTGGAATGATAAAAAAGGCAGAGCACATGAGGGAAGTTTTGTCAGTCCAGCCCGCGATCAAAAAGGGCAAGACCGAGGAAAAAGATGTGATTAGTTTCTCCACAAGGGACCTAGAGCGCTTTCAAATGCCACACAACGATGCCCTAGTGGTCACCCTCCGCGTCAAAGGGTTCTATGTCAAACGCATCTTGATTGACCAGGGAAGCTCGGTTGAAATTATGTACTACGACGCGTTCAAATAGCTCAAACTCCGAGATGCGGACTTGGCTCCGGCAGCTTCGCCACTGGTAGGTTTCAACTCGCAACCGGAGCGGCCTTTGGGAAAAATAATTTTACCGGTAAAAGCTGGATCCGTGGTCAAGCAAGTGGAGTTCTGGGTATTGCAGGTGCCGTCTACATACAATCTGATCCTCGATAGGGGATGGCTTCACGCTATGTAGATTGTAGCATCGACCTATCACCAGGTTATGAGATTTCCCTCGGCTATGGGGGAAATTGAGGAAATTTGGGGCGATCAAGTCATGTTGAAGGCATATTTTGTGGCAGTGAATGGGAGCCGAGCTACCAAAGGTTTCGTCCAAATGGTTGAAGGACCAGAAGACCAGGGAGTCCTCGAAGATGTGGGCGCCAAGGCTAAGGACAAGGCTGTTGAGGAGTTGGTGGAAGTGCGGGTCGACACCGAAAATCCAAGAAAATTCTTTTTGCTAGGATCCAGCCTTACTGTCCACGAAAGGACCGAGATGGTAGATTTCTTGAAGGCGAACATCGAAGTCTTCGCCTGGACACCGTACGACATGCCCAGCGTTGATCCGAGCTTCATTTGCCACCACCTCAATGTTTTCCCCGGTGCACGGCCGGTCATTCAAAGAATAAGGAGATCGGCTCTTCACCACGCCGAGGTAGTCGCGGAGGAGGTAAGAAATTTACTTGAAGCAAGGGCCATTCAGGAAGTGCACTACCCTCAGTGGATTTCAAACACGGTCGTAGTACCCAAGAAGAATGGAAAGTGGCGAGTTTGCGTCGACTACAAGACCGTCAACCGAACTTGTCCTAAAGATAGCTTCCCACTGCCCCGAATAGACCAGCCGGTGGACCTGACGGACGGGCATAACGGGCTCAGTTTCTTGGATGCCTACCGCGGTTATCACCAGATTGCCATGCATGGCCCCGACCGTGAGGTAACCTCTTTCACTACTCCAAGGGGACTCTGCTGCTATCGAGTCATGCATTTTGGTTTAAAGAACTTCGGGGCAACTTTCAAAAGAATGGTGACCAAAATGTTCGCTTCTTTGCTGGGCCGGACGATGGAGGCTTACATCGATGATATGGTGGCCAAAAGCAGGCATCAGGCAGACCACTTGTTGTAGACGTCCCCGAATGCCCCGGGAGGATATCCTGTTCTGTTCATATTGGGCTTACTACAGTTCAGGACTTAAATTGTCACAGTTCTTAATCTGAACCAAAGAGTCCAAATCCGGCAAATCGTTTTGAGAAAACAAATTTTTGAAAGAAGTGCCAAACATGGACTGCTTCGCCAGATACAGAGTCGCCACCTAAATATTTTATTTTGAGGGAAATTTAGGAAACCCTGACTCGGTGCCAAAGGCCATGTGTCCGTCATCACCAAAGTTGCCTCGGCTCGGAAACTTGGGTACGATTGGGGAAGGTCAGCTATGAGCACCCCCTCTCGCCCGATCAAAGATCGGCCTCTACTAACCGTGATATCTTGTTTTGAAAGCATTATGTGTTCTTATTCCGGTTATTAGCCTAGAATTACTATGTTATGCGCACATCAAACAAGTATAGACCAAATCGCCTAAATTGGAACAAAACATTGCATGTTTGTTTTGAAAATGGTTTGCTACTCGCAAGTAGGCTAAAATGCAGGTTTTGCCACCCTCAAGTGGGCTTTAGAAAAGATGGTTTTGCCACTATCTAGTGGGCTTAAAACTCACAGTTTTAATGCATTATTCCAATTTAGGTAATTCAACCTCCATCCACAGGCATTCAAGCAGTTATATCACATAAGCAACTAGCCTCATGGTAATCATGCTGTCATGGCAACACTCACACGCATGCAAGGATGCTAAAGCAAAAGAACTTACAGAGTACTCCAAGCCAAAACAGAAACTAGTTAGTAATCATATGCATGATCCTAGTTCATGTTCAAAATGGCTAATGTAACACATGCAAGGATGCAATCTAGACAGGCTCGGCTAATCTACAATGACATGTGAAGTGCTACAACTAACATGTATTCAATTTGGAATTGAAATACAAATGCAGTTAGAATGATGCGCCGAGCCCGGTGCATGCGAAACAGATGAATGAATGCAAACATGCTATCATACTGTATGCTAATTTGAATATGCCCTAAACTAACCATCGAAAGCTAGTAAATAAAAGGGAAGAAAGACGTGGGATTGGAAGATATACACACACTCACACACACTTATTACACAATTGCCCTCGCTCGGAGGGTCCGAATAAATATTACACAACCAAATGAATACTACTAAGTTAATTATTATAGAATTTCTAATTTAATTAACAAATTAAATGTAGGAGGAAGGTGGCCGCAACCCTGCCTCGGGATGCATGGATGATGTATGCTCGATCCGTCTTGCCCGAAAACTCGCTGCCATAGCACTGCTGCCTCTGTTAACATTGCCCTGCTCCTCTGAGGACTGCCAAAGTCCAAGGGTATGCTCTCTGGATGTTGGGGAATACCACCGGCCGAAGGGGGTGATCACCGGCCACCTTTTTGTCTATCGGCCACATATTAATGGCCGGCTGGCACTGTATGTAGCCGACCGGCCAAAACTTCTTGCAGAACCTACAGTTGACAGCAGCAGAGGGCAAGCAGTGTATGGCATGGAATTTTCAAGCAAATGTATGCATGGCCACTCTCCCAATCATGTAATGGACTCAAGGGAGTGTGGCCCTCGACCTTCGGGCCATCAATCACGCATTTCAGTGCATGATGGCCCAAAAGCCAAGTGTGCAACTTCGATATCAAATGAAATACAGGCACAAAACACATCAAAGGGCCCCAACCCCTATCATGTTTGATCAAGAGGCAAGGGATGCATGCTCAATGAAATGCAACCTAGGCATGGAGGCTAAGTATGCAACATGAACATGCGAAATGAGCAATGTATACTAGGCGCGCAACCTAAACATGTAAGCAAACATGGCATGCAACCACATGCGATGATGGACTTAAACTAACATGAATAGCTTGCAAGCATGCCAAAATCAGTGGCCATTAGATGAAAATGAGACAATCGAAATGCATGCACACATGCACGCAAACCGAGGACCGAACCTAAGGCATCAAATGCCACTCTACCAAGGCATGGCAAGGGATGCAAGGTGGCATACAAACATGTAATTTCAGCACTGCAACATGATGCTAAATGGTCCCGAAACATGGAGATATGGCACCCGATGCATGGAATGAGCTCCGAAACTCAAAACTAGGCATATGTAATGACTTATAGCTACCCAAAGCATGCATTATTTGACTATGAAGCACAAAGACAGAACCAAGGCAGTCCCAAAACATGGAGATTTCTAGTTCAAAGCATGGCCAAAAGGTGCTAGCATGATGGACTAAAATAGCATGCAACTTTGACTAGCAAACATGAGTTGTATGGCAAGTATATGAAGCAAATGAAATCTCACCAAACCAGCCAAAATCAGTGAACAAAACATGCCAAAATCTGCCCAAATAGCCACTGAAATGAAGCCAACACATGCAAAAATGATGAGCTCCTTTAGAGGGCTATACAAGGGGTTATTAAGCACATACAAGATGGACACTCAACAAAGCCAAACCAACTCTGGAAATGGCCTATAGGGGTCCTAAAACCCACTGAAAAATGCCTGAACTGAGCTCAAGAAGTGTGCAAATATAGGCCCCTTTGTAAGGCCAAAAAGGGCATCAAACAAGACAAGGAGAGAGGGGGTCACCCCCCCTCTGATTTTGACCCTCAAAACAGCAAACCTACCACTAAAAATCCACTAGATTTTAGTGGCTAGGAGGCCAAGCAAGGGTTTGCTCGAAGGTCTCAAAGAATAGCACAAAACAAGGCCAAAACAAGCATGCAAGGGGGGAGATGACCTCCAACATCAAAATAGTCTTAAACAAGCATCTTAAGCATGAAAATACAAAACTTTTTTCAGTTTATATCTAAGCTCAAAACAGCATGCAAGATAGGCTAAAATGAGGTACAAGAAAGTCCTAAAAAGGGGAAGAAACTTACCCTTGAAGACCAATTTCGAGACCAGCAACTTCAGGGGCCAAAAACCAGCTTTTAAAGCTCAAGAAACCCTCCCAAGAACCTCAGTCCAATGGTGGTGGTGTATGGCTATGAGGTGTGGTGCAATAGGCCAAGAACAAGCCCCGTTTGAACCCTCTAACACACAAATGTAGAGAGATATATAGAGAGAGAGTGTATATATATCATATATATATGCCCTAGGTCTGGTTTTGCTGAACCATCTCAATGGAGGAGGAGGGTTTCTTTTATAGACAAGATAATGGCTTGAAACTTCTAAGGGAAGCTAAACAAAAGAGTCAAAAGAGTCAAGCTTCTAAGAGAAGCTAATGCAAAGGTGCAATCTTCTTGAGGAAGCCAAGACAAGGGGTCAAAGCTTCCCCAAGAAGCTTTGAGCAAAAGGTGCAAAAAGAGGGTCAAAAAGGGTGCAAAGGGTGCAAAACAGCCACACACGTGCATGGAGAGCAAGGTCTGTGCACTCCAGCTGGCACAGCTGGCATCCACTCAGCCTGTAGAACACTCCGGAAGGTTGTCGGCTAGAAAAATTGGTCGGCCGGCCACTTTAACCGGCCAGTCGGCCATCTCTTTGGTCGGTCGGCCATCTGTTCTGGCCGATCGGCAGAAAAAATCTGCTCTGCAAGTCCAACTTCAAACGGGCATAACTTCTTCATATGAACTCCTTTTCAGGTCATCCTTGTGTCAAAATTAAAGCCCCAGAAGTAAGATTTCCAATGGCACCAGACTTGCATCAAAATTCCAACTGTGCAAAAAGTTATGCTTGTTTTGGTGAAGGCTGCTCAGTTTCGGTCCAATCGGGATGATGCCCAACTTCAACCAATCATATCTCCGCCCTCCGGACTCGGATTTAAGAGATTCTTGAATGAAAAATGAAGCCCCAGAAGTCTTCTTTCCAACGGTACTGGCATCATAGCTTAACTCCAAGTGTATGGACAAATAAGCTTGATTTAGCGAGAACTGCTCGTCCCTCTCTTAGCGATTCTTGCCTATCTTCTTCTCCAACTTGGTTTCTTCTCTCCTTTCCCCTTTTCTTCAACTTCAAACCCCTAAACAAGGTGTTTTGAAAGATTTTTCAAAGATTTCATTTATCTTTCATTCATTTCCACTTTGTCCTTGCTTGGTTTACCGAAAAGCACAACGTTTGACAAAATGCGAGCCTCGGAACATCGCAGAAACTTTATTTCAAAAAAATTTTGAAAGAGAGGAT
>CM069907.1:118429339-118542339 GCA_036172215.1 Camellia granthamiana
CCTCAGCTTGGCGAGCTATGGTCTCAGCTTGTCGGGCAGCATCTAGCTGCATGTTCTCAATAGTCTGTTAGAGTTGGCGGAGCATTGCTTCCATGCGAAATAAGGGATGCTGAGCTATCAAAACTGGTGTATTCTCTCTTTTCGGAGTAGAAGCAGATGACTGGGCTTCACTGAATGAAGGTAACTGTCGAACCGGTGAATTATGCCAGACTCTCCTCCGTCTTGTAATCGGTGGTAGTGAAGCAAACACTGGCTGCCCTCTTACAAGATCACCGAATTGGTAAAGTCGCCTTACCCGGGTCCAGAGCGCTTGGGGGGTGACAGACTCGTCTGAAGCAATGGTGAAAGACTACCTTGCAAAAAAAGAAAATAAAGCAAAAAGAGACAAGAATCAGAAACCGCACAGCACCTCAGCTCAGATAGAAAAAACACACAGTTGCAATCACAAGCTGGATAACTGTACTTAAACACTGATTTCTACCTCAAATTTCTGCCCCAAAACTGATACCCAGACTGGCAACTGATACCCAGACTGGCAACTGATACATACATTCCTGCAAAGTTTTACTCTAAAAGCACGTATCAAGCAAGTGAGAGCCAAAACACCCCTATGATGGGGTAGGGTTACCCTATCCTAATTTCGTCAGGAGCTAGAGATTCACTATGTAAAACAAGTGGTTTCACACAATTCCCACATTCGGGGGAGCAACCTGTCCTAGTTTGGAACAGTCTCTATGGCTTTCGATATGCAACTAGGTCGATTGGTCAAAAGGGTACCTCAGCAAGACTACCTAATAAACCTTTCGCACCTAACACCGAGAAGTAAAAGGAGGATCAAACAGTACAGCGGTAGTCCAGATCCAAGGGTTGTGTTCCCATCGTGGCAGAGCCCGCAACCGGTCAGCCTTTTGGCAAGCTTTTCCAAGCGAGTCTCCGGCAAACCGTTCAGGAGTAGCAAATGGAAAACACTGTGACTTAAGCGCACTGATGCAAATGCAAATGCAAATGCAAAGAAACACATAAGTGTAAATAAAACAACATATCATGAGTTCGAGTCAAGTTCTCTAAATCCCTAGCAGAGTCACGAGAAACTGTGGGTTCGCCTTTTTCCGCGCCCCGCCTTTCGGAAAGGGTTGAAATGAAAGGCCTCACAGTTCGGACTCACACGGTTCTTAATCTAGTCTTACAAAGTGCAATGTGAAACTGATAAACACCAAAGAGTCCAAATCCAGTAAAATCTTTTTAAAAAATCGATTTTAAATCAAATAATGCCAAAATTGGAAAATTGGACTACTTTGCCAGATATAGAGTCGCCACCTAAATATTTTATTTTTGGGAAAATTTAGGAAATCCTGACTGTAGACACCCCATTTTTGACCAACCTTAAGACTCAGACGTCACCGATTGAGCGCTCGGTGATGTTGCATATTGTGCTCGTTCAGAAGTCTCAGAGTCGCGGCCGTGCGCCCTGCCTCCAGACTTCCGAACCCTCTTCTGTGCCTTGCCTCGGTTTGCGAACCAGACTCGATTTTCTCTGTTTTCTTTCCTGAGGGGAGGGAGAGGTCTCGTAGACTATCTCTCAGTGGCCGTGGGCTACATTCGTGGCCGTAGGCCATTTTGCCCATTTCGGAGCCCGGTTCCCGGTTTTCGAAGCCGTCAGGCCGTGTGTCTCGGTTCGGGACCACCCAACCATCTCCGATTCCTCCGGTTTTTGGCATGCATCTCATTTACTCCCTTCCGAGGGACACTGGGGTCTCAGACCCACTTCGTGGCCGAACGCCACTTTCGGTGCTTACAGCCCATTTTCGGGACCCCAAACTGCGTGATTTGGGCCCCGAGCATTCATTTTGCATCGGTTTTTGTTCATTTTCGGCAAGTACCTCTGTTTTATCATACCGAGGGACACTGGGGTCTCAGATACCCACTTCGTGGCCGAACGCCACTTTCGGTGCTTACCGCCTATTTTCGGACCCCGAACTGCGTGATTTGGGCCCGAGCATTCATTTTGCATTAGTTTTTGTTCATTTTGGCAGGTACCTCTGTTTTAGCACCAGGAAGATCACTGGAGGGTGGGAGGACAGCAATTGTCTCAGAAAACCAGTTTCGCTCCTCCGGCGCCCGTTTTTCTCACTTCCGGCCTAATGTTGAACACCCTAGGGGTATTTTCTTCGAGCCGAGACTACATATTTGTGATGAGGGCACATGGGAGGACCCTAAAAAGTGGTGGTCGGCCAGTAATTGTGTTTTTCATTTTTGAGCCTCTCTTTCAAATGCAATGTTGTGTCTCCTGTTTCAGAGTTGCCAAATTCCAACCATGGGGTCTTATTCTACACACCTGGGAGGACACCAAAATATGGTGGCCGGCCATTAATTGTTCAATTCATTTTTGGCCATGGCCGGCCGGCCATGGGGAGTGGCTGGCCGACCAGTGAGGTGGCCGGCCGGCCATCTTCAAGAAAACCACCTGGCCGGCCTGCTTTCTGCTTTTGAGCACTTTACAGCTGTCCGGCTGTTTCTTCAAAATATCCTGTCCTCCAGGGGATATTTTGGGAGGGAAAGCTTGGATGCATTTCCCTCCCCTTTTACACCCCTTTCTTGCCCATTTAAGGGGCTGACCCCCTTCTTTGCTAGGGTTAGAAAATTTGTTCTCAAGACTTCATCTCCATTGGATTCCATCTCCATCTCCAAAAACCTCAAAACCTTCAAGTCTCTAGCTCATTCCTTCATCAACACCAAGCCTCACCATCACTACTTCCATTTCAGAAGCAAAGGAAGGTTTTTCAGAGGCTAAGAACCAGCAAATTCAAGCCAAGAAGCATCAAAAGACTTGTCTTCAAGGGTAAGTCTTCATTTCCCTTTTTCTAGCACATTTTTGCTTCAATTTTATACCTTATTTTCTTATAGTTTTGGGCTCCGAACCCTACTGATTTTAGGCTTATTTTGAGCCCCTCTACAACATTGTAGAAGGGCTCAACCTTGTTTGGCACCTCTATGATGCACCTCTTTCAATATCACTCTTTGTGCCAATATTTTGCATGCTTTGTTTAGATTATGAGTGATCCAATCCATTTTCGAGCCTGATATAAACTGTGAGTGGGCTTATTTTGAGCCCCTCTTCAACATTGAAGAAGGGCTCAACCATGTTTGGCCTCTCTATCATGCACTTGCTTTGTAATTCTTCCAATTTACCGTAAAATTGCATGGTTTCTTTAGCCTATTTTGAAGTCTGATTTTGAGCATGCCATTAACTGAGACTGAGCTTATTTTAGGTCCCTCTACAACATTGTAGAAGGGATCAATCTTGTTTGGGGCCTCCATGCATGGCCTCTCTTTATACCTCTCTTTGGCCCCATTTTGCATGCCTCTTTAAGCTTATTTGGCTTCTGATTTCGGCCTTCATCAGGCCTGAAAAGAGCCTATTTTGGCCTTCTTGTCATGTTTTGTTAAGGGTATTATGCTATTTGGGTGAATACTTTTGGTACTTCATGTTATACCCTCTTTGGTTCCTTATTTTTGCATGCCTTGCTAGCTCATCATGCTTCTCATTTTGAGCCTTAATCAGGCTTGGAAAGAGTCTTAAAATGACCATTCTTCATGTTTTGTTAAGGGTCCAAGGCTGTTTGGTTCATCCTTTTGATACCTCATGTTATAGCCTTTGTTGGTTTCATCTTGCATGCTATATTGAGCATATCTACATACTGAATTTTGGGATGTCATCTCTTGTAAATGTGCATATTTTTGGCCCCTCTTTAATGTTGTTAGAACTTTGTTTTTCAGTTTGAGCATTGTATATACCACTTGTTTCATATTCCCCTCTTTTCCCCCCATTTTTGCATGCTATTTTTACCATACTTGTGATCATAGTTTGGCCATGCTTTGTACTGGAAAAATGCTAGTTTAGGGACTGCCTAGCATCTGTCTTTACACTTCACGCCCATTTTCTGCATATTTGGCATAGCTGCAAGTCATTTCGGGCGCATAGCATAGTATTCGGGCATTTGGTGTAATTTAGCTATAGTTCGGGGGTTATTTTGCATCATTTCGGCTGCTGAAATTCGCATTTTCCGTGTGCCATATGCCATGTCTAATTTTGTGCATCATTTCATGCCTTTATGCCATACCTCGGTTTGCGTGCCCGTGGGCACGCATTTCGAGGCACTTTATTTTTACCTGCCGGCATCCTATGTGAGTGCGGCTGAGGCCCTCTCATGTTGGTATAAGCCCATCATTGCATTTCGCGTGTCATTCTGCATTCCTCGTTTGCGTGCCCGCAGGCACGCATTTCGAGGCACCCTTTTTTTATCCGCCGGCATCCTATGTGAGTGCAGCTGAGGCCCTCTCATGTTGGTGTAAGCCCTCATTTCATTTCGCATGTCATTGCCTCGGTTTGCGTGCCTGTGTGCACGCATTTCGAGGGACTTCACTTTTGTCCGACGGCCTCTTATGTGAGTGTGGCTGAGGTCCTCTCATGTTAGTGTAAGCCCAATTTGCATTATGTTACGTCATTTCATTTCGTATGATATTGCCTCGGTTCGCGTGCCCGCGTGCACGCATTTCGAGGCATCTCTTTTTCATCTCTAGGCATCTTATGTAAGTGCGGCTGAGGTCCTCTCATGTTAGTGTAAGTCCGATTTTGCATTTCATGCCTTTATATCATTGCCTCGGTTTGCGTGCCCGTGTGCACGCATTTCGAGGCACTTCACTTTTCATCTATTGGCCTCCTGTGTGAGTGTGGCTGAGGCTCACTCATGTTGGTATAAGCCCATATTACATTGTCATGCCATTTTTTAGTCTCATTATATCGCGTGTGTCATTACTCGGTTTGCGTGCCCGTGTGCACGCATTTCGAGGCATCTCATTTTCATCTGCATTATGCATACTAGGTTGTATCTCAGTTGCATCATGCATATCATGAATATTACATCGTGTTCGGGATAGGAGTTAGCCCGGGCATGGGAAACGAGGCACGTTTCGTACTCCGAGTGACGAAACGGGTCTCAATTCCCAAGTCACCGACACTCCGGATTATCCATGATGGAGTTAGGTTTTGTTTGTAGCATTCACATGCATTCATCCTATATTGAGTTGTGCAATTCGGCTCCTCGGCCATCATGCATCGGTATGCGTGATTGGTGGCACGAAGATCGAGGCATGCATATATTTGTGAAATACATTGCTATGCCCTTTTCCTGCTCTCTGTTGCAGCAAAATAAAGAATCAGCAACTTTTCAGAGTCTGGCACGCATTTCGAGAAAACATTGCAAAACAGAGGCTAATTGGGGCATCCCAATGGATTTCGCGAGAAAGCAGCCCAAACATGCATCATATCATTATCCGGATCAGAGTCAAGGCAGTCCCTGGCTTGCATGCCAGTTTTACAGTTTTCTTAGTTAATTTGTTAATTAATTAGAAATTTGTACATTATTCGGACTGTAATATTTTGGACTGTATTAGTCTTTCATTCGGACTGTATATTTATTCGGACCCTCTGCGCAGAGGGCAATGCTGTAATAAGTGTGGGTGTGTGTGATGTATGTCTTCCAACCCCCTTTTCTTTCTCCCTTTTATTTATCTGCTTATGATGGTAGATTAGGGCATATTTCAATTAGCATACAGTATGACAGCATGTTTGCATCATTCATCTGTTTTGCATGCACCGGGCTCGGCGCATCATACAAACTGCATCGTATTTCAATTCCAAGTTGAATACATGTTAGTTGTAGCATTTCACATACCATGTTTAGAATAGCCGAGCCTGCTATAGTTGCATTTTGCATGTGTTGCATTAGGCATTTTAGCATATTTAGGATTCATGCATGATTTCTAACCGGTTCCTGTCCTGGCTTGGAGTACTCGGTAAGTTTTATGCTTTAGCATCCTTGCATGCGTGTGAGTGTTGCCATGATAGCATGCTTGCCATGAGGCTATATACTTATGTGATATAACTGCCTTGAATGCCTGTGGGTGGAGGTTGAGTTATTTGAATTGGGACAATGCATTGACTGTTTGTTTTAAGCCCCCTAGATAGTGGCAACATCACTATTTTCTAAGCCCACCTGAGGGTGGCAAATCCGCATTTTAGCCTACCTGCGGGTAGCACCATCACACCATTTTCAAACAAACAAACATGAAATGTTTTGTTCCAATTCAGGCGACTCGGTCTATACTTGTATGCTGTGCGCATCACATAGTAACCTAGGCTAATAACCGGAATAAGAACATACAATGTTTTCAAAATAAGATATCATGGTTAGTAGAGGCCGGTCTTTGACCGGGCGAGCGGGGGTGCTCACGATGTGACCTTCCCCAATCGTACCCAAGTTCCCGAGCCAACTTTGGTGATGACGGACACGTGGCCTTTGGCACCGAGTTAGGGTTTCCTAAATTTCCCATTTAAAAAATATTTAGGTGGCGACTCTGTTATCTGGCAAAGCAGTCCATGTTTGGCACTTCTTTCAAAAATCTGTTTTTTTTCTCAAAACGATTTGCCGGATTTGGACTCTTTGGTTCAAGATTAAGAACCGTGACATTTGAGTCCTTCGAACTGTAGTGACCCAATATCGAACCAGAACGGGGGGAGGACTCGCACTCCCATTCCCCGGGATGCGTTCGGGGACGTCAACAGTTTCTAGCGACTCTGCTGGGGATTTAGAGAACTTGACTCGAACTCATGATATCTGGTTTTGACTACACTTGTGTGTTTCTTTGCATTACATTTGCATTGGTGCGCCTAGGACACCGTGTTTGCCATATGCCATTCCCGAACGATTTGCCGGAGGCTTGTCTTGTCAAGTCATGACCATAAGGCTGATCGGCTCTGGGCTCTGACAGCATGGGAACACAAACCCCGGTTTTACCGGGGCACCCTTTTTGACCATTCGACCTAGTGCATATTCGGATCCATAGTGACCATTCCAAACTAGGACAGGTTGCTTACCCGATAGGTTGTTTGAAACCGCTGCGTGCGTAGTGAAACCCTAGTTCCTGACAAAATAGGACAGGGAAACCCTACCCCAACATAGGGGTGTTTTGGCTCTCACTTATCTGTTATGTGTTTGTTAGAGTGCGTCTCTACAGGGAATGCATGTATCAGTCTATGAGTTTGGGCATCAGGCCTGCGGGCACCAGTTCAGTATTTCGGGATTCAGTTTACCCGAGGGTATCAGATTTGAGGCAGAATTTTGGGGGCAGAATTCAGTAGAGGGCACAGTTATCCTATTATGCTCATATCCGTTTTGGTGAAATCAGGCTGAGATGCTGCATGTTTTCTCTTTTGCTAGGTAGTCCTGGAACCATAGCTTCAGAAGGCTCCGAAATCCCCCGGGTACATTGGACTAGTGCTGATAGACTTTGTTAGGTCAGAAATTCAATTCAAGGGCAACTAGTGTTCTTTCGCGGAGGCAAGGCAAAGAAAGGCCAGTCAGGGCTTACCGATTCATCTGATCCGTCAGTCACCAGTCACATCACCCTTGTTCAGAATCAGCAGCCCGTGATGGCACAGGGTTCGGAAGAATTTGTGGCCATAACAGCAGCGCTAAATCAGGGAACTACAATGCAGGACAAGACTAGCGCTAAAACGCAATGCCCATCTGGGGCATCTGCTCCGTGTCCAGCTTCAGGACCCCAGCCGAACTTTGACCCACTTCTGCCAGCTGAAGATTTGCAGGGCCCAGATCCCCAAGAAAGGTTGACTCAAGCTCAAGTTTTCACACCCCTGGTGCAGCCTATTGAGAGGCTTCGTCCCTCTGATGTCAATGAATTCAGTTCGACTGCAGTGAAAATTGCAAACCTTGAGAAGCAATTCAAAAGGGCACAGGGCCTTAGCCCTATTCACGACATCGAGGATGGGTCCACCGAGGTTGCCGTAAGACTCCCAGTCAAGAGTACCAATGCTGGCGGTAGCACTGTTTCCCAACCTAGTAAAGTCAACACAGTTGCCATAGCCGACCCTTTTGCCAAGGCCAGCCTACAAATAGCCAGCCCAGCCCGAGCTCAGGGTAGATTTTTCACCCCCCTCCATATGAGCCTAACCAGCGCATTCAAACTCCTGAGGGAAAGAGGGCATCTCAAACCCCTTAATCCTCAACCTTTGCCAAATCCACTCCCTACCAAACATAACCCAAGCAAATACTGTGTATATCATCAACAGCGCGGCCATGGCACCGATGGTTGCTACCGCCTTCGTCATGAGATCCAGAATCTCATTGACAACCGGACAATAGTTCCACCTCAAAACCCCAAGGACCAAGTACCTCATCCACATCTTAACCTCAGCCATACACTGCCACCCACCTATAATCCCAACATATACCCCCCGACCCATATACCCAAGCCCGAGATGTTTATCCCAGAAAGCATGGCCTTAAGCACGATAGATGCACTTGAACCCCAATCATCTCAAACCCGTGAACCCACTACTTCTGAGCTGGGGAGCATGATTGAAGATCTTCAGAGAACAGTGGCAGATTTAACCTTTGGAGTTTTGGCTCCATCATCAACCACATCGCCTACCAGGGAGTTCATGTCAAAACGCTCCCTAATCTTGGGACGGGCTGCATTGGAAGAAGGCGAATCTCTTAGCAAAGTGGAGGCAGGTGGTAAGAATAAGGTAGGGGCGGGCATGGATCCCCATGAACATCTTCTGTTCGCTGTTGAGGCTTTGAAAGCCGAGGGACTGAACAAAGAGCAAGTCCTCGCAGTTGTTGCAAAAGCTGTGGATGACACTTTCGCCACTCAAGTTAGGGGCAGTTTGAATCAAGAGGCAAGCCGAGAAAAGGGCCGTTGTACCAGAAATGATCCTGTTAGCTCTAACCCTCCGCTCGAAAGAGATCAGCAAACCAGGCCAACACCTGCCAATCCCTTCGCTGGTGCGCCCAGCAAAAATCCACAAACCTCGAAGTATCTACCCCGAGGACAGAGGATCTTCCATGCCCTCTATATGCCTTTGTCCAGGGCTCTCCAAATTCTTGTTGAACAAGGCCATCTCAAACTGTTAGAGCAACGGCCTCTACCCGATCCTCTCCCTCCAAAGCATGACCCGACTAAGTACTGTGCTTTCCATCAACAAACCGGTCATGACACCGACAGTTGCATCCGTCTTCGCCACGAGATACAAAATTTGATTGACAACGGGGTCATCCCTGCACCAGGTCCTACAAAGTCTATCGGCACTTGATCAGTGAACTTGTGGGGAATAATATGATGTGATCAGGGGATGAACCACCTGCGGATGGCACTCAATTTACTCCAGACGTGGGAATGGCACGCAATGTTTTAAACAATGTGCAAATACCAGTTTTTGTGCTTTCTGACTTGGGTATTGGGTCAGTTTTGTTGTTTTGTCTTGAGTCTGTCTTTCTGTTTTGAGTCAGTCCCTTTTGTTTTGGGTCTGTCTTGTTGTATCGAGTCAGTCCTGTTGTATAAGAGTCGGGTGATTCCGGGGGGTGTTACCTCGGGTATCACCATTTTGTTTTTGCATTTGTCTTTTCGTTTTGTTTTGAATCTGTTTCTGCCAGGGAGCCAGTTATGCCAACAGATTTTGAATGAAACAGCAGTGATTTCCACACTCTCACATTTGCTTCTGCCGTGTGCTAGTTGTGCCGGGATTTGAATGAAATGGCAGTGCATTCCACCTGCTCTCTTGTGCCTTGAAGTCATTGTAATGACCTAAGTTTTTCAAAACTTTTTGAATACTGCGGTGAAAACGAAGAGGAAGGAATTCCTCGGGATTTGCAAAACTTTGATCAATTGAGAGAAAGAGAGGCGTGCTAAGCCCTTAATGAATGAAATCATGCTTGTTGGAGTGAGTACTGAGAAGGACCCTGGCTTGATCCAGACTGGTTTCACACTATCTTCAGCGCGAGCGATTTGTCGCTTTCTTAAAAATTTTCAAAAACAAAATGTTTTGCGCAGTCCTGCGAAGACCTGTGTGAAGTCACTCTTGAGATTGTGCAGCCTAGGATCGCTCTCAGCCTCGAGACTCAACCCCTTTTGCTTCCAAACCTTGAACTTGAATTCAGAATGTTCAACGGTCAACTACAATGTGAGGCCTGTGTGGCCAGATTTGAAACAGACCTTGAACAAGAGGCCAGGAAAGTCGGATCAAGAAGATTAGAAGAAGCTTGCAAAGCTAGAACAGAAGTACCCTTCGAACTAGGGGCAAAGATATCAGACATGCTCGAAGAGCTGAAGATGAGTCCTCTTGCAAATCAACAGCCACTCTCCTGGATACGGATGGCTTCGAAACCCTACAACCATTTGGCATGGACCAAGCTACACTTTTACCCTTGAGAGGCTCGCTGGGCCGAAAACCCGGAAGGGCGACCCAGGCAAAAGTTAGAGCAAGAAAAAGAAGAAAAAGAACAAAAAAGAAAAAAGAATAAAAAGAAAAGAAAAGAAAAGAAAAAAAAGAAAAAAATGCAAAAAAAAAGAGAAAAGAAAAGAAAAGAAAAGAATATAAAAAAAAAGAAGAAGAAAAGAATTGAAAAGAGAAAGAAAGAAGAACAAAGCTCGCAAGGTCGAAAACCCGCGACGGACGCCTTGGCAAAAGTTAGAGCCTAAAAAGGAGAGGTCAATACCCGAGTGTACCTTCACCCCGAACTACGTAAGGCTTGATTCCCATCTTTGGGATACGTAGGCAACTTCATTCTGAAGTCCAGCCATAAACATTTCCAAATCAAGTGTGTCCATGTAATGGTTTTGACCATCCTTGCCTCCTCTGTATCCGAGAGTTCGATTGCAATCATCGCTCTGAGGACTGACTACAATGCGCTGCAGTGCCTTTCAAACAAGGGGCAACTTTCCGTTGCCATTCAATGCGCTGCGGTGCCTTTCAAACAAGGGGCAACTTTCCGTTGCCATTCAACGCGCTGCGGTGCCTTTCAAACAAGGGGCAACTTTCCGTTGCCATTCAATGCGCTGCAGTGCCGTTCAAACAAGGGGCAACTTTCCGTTGCCATGTAGCTCTCTTCAAGCACGGGGCAGTTTTCCTTTGGATCCGAGGTTGTGCATCTCAGGAGTAGGTTTCATGCTCGTTGAGCAAGTGGTTGTTTGCAAAAATAGTTTGTGAGGATTTTTACTGAGGTTGACTAATTCTCTCGAAAATTATTTCATTTTTTCCAAAACTGGACCATTTCTCGGACCCAAAAAAGGAAAATTTTCAGTGCTCATAGCCTGACTTGCATGATTTCAAATCAAAAATTGAACAAGCATGTTAATCTAACTCTCATGTGGGTCAAAATTATTTTAGTAGAAAGCCAAAAACAAAAAAAAATGGTCAAAATAATGAACTAGGGGCACAGTTGAGTCAGGTGTTCTGTCTTTTCCCCTTTGTCAAAATACTTGCCAAAATACTTGCCAGAAAAGGGCATCATCCTTGCCGAGAAGGGCACTCTACATGCCAAGAAAAAGGCACCACTGAAGCTGACTGACAAAAGGCTGAAAGCTCTCACCCTCCAAGCAGCGAGGTATCAAGCCAAGTGCGAAGCACGAACGAGAATGGATCAAGATATTCCACTCCCTCATCTTGACAGATCTGATCACGTCCAAGCTCCCCGGCAGAGCATCATCAACCGGTGTCAGCTGCAGATTCGCTACACACTCATTTGTAGCACAACCCCTCTGTGAGAGGAATTCACTAGCTGCATGCAGAAGAAGAAGAATCTGGTAGAATACCGGGGGCAAAAGCCCACAACTTTCTGCTTATCCATCAACCACCCAGGGGAGGGATTGAAAAATGAGAGATTGAAGAATAGAGAGATGTGCGATGAGAAAAAAAAAAAGGTGAGAAAAGGGCTTTTTCAGAAAACTAGAGATTGAGTGCTAAGTGATGTGAGAATCACAAGTGAGAAAGGGTGGGAAACACTACCCGGTGAAACAGGCTCCCTGTGCACGTCTGAGTGTCGTGTCTTTTCGTTTGTCTCATTTCATCCCGACCGTGTCCTGTTGTGTTTAGGTCGTTTACCTTTTGTTTTTCTGTGTTGAGTTGTTTTGGCTGTGGTCAGCTGTAGGCTTAATACCCGGTTGAGAATCCTTTTCTCATTTTCAAAAAAATAAAATCGTTTTGTGCCATGAGTGCCGTGCCGTTCTCCACATTTGTGCAAAACAGAATTTGTTCTTTCAGAAAACCGCAAGGTTCAACCCAGGTCATATGAGAACAGTGAAACCAGGACCTATCTAAAGCTATGAGTTTCGGGCTGCAAAGAAAAAGCAAAAAAGGAAAATATCGGGCATCTGAGTTTGTTCCAACTTCAGTAAGTTCCGAGACTATATTCCGTGTGTACCTCTTCAGGTCTTGCCAATGCTCTGAAGTATGAGTGTGCCTCTACCTCAAGCTCGAGATCAAGTCTACTTCAAGCTAGAATGGCGATCAGAAATGCTCTCTCTGAATACCAGCCCCTGCCAGATGCATCTTGGCCGTGTTTGCGATGAGTTCCTAGGAGACCAACTGCGACGGTGGAAATTAGAGTTCGAATGGCTGTGGCCTAGAACGCAAAGGTTCGGGATTTCCGAGACTAAAGTCTGGTTTAAATACCCAGAGGCGTGCCCTCGGCTTGAAATCTGTATGGAAGCCCCATAGGTTGAGATAGCGTGTATGCACCTCAATTCTGGATACTGAACCAACCTAGTCTGTCACCCCGTTGGAGAATAGGGAAAGTTGTGAGTATGATCAGGAAGACAAGCGGCAGTCGTGGCTCCTACATGCAGATATTGTTACTTGTTAGCATTCCAAAGCCTTTGTACTGTGAGTTGAAGGTAAAGTGTTCGAAGAGCACGAGAGGAGATCCCCATCAGAGTAGAGCGGCTCACCGCCACTCACCTCATGAGGTGCTTTCTAAAGCGCCGCTTTGTCCATTTATTGCTTTCCTTAAGCATCATGCATTGTAATGCATTGTACCTGTTAAGTTTCTTTCTCAGTCATGCACGATATTGTATGTACGGTTCATTCAAAGAAGTTCCGTTTGAGATCATTCACTTAGTGTATCAATCACACTTCATTCACTTAGTGTATCAATCACACTTTATTTGCTTCACTCAGTGTATCAAACACACTTCATTTGCTTTAGTGTATCAATCACACTTCATTCATTTTGTGTATCTATCACACACATTCTCACTTAAGTGCATCTATCACACTTTATGTTCGCTTTTAGTGTATCTATCACACACATTCTCACTTAAGTGCATCTATCACACTTTGTGTTCACCTTTAGTGTATCCATCACACTTATTCACTTAGTGCATCTACCACACTTTGTGTTCACATTCAGTATATCAATCATACTTTGTTCACTTAGTGCATCTATCACACTTTGTGCTTGTCTTTTGTGCATCCATCACACTTTGCTCACTTCACCCTTTGTACATCAATTACACTTTGCTCAAATAGTGTATCTATCACACACTCGCTTTGCCTACTTTGTGTATCGATCACACACACTCACACCATTGTTTTCCCGGTTAAAACCTTCCCTCTCTCCGTATGAAATACGTTGAGATACGCCTGTTGGTTACACCATTGTTTTCCCGGTTAAAACCTTCCCTCTCTCCGTATGAAATACGTTGAGATACGCCTGTTGGTTACACCATTGTTTTCCCGGTTAAAACCTTCCCTCTCTCCGTATGAAATACGTTGAGATACGCCTGTTGGTTACACCATTGTTTCCCCGGTTAAAACCTTCCCTCTCTCCGTATGAAATACGTTGAGATACGCCTGTTGGTGTTGGTTACACCATTGTTTTCCCGGTTAAAACCTTCCCTCTCTCCGTATGAAATACGTTGAGATACGCCTGTTGGTTACACCATTGTTTTCCCGGTTAAAACCTTCCCTCTCTCCGTATGAAATACGTTGAGATACGCCTGTTGGTTACACCATTGTTTCCCCGGTTAAAACCTTCCCTCTCTCCGTATGAAATACGTTGAGATACGCCTGTTGGTTACACCATTGTTTACCCGGTTAAAACCTTCCCTCTCTCCGTATGGAATGCGTTGAGATACGCCTGTTGGTTACACCATTGTTTACCCGGTTTCTACCTTTTCCTCTCTTGCGTGTGATACGCTGAGAGACGACCCTTTCCTCTCTCGCGTGTGATACACTGAGAGACGACCCTTTCCTCTCTTGCATGTGATATGCTAAGAGGTTCACCTTTCTTCTCTTGCGTGTGATACGCTGAGAAACTTACCTTCCCTCTCTTGCGTGTGATACGCTGAGAGGTTTACCTTCTCCCTCTCTTGTGTGTGACACGCAGAGAGATGTCTTGTGCGAGACTACGGGTATTCTCGGTAGTCGCTTTTAGCCTTCTCCGCGTGAGACGCAGTGAGCATTGCATAATTTTTCTTGCATCCTTTCTGCACAAGATGTAATTTGTCTCGAGTTTACTTCTTGCCTCGCTTTCGCTTAAAATGTTGCATTTATTTTGCATATTTGCTTCATTATAGCTCTCTTTGCATGATCATGAGTGATAACCGGCTTCGCGTAGCGTGTAAGTCCAATCGTCAAACCGGCTTCGCTTAGCGTATAAGTCCAATTTTCGAACCGGCTTCGCGTAGCGTGTAAGTCCAATCGTCAAACCGGCTTCGCTTAGCGTATAAGTCCAATTTTCGAACCGGCTTCGCGTAGCGTGTAAGTCCAATTTTCAAACCGGCTTCGCGTAGCGTGTAAGTCCAATTTTCAAACCGGCTTCGCGTAGCGTTTAAGTCCAATTTTCAAACCGGCTTCGCGTAGCGTGTAAGTCCAATCGTCAAACCGGCTTCGCTTAGCGTATAAGTCCAATTTTCAAACCGGCTTCGCTTAGCGTATAAGTCCAATTTTCAAACCGGCTTCGCGTAGCGTGTAAGTCCAATTTTCAAACCGACTTCGCGTAGCGTGTAAGTCCAATTTTCAAACCGGCTTCGCGTGGCGTATAAGTCCAATTGTCAAACCGGCTTCGCGTAGCATATAAGTCCAATTATCAAAATCTCCCTGCATATCATTTTGCATTTTGCCCCTGCCTGCGGGCATGCCTGCGGGCACACATATCTCTGTTTATCTTGTATGATTGTCTAAGTCTTCGGCCTTGTCAAAAATGGGTCGTCTCTGGGCTTTGACATTCACTCCCGTCACTTGTGACTTCCGAGTTCTGTCAAAGAGGGGCAACTGTAGACACCCCATTTTTGACCAACCTTAAGACTCAGACGTCACTGATTGAGCGCTCGGTGATGTTGCATATTGTGCTCGTTCAGAAGTCTCAGAGTCGCGGCCGTGCGCCCTGCCTCCAGACTTCCGAACCCTCTTCTGTGCCTTGCCTCGGTTTGCGAACCAGACTCGATTTTCTCTGTTTTCTTTCCTGAGGGGAGGGAGAGGTCTCGTAGACTATCTCTCAGTGGCCGTGGGCTACATTTCGTGGCCGTAGGCCATTTTGCCCATTTCGGAGCCCGGTTCCCGGTTTTCGGAGCCGTCAGGCCGTGTGTCTCGGTTCGGGACCACCCAACCATCTCCGATTCCTCCGGTTTTTGGCATGCATCTCATTTACTCCCTTCCGAGGGACACTGGGGTCTCAGACCCACTTCGTGGCCGAACGCCACTTTCGGTGCTTACAGCCCATTTTCGGGACCCCAAACTGCGTGATTTGGGCCCCGAGCATTCATTTTGCATCGGTTTTTGTTCATTTTCGGCAAGTACCTCTGTTTTATCATACCGAGGGACACTGGGGTCTCAGATACCCACTTCGTGGCCGAACGCCACTTTCGGTGCTTACCGCCTATTTTCGGGACCCCGAACTGCGTGATTTGGGCCCCGAGCATTCATTTTGCATTAGTTTTTGTTCAATTTTGGCAGGTACCTCTGTTTTAGCACCAGGAAGATCACTGGAGGGTGGGAGGACAGCAATTGTCTCAGAAAACCAGTTTCGCTCCTCCGGCGCCCGTTTTTCTCACTTCCGGCCTAATGTTGAACACCCTAGGGGTATTTTCTTCGAGCCGAGACTACATATTTGTGATGAGGGCACATGGGAGGACCCTAAAAAGTGGTGGTCGGCCAGTAATTGTGTTTTTCATTTTTGAGCCTCTCTTTCAAATGCAATGTTGTGTCTCCTGTTTCAGAGTTGCCAAATTCCAACCATGGGGTCTTATTCTACACACCTGGGAGGACACCAAAATATGGTGGCCGGCCATTAATTGTTCAATTCATTTTTGGCCATGGCCGGCCGGCCATGGGGAGTGGCTGGCCGACCAGTGAGGTGGCCGGCCGGCCATCTTCAAGAAAACCACCTGGCCGGCCTGCTTTCTGCTTTTGAGCACTTTACAGCTGTCCGGCTGTTTCTTCAAAATATCCTGTCCTCCAGGGGATATTTTGGGAGGGAAAGCTTGGATGCATTTCCCTCCCCTTTTACACCCCTTTCTTGCCCATTTAAGGGGCTGACCCCCTTCTTTGCTAGGGTTAGAAAATTTGTTCTCAAGACTTCATCTCCATTGGATTCCATCTCCATCTCCAAAAACCTCAAAAACCTTCAAGTCTCTAGCTCATTCCTTCATCAACACCAAGCCTCACCATCACTACTTCCATTTCAGAAGCAAAGGAAGGTTTTTCAGAGGCTAAGAACCAGCAAATTCAAGCCAAGAAGCATCAAAAGACTTGTCTTCAAGGGTAAGTCTTCATTTCCCTTTTTCTAGCACATTTTTGCTTCAATTTTCTACCTTATTTTCTTATAGTTTTGGGCTCCGAACCCTACTGATTTTAGGCTTATTTTGAGCCCCTCTACAACATTGTAGAAGGGCTCAACCTTGTTTGGCACCTCTATGATGCACCTCTTTCAATATCACTCTTTGTGCCAATATTTTGCATGCTTTGTTTAGATTATGAGTGTTCCATTTTCGAGCCTGATATAAACTGTGAGTGGGCTTATTTTGAGCCCCTCTTCAACATTGAAGAAGGGCTCAACCATGTTTGACCTCTCTATCATGCACTTGCTTTGTAATTCTTCCAATTTACCGTAAAATTGCATGGTTTCTTTAGCCTATTTTGAAGTCTGATTTTGAGCATGCCATTAACTGAGACTGAGCTTATTTTAGGTCCCTCTACAACATTGTAGAAGGGATCAATCTTGTTTGGGGCCTCCATGCATGGCCTCTCTTTATACCTCTCTTTGGCCCCATTTTGCATGCCTCTTTAAGCTTATTTGGCTTCTGATTTCGGCCTTCATCAGGCCTGAAAAGAGCCTTATTTTGGCCTTCTTGTCATGTTTTGTTAAGGGTATTATGCTATTTGGTGAATACTTTTGGTACTTCATGTTATACCCTCTTTGGTTCCTTATTTTTGCATGCCTTGCTAGCTCATCATGCTTCTGTTTTTGAGCCTTCATCAGGCTTGGAAAGAGTCTTAAAATGACCCATTCTTCATGTTTTGTTAAGGGTCCAAGGCTGTTTGGTGCATCCTTTTGATACCTCATGTTATAGCCTTTGTTGGTTTCATCTTGCATGCTATATTGAGCATATCTACATACTGAATTTGGGGATGTCATCTCTTGTAAATGTGCATATTTTTGGCCCCTCTTTAATGTTGTAGAACTTTGTTTTTCAGTTTGAGCATTGTATATACCACTTGTTTCATTATTCCCCTCTTTTCCCCCCATTTTTGCATGCTATTTTTTCCATACTTGTGATCATAGTTTGGCCATGCTTTGTACTGGAAAAATGCTAGTTTAGGGACTGCCTAGCATCTGTCTTTACACTTCACGCCCATTTTCTGCATATTTGACATAGCTGCAAGTCATTTCGGGCGCATAGCATAGTATTTCGGGCATTTGGTGTAATTTAGCTATAGTTCGGGGGTTATTTTGCATCATTTCGGCTGCTGAAATTCGCATTTTCCGTGTGCCATATGCCATGTCTAATTTTGTGCATCATTTCATGCCTTTATGCCATACCTCGGTTTGCGTGCCCGTGGGCACGCATTTCGAGGCACTTCATTTTTACCTGCCGGCATCCTATGTGAGTGCGGCTGAGGCCCTCTCATGTTGGTATAAGCCCATCATTGCATTTCGCGTGTCATTCTGCATTCCTCAGTTTGCGTGCCCGCAGGCACGCATTTCGAGGCACCCTTTTTTTATCCGTCGGCATCCTATGTGAGTGCAGCTGAGGCCCTCTCATGTTGGTGTAAGCCCTCATTTCATTTCGCATGTCATTGCCTCGGTTTGCGTGCCCGTGTGCACGCATTTCGAGGGACTTCACTTTTGTCCGACGGCCTCTTATGTGAGTGTGGCTGAGGCCCTCTCATGTTAGTGTAAGCCCAATTTGCATTATGTACGTCATTTCATTTCGTATGATATTGCCTCGGTTCGCGTGCCCGCGTGCACGCATTTCGAGGCATCTCTTTTTCATCTCTAGGCATCTTATGTAAGTGCGGCTGAGGTCCTCTCATGTTAGTGTAAGTCCGATTTTGCATTTTCATGCCTTTATATCATTGCTTCGGTTTGCGTGCCCGTGTGCACGCATTTCGAGGCACTTCACTTTTCATCTATTGGCCTCCTGTGTGAGTGTGGCTGAGGCTCACTCATGTTGGTATAAGCCCATATTACATTGTCATGCCATTTTTTAGTCTCATTATATCGCGTGTGTCATTACCTCGGTTTGCGTGCCCGTGTGCACGCATTTCGAGGCATCTCATTTTCATCTGCATTATGCATACTAGGTTGTATCTCAGGTTGCATTCATGCATATCATGAATATTACATCGTGTTCGGGATAGGAGTTAGCCCGGGCATGGGAAACGAGGCACGTTTCGTACTCCGAGTGACGAAACGGGTCTCAATTCCCAAGTCACCGACACTCCGGATTATCCATGATGGAGTTAGGTTTTGTTGTAGTATTCACATGCATTCATCCTATATTGAGTTGTGCAATTCGGCTCCTCGGCCATCATGCATCGGTATGCGTGATTGGTGGCACGAAGATCGAGGCATGCATATATTTGTGAAATACATTGCTATGCCCTTTTCCTGCTCTCTGTTGCAGCAAAATAAAGAATCAGCAACTTTTCGGAGTCTGGCACGCATTTCGAGAAACATTGCAAAACAGAGGCTAATTGGGGCATCCCAATGGATTTTCGCGAGAAAGCAGCCCAAACATGCATCATATCATTATCCGGATCAGAGTCAAGGCAGTCCCTGGCTTGCATGCCAGTTTTACAGTTTTCTTAGTTAATTTGTTAATTAATTAGAAATTTGTACATTATTCGGACTGTAATATTTTGGACTGTATTATTCTTTCATTCGGACTGTATATTTATTCGGACCCTCTGCGCGAGGACAATGCTGTAATAAGTGTGGGTGTGTGTGATGTATGTCTTCCAACCCCCTTTTCTTTCTCCCTTTTATTTATCTGCTTATGATGGTAGATTAGGGCATATTTCAATTAGCATACAGTATGACAGCATGTTTGCATCATTCATCTGTTTTGCATGCACCGGGCTCGGCGCATCATACAAACTGCATCGTATTTCAATTCCAAGTTGAATACATGTTAGTTGTAGCATTTCACATACCATGTTTAGAATAGCCGAGCCTGCTATAGTTGCATTTTGCATGTGTTGCATTAGGCATTTTAGCATATTTAGGATTCATGCATGATTTCTAACCGGTTCCTGTCCTGGCTTGGAGTACTCGGTAAGTTTTATGCTTTAGCATCCTTGCATGCGTGTGAGTGTTGCCATGATAGCATGCTTGCCATGAGGCTATATACTTATGTGATATAACTGCCTTGAATGCCTGTGGGTGGAGGTTGAGTTATTTGAATTGGGACAATGCATTGACTGTTTGTTTTAAGCCCCCTAGATAGTGGCAACATCACTATTTTCTAAGCCCACCTGAGGGTGGCAAATCCGCATTTTAGCCTACCTGCGGGTAGCACCATCACACCATTTTCAAACAAACAAACATGAAATGTTTTGTTCCAATTCAGGCGACTCGGTCTATACTTGTATGCTGTGCGCATCACATAGTAACCTAGGCTAATAACCGGAATAAGAACATACAATGTTTTCAAAATAAGATATCATGGTTAGTAGAGGCCGGTCTTTGACCGGGCGAGCGGGGGTGCTCACGATGTGACCTTCCCCAATCGTACCCAAGTTCCCGAGCCAACTTTGGTGATGATGGACACGTGGCCTTTGGCACCGAGTTAGGGTTTCCTAAATTTCCCATTTAAAAAATATTTAGGTGGCGACTCTGTTATCTGGCAAAGCAGTCCATGTTTGGCACTTCTTTCAAAAATCTGTTTTTTTCTCAAAACGATTTGCCGGATTTGGACTCTTTGGTTCAAGATTAAGAACCGTGACATTTGAGTCCTTCGAACTGTAGTGACCCAATATCGAACCAGAACGGGGGGGGGGGGGGACTCGCACTCCCCTTCCCCGGGATGCGTTCGGGGACGTCTACAGTTTCTGGCGACTCTGCTGGGGATTTAGAGAACTCATGACTCGAACACATAGCCTCATGGCAAGCATGCGAAACATAACAATATGGTAATCACACTTATGCAAGTATGCTAAAGCGTAAAAGCTTACCAAGTACTCCAAGCCAAAACAAAAAACTAGTCAGAAAGATGCATGATCCTAACTATGTAAGATGTCGAATGCAACGCATGCGAAAAATGCAATTAATAGGCTCGGCTACTAATGTGGCATATGAATCGATTCGAACAACATGCGATTTAAACACGTATTCAAATAAGATATTGAAATGGCAATGCAGTTTGAATGATGCACCGAGCCTCAGTGCATGCAAGACAAGTGAATGGATGCAAACATGCAAGCATAAGGTATGCTAATTGAAAATGTCCCTAATCTAACCATCGAAAGCGATTAAATAAAAAGGAGAAAGACGTGAGGTTGGAAGACAAGCACACGCACACGCACACTTAGTACAACATTAGGCCCTCGCAAAGAAGGGTCCGAATGAATGAGCTAACTAACTACGCTAATTAAGCTAACTATTACAACAATTGAAACTAATTAACTATTCTAGTTAACTAATTATTACAAACCGAGTTAAGCTAATTAATTACAAAACGAATCGATTAACTAAATTGCTACAACACTTGTATGAATGAATTAGCTACAACTAACTAATTAGGTAAAGCAAGTAAATGGCTTCGAGGGGTGAGGGATGCATGCATGCTCGGCTTCTCCTCCAAAAATACCACCGCCTTGCCATTGCAGCCTCTGTTTGCACATTTTTTATCACTGAAAATTTCACCAACTTCCAGAACACCTCTGCTCCCTTGCAGGAACACACTGAGCAACTTTCTTCATTAATGGCCGGCCGGTTACCATTGGTGGCCGGTCGGCTACAGCTGGTAGTCGTCGACCACTACTAGTGGCCAGTTGGCTACCCCTGTCCTGAACTTCCTTTTTTGCTACAACAGAGAACAAATAGAGGCAAAGCAGTGTATTCTCAAGGAGTGTATGTACTTCTACCCTTCTTATCATCACATAAGCTCAAGGGAGTGTAGCTCTTGGCCCTCAAACCATCAACCAAGCATTTTCCATGCATGATAGCTAAGGAACCAAGCTTGTACAAGCTTAATGAATGCACAAACAAGACTAAAACAACCATCACCCTATCATGCATGATCAAGGTGATGGTGACCAAGGAAAGTGGCACATTTCATCACTTCAAGTAGAAATGTCCCATTTTCCTCATATTCGAACACATGCAATGCAACACAAAAGATGTTTATCTTGCTTCTTTTACTTGTTCATTTTTGTTTACTCATGTTAGATTATCAATCCATTCTTTAATTGATTAGTCCAAAAGTGAGTATCCTTTAATGGAAAGAAGTGTCAACCAAAGAATGATTTAAGGCAAGAGAGAGTTCATACCGTTGATAATGAACCCTTAAAAAGGATTAAACCATTAAGCAATGAACTCAATCTCAAGCTTAAAGGATCCCAAACTGGAAACCACTCTCAAAAGAAAATAAAAGAGTGAGACAAAAGAGTATGTGACAAAGCTTATGTGTAGACACCCATTTTTTACCACCCTTAAGACTTGGGCGCCACTGATGGCTTACTTGGTGATGAAAGTTGTGCAGTGCAAATGTTCGATTTCTTTGGTAAGGAGAGCGTCAAATCCAAACCTCACACCCCATTTTTGGACCAAAAAGATTTTTAGACCTTAAAACCCTCTCTTTCAAAATATTGTTTTAAAAAAAGTTTCTACAATGTTCCGAGGCTCACATTTCGTTAACTGATGTGCTTTTCGGTAAACCGAGCAAGGATAAAGTAGAAATGAATGAAAGAGATGTGAAATCTTTGAAAAAATCTTTAAAACATCTTGTTTAGAGGTTTGGAGTTGAAGAAAATTGGAGGAGAGGGAAGAAACCTAGTTGGGGGAAGAATTTGGGCATGAACTGTTAAGAGAGAGTCGAGCAGCCCTCACTAAATCAGTCCTATCCTTTTGTACACTTGGATTTTAGCTATGAGGCCACCTCCATTGGAAAGTGGACTTCCGGGGCTTCATTTTACACTTAAGAATCTCCTCAAACCGAGTCCGGATGAGGGAGATATGGCTGGTTGAAGTTAGGCATCAATCCGATTGAGCTGAAACTGAGCAGTCTTCACTAAAAGAGAGATATCTCTTAGCACACTTGGAATTTTGATGTGAGGCTGCCACCATTGGAAAGACAACTTCTGGGGCTTCAATTTAGGCACAAGAATGACTTGCAAAGGAGTCCAGATGAAGGAGATATACCCATTTGAAGTTGGACCTGGAGAGTAGATTTTTATTGTCGGCCACCAGGGATGGCCGGTCGGCCAAAAAAGTGGGTTGCCGGCCCAGTCGGCCACTAATGTCCCAAACTCAGATTTTTTGCAGATATTTCCCCGCCAGCTGTTTTTACATTGCTCCAGCTGTCCTAGTTCAGATATTTCGACCTGAGGCTTGTATATTGCTATATATAGAGGCCATATCTCTCATATTGGAAGGTGAGAAGTTTGGAAGCCTCTCTCTCTAAAATATCTCTCTCTCTCTCTCTCTCTCTCTCTCTCTCTCTCTCTATAATCCTCTCTATCTCTCTTGCCCTTTTGTGAATACAAGTAGAGAAACACTTCTAGTTTGCCTAGACATCCTTGATCAAACTTGACCACCATTGGGCTGAGATTCCTTGGGACCTTCTTTGAGCTTTAGAAGGTGATTTTAGCTTGATTTGGTGCCTCATTTGTACTTAAAGTGTGCTTGGCTTCAAGAGGTATAAGACTTACCTTTAAAACTTGTTTTCCATAACTTTTTTTTGCCATCTTTTGCACAGTTTTTAGCCTGGTTTTCAACTACAAAAACCTCTATTTTTCAGTCCTAAAAATGGTGGTTTAAGGCCTTTTTGAGTTAGAGGGTTCTCTCTCCCTTTTGTTCCTTAGCTTGTATAGCTCTTTGTGCCATCTTTCAAGGCTTTCAAATCAAACTTTTTGGACTTTGAAATGACTAAAATTTAGAGTTATTTCAGTGGTGGAAAGCATGTTTTAAAGTCCAAAATGGGAGGGGTTGGCCTCCCCTCCTTGTGTCTTACTTGCATGCCTAGTTAACATCCTATGGTAGCATGTTTTTGTGGTTTAACTTAGCTTAATTCAAGCATGTTTTAGCTACTATTTCGACTAATTTAGCTCTGTTTTTGGCTGTTTTGATCATATGAACCACGTTTTGTATAGTTATAGTGCAAATGCTTTCACTAGTTTAGTGTTTTAGGCCTCTAAACATGTTTTGCATGAGATGATTGCATGTTGTAGTGTCATTTAACATGTGATTTCAGTGTATATAGCTTTACCACACTCTCACTTATTTCACTCTTTCATTGCTTTTGAGAGTTGTGTCTTGAGTCTTGTTTGCGAGCTAATATATGAGCATATTTTTCTAGCCTTTTATGCTTCAATTTGAGCACGTTTTAGCCACTGTTTTGGCATATTTTAACTCTGTCCAGAGCTGGTTTGGTCAGTTGGGCTTTGTATTGCATGCCTATAGTGTTGTGATTTTCACTAGTTTGGTGCTTTTGGCTTTTAAACATGTTGTGCATGAGTTGCTTGCATGTTGTAGTATCATTTTGCATGTCATTTCAGCACTGAAATATCTGCAACCTCCCTCATTTCTTCACTTTTCCATTTTCTTTGAGGTTGGTTAGCCTTAAGGTTGTGTTTAAGCTTGAGATTGAGACTTGTGCTTAATGGTTTTAATCCTCTTTTGAGGGTTTCTACTAACCAACAACATGATCTCTCTCATGTCTTAAGTCATCCTTTGGTTGACCCCTCTCTCATTAGAGGACACTCACCTTAGACTTAACCGGTTAAAGAATGATTTGGTAATGTAAAATATGTAAACAAAATTGGACAAGTAAAACATGAACAAGATAAGCATGTTGTGTTGCATTGCATGTGTTTGGATCAGACGTTAATCCAAACACAAGAAAAATGGGACGTTTCATACTCAAAGTGATGAAACGTGTCACTTTTCTTGGTCGTCGTCACCCTTGATCATGCATGATAGGGTGGTGGTCCTTTGAGTCTTATTTGTGCATTCATTAAGCTTGTACAAGCTTGACTCTTTGGCCATCATGCATTGAAAATGCTTGGTTGATGGCTTAAGAGCCAAGTGATACACTCCTTTGAGCTTGAGAAATGATAAGGAGGGTGGCAGTGCACACATCTCTTCAAAAATGCATTGCTTTGCCTCTGTTGCTCTCTGTTGTAGCAAAAACAGAAGTCTAGAAAAAAGGGTGGCCGACCGGCCACTTAAACTAGCCAACCGGTCAGTTAAGGTGGCCAACAGCCACTTTTTGTGGCCGACTGGCCACCAGTCAATTTGTGCACAAAAAGTGTTTCTGTGTTGGAGCAGAGGCGATCTGGAAGTTGGTACAATGTTTAGAGATCAAAGCAAGTGCAAACAGAGGCAACCGATGGCAAGGTGGTGGATTTTCGGGAGGAAGCCAACCGAGCATGCACGTCTCCCTCGCCCTCGAGGACATTTAATCGCTTTTGTTAGCTTGGAATAAGTTAGCTAATTCATTCATACATGTGTTGTAATTAATTAGCTTAATTCGTTTTGTAATATTTTAATAGCTTAGCATAGCTAGTTATTCAATTTTGTTGTAATAATTAGCTAGAATAGTTAATTAGTTTCATTTTGTAATAATTAGCTTAGCTTAGTGTAGCTTAGCTTATTCATTTGGAGAGGGCGCAATGTTGTAATAAGTGTGTGTGTGTGTGTGTGTGTGCGTGCGCATGTCTTCCAACTCCGCGTCTTTCTCCCTTTTACTTAACTGCTTTCGATGGTTAGTTTAGGGTCATATTTCGATTAGCATACCTTATGCTCGCATGTTTGCATCATTCATTTGTCTTGCATGCACCGGGCTCGGCACATCATTTAAACTGCATCGCAATTTCAATACACTTGTTTGAATACGTGTTTTAAAGCATTTTATGAAAGTGTTGCATTCGAATGCCATCTTAGTAGCCGAGCCTATTAATTTCATATTGCATGTGTTGCATTAGGCATCTTATATAGTTAGGATCATGCATATTTCTAACTAGCTTTTGTTTTGGCTTGGAGTACTCGGTAAACTTTTACGCTTTAGCATACTTGCATGAGTGTGAGTGCTGCCATGATAGCATGCTTGCCATGAGGCTATTTGCTTACTTGATAAACTGCATGAATACCTGTGGATTGAGGCTTTGTTGCTTGAATTGGAACAATTCAACGAGTGTGAGTTTTAAGCCCACTTTGCGAAGTAGCAAATCATGTTTTAAGCCCATCATGTTTGATGGCAAATCCGCGTTTTAGCCCACTTGAGGGTGGCAATTTCAAACCATTTTCGAAAAACAAACATGAGTTGAATTCGTTCCAAGTCTTGCGACTTAGTCTATATTTGCTTGTGTGCGTCACATAGTAAAGTTAGCTAATAATCAAAATAAGAACACATGAGGTTTATAAAATAACATATCATGATAGTAGAGGCCGATCTCTGATTGGGCGAGCGGGGGTGCTCATTTCAGGACCTTCCCCTCTCGTACCCAAGTTCCCAAGCTGAGGCAACTTTGGTGATGACGGACACGTGGCCTTTGGCATGAGTCAGGGTTTCCTAAATTTTGCCAAAATAAAATATTTAGGTGGTGACTCTATAATCTGACAAAGCAGTCCATTTTTGACGCTTTTTTATTCAAAATCAATTTTCCAAAACCATTTGCTAGATTTGAACTCTTTGGTGTTTATCAGTCTCACATTGCACTTTGTGCGATTAGATTTAGAACCGTGACAGGAGTCCAAACTGTAGGACCAATTCGAGCTCTTCGAAAGGGGGGCGCGAAGAAAGTCGAGTCTACATTATGATGCTGAAATTACATGCAAAATAGCATTACAACATGCAAACAACTCAAGCAATTCATGTTTAAATGCCTAAAACACCAAACTAGTAAAGCCCTTTACACTACAACTATGCAAAAGACTACTCATACAACATAAACAGCCCAAAACAGAGCCAAAGTAGAGGCAAAAACATGCTGAAAGTAAGCTAAGTTAAGCTACAAAAATATGCTAACATATGAAGCTAACTAGGAATGCAAACAAGACACAATGAGGGGAGGCTAGCCCCTCTAATTTTGAACTTCAAAAGTAGGTTTTTGTCACTGAAAATCCTCTAAATTTCAGTGGTTTAAAGGCCCAAAAAGTTTGATTTGAAGGTGATGAAAGATGGCACAAAATGCTAAACAATTAAGCAATAAGAAGGGTGGACTACCCCTTAACACAAAATATCCTCAAACCATCATTTTTAAACCATAAAAAATAGAGTTTTTTGGAGTCCAAAACCAGCTCAAAAACTATGTAAAAAGATGGCAAAACAAGTATTTAAAACAAGCTTAAAATACAAGTGTTATATCTCTTGAAGACAATATGCAATTTAGAGCAACAAAACAAACTAAATCAATCCAGAATCCTCTTTTAGAGCTCAAAGAGGGCCTCAAGAGACCTTAGCTCCAAGGTGGTCAAGTTTGATCAAGGGTTGATATGCAAAAGTGTAGAGAAACTAGACTTTAAGACACAAAATAAGGAAGGAGAGAGAGAGAGAGAGAGAGAGAGAGAGAGAGATTTTTGGTCTAAAATGTCTAACCCCCCAAAATGGGGGACACCCCCTATATATAGAAAATCAAGGTTTGAGCTTGTATGCATCCTACCATACACATGTATAAAGATGCAGCTCAACGAGCAACAACTAGCACAGCTGGCAAACAAATATCTGAAAAAAGAGAACCAATGGCCGTCGGCCACCACTAGTGGCCGACAGGAACAAACCATGGCCGACAAGTCCCAAGGCTGGCCGACAGGTCACCCTCCTCCCCAGGCGAGAGGCAACAAGCTCTTGGTCCAAAAACATGCACAAAATAGTAAGGTTTAGAGGCTCAAAGACAAGGCATTCCGTCGCGGACTTCAGGTGCTCAAAACAAACACAAACAAGCACAATCATCGAGTGCACAAACGATGACGTCTAAGTCTTGAGGACGGTCAAACATAGGATGCCTACACCGGTATTACCTTAATAGTGAACTCAATTTCCCTGTCAATCAAATTCCTCGGCAAATCACCTGAAAAAACATCTGGGAACTCTCTGACTATAGGAATCTATCCACATTAGCTTTTTCAATAGTTGACACATTTAATACACAACACAAATATCCCCTGCAACCTTTTCTAATCAATGTGCATGCTTTCATGAAGGAAACTAAATAAGGGGGAGGTACAACACCAATTCCATAAAACATAAATTCAAGCAATCCAGGTGGTCGAAATACAACTTGTTTAGTTACACAATCAATAGTGGCATGATATTTCGTTAACCAATCCATCCCCAAGATTACGTCCAAATGATCAATATGCAAAGGCAACAAATCAACATATAAAATCACATCCCCAACTATAATCTCACATGCAAGATACTTATATGCACAAGTCATAGAACCCCCAAGTTGGTGAAGATACAACTAATAAATAGTTCATGTGTTCCAATGGTCTAGTTAATTTTCTCGGAAAAGCATACGATACAAATAAGTATATAAACCCCGAGTCAATCAAAATATAAGCATTTTGAGCACAAATAGGGAGTATATCTGACACCATTGCCTCAGCATTCTACACATCTCCTGGTACTAGCGCGAAAACCCGGCCTTGCCTTAGAGTTTCTTTCCCTGAAGTAGCCTTGGGATTTGATTTTGGTGTTGAGGCTGATGTCGCTGAACTTGCCATGGGTCTATTAGTGCCTTCGGGTAAGAAGGACAATCTTTGACCATGTGGCCAGTTTTGCCACACCTAAAGCATGCTCCAGAAATCTTCTAACCAACACCCTTATGTCTTTTACCACATTCTGGACAAGGCGGTGTGGAATTATTCCCTTGACTGGAACTATTTGATGACCCCGTATTCTGTTTCTTATTCTGTGAGTTGTTACAACCCTTCTTGAAATTAAACCCTTACCTTTTATCCCTCAAATCAGTCACCAGTGTCTTGGCCTCTTTTAACGCTGCAATATTTGCCTCGGACATAAGAGCTCTATCAAGAATATCCACATATTTTGTCAATTTGAGAACATTTACCCTGATCAAGTACTTCAACATTGAGTCCACTCTCAAATTTCCTGGCTTTCTTACAATCAGGACCTACCATGTGTGGAGTGTACTGAGCAAGTTCCGTGAATTTAGCTTTATATTCAACCACAGACATAGTACCTTGCTTTAGCTAGTCAAATTCAGACACTTTACGGTCACGGACACACTGAGGGAAATATTTCTCATAAAAAGCTTCTTTAAATTGAGCCCATGTCATCAATCCATTGTTGTCTCGAATAAGCATCCACCATCGTCTTGCTTCTTCTTGCAAAGTGAAGGTTGTCGGTAACACTTTTTGTGCCTCTGAGCATGGGAAAATTTCAAATAACTTTTCAGTTTCTAAAATCCATGCCTCAGCCTTCAAAGGTTTAATTCCTCCCTGAAAAGTTGATTGCTTCATTTTGTGAAATTTCTAGGTTAGAGCTATGATGTCATCATTATTATTTGGCTCAATATGCAACGATGGCAGAGGAGGAGATGGAAATTGTTGACTCCATTGTTGCTGTCTCAGAGATTTTGCTAGTAACTCAACCATTCTTTCTAATCGGTCAATTCTTGCATCTGATGATTCAGTTTCATCTATATGTTTGCATTCTCCATTGGTCTATATGCAAACATGGTAATAATAAACATAAGAAATGCAGTTCTCACATTTACATTTTTATTAGATATGCACGTAACAATTCCACACACACTCACACATATTAATGCAATGCCCTACTTTCCTTTCTAGGACATCTTATAGCTCATTTGGATGCGTGTGTGCAGTATAACTCGTGCTCTGATACCACTTTGTCATGACCCAACCCCGCCTCAAGGATTAGAGAAGTGACCAGCCAGTAATCCGAGATTACTAAAGGCCTGCTTAACAATAATACAATAATATGGGTTGGCGAAAGCCAATAAATAATAAAATATAACGTCCAATGAGTTGTGAAGACTTAAATTGACAAAACAGGCCTTTGTATATGCAAGTGCATATACATGAGTCCAACCACTAAACTTATATACACATAAGTCCATGTCAAGCTTGTATACAAAAGCAAAACAAAACTTAGGGATTTAATCCCAATAACAAAAGCCAATCCTATCAACAGTCAAAATCACATATAGCACTTGATCACAACGCAAAATGGTGAACTCTAAACCACCCATGAAACCTTGAAGCTTGACTGTTAGAAACCTCACGGTGAGGCACGAAAGTTAGCTTGACAAAACAGAGGCTAGGTCGACGCCACTAAGTCCAATCTTGAGCTTGGTCACCTACATATATAAAAAGGTGAGCTAAAGCCTAGTTAATAACAACTCTGTAAAGGCGTTATGAATGATGTCCTTACAGTATTTAAAATAGTCAATTATCATTAGTGAATCATTTCTTCATTTCAGAATCATATTGCAATCATAGCAGTTATACGTGGTATATCCATTAGCAGAATAGTACAGTAGGTCTTAGAAGACCGAACAGTCATATATGACGGCCATCAATACAGTAAACAGTAGTTCCAAGAATTGGAACTGACAGAGATCTCTGTAACAGTACCAATAGCAATAACAGTAACAGATGCTATGGATGCCACGAATACATTTCACAAATAGGACAATCATTCATTCAGTTAGAAATCATAATTTCAAAAACAAAGCATATTATAAGTTAGAAAATACTTATAACTTGAACATATCCTTACAAGGTTGTTACTCATAGTTGGCTCCTTGAATCACGTGATCAAAATACGGCGTCTGACCTACAGAAACACATTCTAGCACAACACTTCAAAATAAATTCAATTCATTCGGTTGGTTCTTAAACCTATTCGGTACTTGTTCGTTCGGTTATTCCTATTTGTTCTTTAATTTCTCTCGTGATCATGATATACATGGGAATGTGAAAAACACGTGAAAGCCATGCAAATGGAGGCCCGAAAGTTTGAAAAACGAAGAGAAAACAAAATCGGGACCATCCTGAAAACCGCACGTGCGGAACCACCACTTCATGTGCGCTAGCATGTGCAATTTTAACAGAATGCAATTTGGAACAGAAGAGGTCGGCCGCACGACAGGGCCTCAAGCCGCACGTGTGGTCTGGGTAAAATTCAGTTTGAAAATCTATTCTTGAATTGGAACTTACTCTTTTCAAAATCCATCTTCAAATCCATGCATATCAAGGCTCAAAACTCTCAAAAACAACTTGATTTTACCATATCTAATTCCATACAAAAGATCAAATCTTTGGAAAAATTGTAGAATCAAGAAATATAGCTTTAAGCGCTCCAACTCAAGCTTATATATAGAAATCCCTTTCAAATCATGAGGGGCCATACAAGAAAACAAGTTTATGATCATGATTTTCTTGAACTTATGCCATGTATGTACAAATCTTGAACCAATTTCTACAATTCCTCTCTTATATGTTCATATAGGTTCTCAACCTTAAACTTGTCTTTAAAACTCCTAAATAACCATGAATCCTTCAATTTAAGCTTTAATTTTTCAAGATGATAAGTGTATAAGCCTTAATCTCATAAAATTAGGAAGAATTTCTTACCTTAAAGGGTTGATTAAGAAGATTTTGCTTAGCTCCTCTTCTTCCTCTTCTTCTTGAGCTCTTCTCATCCTTTCTAGAACTCTCTCAAGTATAAGGCTCTTCTTATCTCAACAAAACCCACTAAGTCTCTCTCTTCTCCTACTTGTTTTTGATGAGTAGACTTAAGGGTTCACTAAGCACTAATTTCTTCTAACCTCTAATTAATTAGAAGTTTAAATTAATAAATTACATTGACTCTAACTAATTCAAATTCACTTAAATTAAATCAATTCTCATTATAATCTAATTTAAATTAAACCAAATTAATCATACTAATGTGAATTAGGCTCTAATTTTCTATCTAATTATTTAATTTTATCTAGTATAAATTTACTGATTCAGACAAGTTCAGTTTATATCCTAACCATATATGTTTACAATAACACATTTCAATTCACATATATCACATAATAGCACATAGCACATAATCACTGCAAATTATATGATTAACTTAATTAATCAAGGAGGTAGTTGTTACATTAATCGTTTGTGACCTTAATTAATAGGGACTTAAATTATGAAAATTTAGTCAAAACCCCTTCATTGGACCCTTGCTTGGTAAAAATGACAACCTAATTTATTTTGCTTCATAAACCCCATAAGGAGAAAACACATACTTGAGTAAGGATAAAATAAAATATCTTTTTTTTTTTTTTTTGGGACAATATTGCCAAACAGAATTACTGTCAAGCAGAGTAATATGTTACTGTTACTATTTACATTAATTTTGACAGTAATAATTTTTTTTTAAAAAAAAAAAGAATTTCATAGTTAACATAGATTTTATTTGATAGATCTTGATAATAGAATTCTAAAAATACTAATTTTATTAAAAATCGATATTTAATATTTTGATAATAGTGGTATGTGTTGAATTTTTAAAGAAATTTTTTTTCTACTTATACTTAATACATTAAAATTTTATTATGAGGAGATTTTGACTAAACAAAAATGCTAGACCCCAAAAATTTTGTCAAAAATTTTATTAAATATCTCACATGATGTGAGACCCATATAAATCCTACACTCATATAAAATATTTAATAAAAATTTTAATAAAATTTTTAGAATCTATAACATTACTCTGGTCTAAATCAACCCCCTTAAATTTTGAAGGTCATAATCCCCAAATCTCAATGGCATGGACCTTTATTTGTGCATTATCATAATCTCCAAATCTCAATGGCATGGACCTTTATTTGTGCATTATCATAATCTCCAAATCTCAATGGCATGGACCTTTATTTGTGCATTAAGTGTTGCCTATCATGTGCATGCTTTTGTGGATTACAAGCACCTTTAGAGAGATTTTCTAGATCTGCCAAGCCTTGAAAGTCAACACATGCAAGCTTTAGAAATATTACTTTAGGGTTGTCTGATTGTACACAATGATAGTGGATAAATTATAAATACAACTTTTGAAATTTATTTATATTACAAATTATTTTTTATAATTTTAAAAATTACATTATATTTTTTATCATTTTTAATTTCATGATAAATAGATCTTTTTATTAATAAATCATCAAGTTAATTAACAGTTTTTAATAATATTAAAATTTTATTTCAATTAATAATTTAGATAATTTTATTATTGTATAGGTGAACAGTTAGAAATTTCACTTTTTATTTAATTTTGTTAAATGAAAAATTTTGACAGTGAAGTATTTACAATTTTTCAAACCACATGAGGCAATTCGTATTTTAAGCAAATCTCAAAAGGTGTATTTGTAAATTACCCAAATGATAATTAGATAAGATCTAAAAAAAAAATTAGTGTTACATTTAATATTTTAATTGATTGTCAAATTACTAGACTTGAAAATTAAGTCTAATTTTTTATTTTAAATAACAATACTCTTTATATATAATAATTAAAAATTAGTTTTTAAATTAAAATAATAATATAAAATTTATTAAAACTATATAGTAAAAATATTTTATAATCGATTAAATTTTATTCATTTTTATCAGAGTTACATATAAGAGAATATTTTCATTTAGATGTAATTAATTGTGTGTTCTAAATTCTTAATAAAAAAAAATGCATGTCATAATTAATTGGTAAAAATTAAAGAATAAATTTAAAAAGATATATTTACGATAAATTATAAATACATTTCATTTTATTAGTTTTATAATTTTAATTTATCATATGATAGAAATAAATTACATTTGTTAATATAATAATTTTTTCTTATTTTGTAACATCTAAAAATTTGTCTACTCAAAATTGTAAATTATCTTATATCATAACTCTTACATAAAAATGAATTAGTATTGACTTGTGGTGTTGGACTAAATATTAGAAGTGACCTAGAAGTTACTTGGCTCAATATTTATTTGAATGTGACATTCACCTAATTATTAAAAATTGTCTTTATTGGTTCGTAATCTGTATGAGCTAGTTTGGCGGTTCTAATATTAGATTAAATATTAAAAATAAGTCTAGAAGATCTAGTCCATGTCAAAAAAATTTCAGCAATTCTTGATTTAAGCCTATAATACATAATATTTTAATAACTCAATATCATAAATATATATATATAATCTTAAAGTTTACAGTGATTTTATCAATTCATAAAAAATAAAATTTTTAATTACTTAAAAATTTAAACATCAAGAGAAAAAATATATGGAAGATGTGAATTGATTCATATATGTTAGTGGCACAAAAATTTAAATTTTAAAACTAATTAGTTAAGTTTCCTTTTCAAATTTCTAAATTTAAAATTTTAAATTGATTAATTAACTTTTCTTTTGAAATGTGTAAATTAACACAGAATAAATATTTTTTAATGATTCAATAAAGGGTCATGCTACAGACCCCCAGTGGGGTGACCCCCACTGACAACCCCCAGTGAGGTGTCACCCCCTCATTCGTTGGAAAAAAAAAAAAAAAAAAAAAAAAAAACTGTTTTTGACCAATGGGAGGACACCCCCAGTGACCCCCACTGGGGGTGTTAGGCATTTTTCTTCAATAAAATTTAGCCAATAGAAGATATTTTTTTTAATTATTTAAAGAATTAAACATCAAGAGAAAAAATATATGAAAGATGTGAATTGCTTCCTGTATTTTAGTGGTACAAAAATTTAAATTTTAAAATTGATTAGTTAATTTTCCTTTTCAAGTTTTTAAATTTAAATTTTTAAATGAATTATTTAACTTTTTTTTTTTTTTTTGAAATGTGTAAATCAAAGCATAATAAGATTTTTTTTTTAATAATTTAATAAATGTTAGCCAATAAAATATTTTTTAATCATGATTTAGTTTTAGGATCATGATTTTGTTTTTAAATCAGAATTCTAAAAAAATAATATAAGGATTTTGAACTTTACAAAACTCCTCTCATCAAAAACCTCTTTTTTCTTAATATATAGGATAAATTACAAATATACCTCTTGAGGTTTACTTAAAGTACAGATTGCCCGATATGGTTTAAAAAATTACAAATACCTCCTTATTAGTATTTTTTTTATTTAACAGAATTAACTAAAAAAATGAAATTCATAATTACTCTCCTATACAATAATAAAATTACCTAAATTATTAATTGAAACATATTTCTTACATTATTAAAAACTGTTAATTGACTTAATCATTTATTAATAAAATTGACGAGTTGTTATGAAATTAGAAACCTCAGAGGGTGGAATGTAATTATCAAAACCACAAAAGGAGATTCATATTTTAATCAAACCTCAAGGGATGTACTTGTAATTTATCCTAATATATAGTATAAATACCATGCATATTCACCACCCTAATTTCATAGTTTGGAGGATTCAAAAGCCAAAAGAAATGGATGCTAGGTCTCTCTCTTTCATCTGGAAGAAACTCATAATGTTGATTGTAGTCGCTGCTTTTGCTTCATTTGGTAAGTTAAAAACAAACTTTTTTAATTTTCACGAGTATATGAACCTTATGTCTTTTCTTCTTTTTTTTTAATTGTTTTTCTCTCAAATTTAAATTTGAATTTTATCATCATATTCGGGTTTGTAAGGCACATCATGGAGTTTGTTTTAATAATCCGAACTATTTATTTTGAAAAACTCTATATATATTATTTATGAAAAAAATTAAGTCGATTTTATAATCGTAATCTTTTTATTTTATCATATTTGTCTTTAGAAAAATATATAGTCTATTTTTAAAAACACATTTATCGTCTATTTTTTTGATACAAATACGATAAAATGAAAAATATACAATTATTGAATCTCTCTAATTTTTTAAATAAATGATATATATAGAAGATTTTTTAAAATAAATAATTTAAATTATTAAAATAAGACCTATAATAAATTTTACGAGCCTGAACATGATTGTTATGTTTATATATATTTTAACTTGAGAGATACCAAACTTTTTTTTAAAGTTAGTTTTCCTTCTCTATTAGTTCTCATGGTTTTAGGATTTGCATACCTTCATCTAAGCACAACGGAATAGCACTAGTCACCACATCCACCTCCGTCGGCTGATCCAGAGTAAACAAATTGTCAAAATAGTTCAGTGCAATCCGCTCCAAATCTACCCCCTCAGTACACCAGGTCCCATCTTGGTTCATCAACCCCTTTTCGTTGTGTTTAATTAGAAAATTTGATGAAAAAATTAAAAAGATAAAAGAAAAAGATGAGCGAAATATAAATAAAATATATTTACATTTCATATAATTTTATACATTTTTTTCTTTTTTTTTCAATTCCCTCATCAAATCTTCTAATCAAAAACTTTCGTATTCGCCCCTCTTTTAACCAATTAACACGGGTCCTCTGTGAGCACATCACAATTCTTTTTCAAATAACTCATCAATCTCACGCTGTAGAACACCAGTAAATCTCTATTTTTATGTTCATTTTAGATGATGCCATAATTAGAGATGTACAGTGTCACATTGTCCAACCTACCCTTAGGGCCCACCTGATCACCTAGGAAGGGATCTACAAAGTATATTCTTTTGTCTTTTTTTTTTGGATAAATTACATTGATACCCCTTGAAGTTTATGTTTATTACAGTTCTTTCCTCACCTTTTGGAAATTACATCTCCCTCTCTGAAATTTAAAATTTAATTACAAATTGTCACTTGAGGTTTAAAGTTTCATAACTGTTCCCTCCTTCACTGTAATGATCATCATACATAAAATTAAACTAACATGGGAGTCAGTGTAATTTTTCAAATATGAAAGGATAAACTGTAATAAATATAAATCTTAGGGAGTGTCGGTGTAATTTACCCTTTTTTTTTTAACAAGTATATTCTTTTGTCCATGACTAATTGTTTCTTGGAAAAATCTCATATACGTGGAATAGTGAATTATAAGTGTGCTTAGTTTGAGTTTTTTGAATTAAATTTTTTTTAAATTAAGTTTTTTTATTTTTGAATTTTTTTTTGTTTTTAGTGAATATTTATAAAATTTTAAACATTTTTTTTGTTTTCAACAATGATTTTTTTTGTTTTCAACAAGGATTTTTTTTGTTTTCAACAATGATCCATACTACTAAAAAAAGCATCACTAATAATATTAATGCATTGAAAATACCAAAAAAAAAAACAAGACATGCCCACTACCACATCATTAGTGTTCCCATCTTAGTACTCCCAACTATTTTTCTTTTATTTTTCATGGTACAAGTCTTTTTCATATGTTAAACTTATACAAAAATATTCCATCTGTAATGTAATTATTATTTTTGAGATTTATGTGCAGGTCCTAATAGGTGAATTTATTATGCAATAAGTCCCATGATAATTAATGACGTTTTTCGTCAAATACTATTAAAAAATGTCACTAATTGTTAATTTTCAATGACAGTTTAAAATTTTTGTTACAAAAAATATTACTAATTATAAGTTTTAGAGACAGTTTACAAAAATTATCATAAAAAATGTCACTAATTTTCAACTTTTAGCGATAATTTAAAAAAATTCGTCACAAAAAACATTACTAATTGTAAGTTTTAGTAACAATTTATAAAAATCATGATAAAAATAAGTCACTAATTATCAATTTTTAGCGACATATAAAAAATATCACAAAAAAATATTTTTAGTCAAAATTTTATTAGAACTTATTTTTAATAGGATTTAATGATAATTACCCACTGAAATATACTTTCCCCCTTTTTTCTTGCTTGTGTTTTGTAGTGTTTGGCATTGCAGTTGAAGCAAATGTTGTTTGTCAAGGAAAGTGTGAAGATATTCCTGATTGTGATGGCTTCTGCAAGAGAGTTGGTTTTAAGTCTGGGCATTGTTTTCCACCACTTTATCAGTATTGTTGCTGCCAAAGTTGATAAAATAATGGCTTTTTTCTCTAAGCTGTATCCAAGTAAAAATGTGGCATATCATGTGCTATAATATTAATAATAAATTGAGTGAGTGGCAATAAAAATAAAAATAAAAATTGAAATCTTCTCTATTAATTGCCTCATTGTCTAAATAGTTTTTTTGTCTTTTGGTGATATTTGAAATTTTTATCCAAGGTGTTTTGGTTATCACCTATAGAATTAAGATTTTAAAAATAAAAATTATTTTTAGGAAAAAAATATATTAATTGGTAAAAGCGTCTTTGTACTTTTAACCACGAAAGTGTCAATGTCCATTTTTTTATTTTTTACTAAACCAAACATGAAAATGAGTATCATTTCATTTTAATGAACCAAACATTGTATAAATTTCTCTGTTTATTTATCAAACCGAACATAAAAATTAATATTTTAATAAAATGACTACTTTATTCTAATTTTTATTTCAGTGAACAAAAAAAATAAAATAAAATAAAATAAAAACTCTAATACTAAAATTGTTAGGGGAAATTGTATTCACTTGAATAGTGAAAAAATAATCTCATTTTCATGGGGTGCAAGTTATTTCCTGCGTTTGGTGCAAGGTTTTTTTCTTTCTTTTTTTCACTTTCTGTGTATCAAAAAAAATATATTTAAAAAGATTCTACTTATAGTGCAATTATTTTAAGATTATCCCCCACTTGAAATGTTAATTCGCCAAATTTTTGTTGTGACAGGTAATTTTGATACTTGGCCTTCTTGAAGTACATTGGCTACACTACTACTAATGTCATGGCTGAACTGATAGATTAAACTCAATATTAATATAAAATTGAGTTATAGGATCGTTTGAGGTTTATTTATTTAGTGATTTTTTTTATTTTTTTGTGAAAAAATATAAAATAAAATAAAAAAATAAAGAGATGATGAGACAATTTTTAGCAAATAAATAAATAAACTGCTTATTAATGGTGTCCCCAAACCACACAAGGAAGGTAATATTAGGTTCAATGGCACATAAATGATAATTTCATCCAAACGTTCATTAGCACATTTAGTTTATTAAAAGATATTAAAGAATTTCACAGTTTATCAAAGAATTTCACTTAATAACCTATTTGGGTTAGATTATTGTGCTTCATTACATAATATAACAAGTCTATTTTATTAATTAAAAGATGATAATTAGGAAGCAGAACTCAAAAATACTCATCTTCTAACTTTTAAATAATTGGCTTTTTCAGTTTATTTAAATTATTTCTGGCTAATAGGTTTAAGTATTAAATAAACTGACACAAATTCTTAGAATAATAAAAAAAAAATAATAATAAAGATATAAGTAATTCAAGTAAGTTGCACCAAACAACCCTAACATCAACAAATTCTAGCTATTTTGGGTTAATGTATATTTTTTTTAGAATAATGTTTTAGAGCACTAAATTGGGAGCTCTAGAGCACCACTAATGATGTGGCACAGTGGCCCCCACCAAAGTGATGTGATGTTTTGGCTTGATTTTTTTTTTTTTTTTTTTTTTAGCTCATTAGAGCTATTAGTGGTCCAAAAATTAGTGGGATGAATCACCACTCTTTTTTTTAACAATTGATACCAGATTATTCATAAATAATATAAAAATTATGTAAAATTGAACCATCAACTATACTGCTCAATATGCAGTCACATCCTCTGAGTTAAAGGTTCAGCCCACATTATTCAGCCTAGTGCTTGAAAAGTATCAGATTTGGGCCAATTCTACATCAATGAACCATCACAAATTGTACACAATAACCCAAAGATAAATTGAACCCATGCTTCAACTTCATGCTTTCTTTGATTTTGATCAATCACTTATTCTTATGATGACAAATATCTCTCTCATAAAAATTACATATGATAATAGCTACTCTCCATTTTGAGTGCTGTTTGGACCTTAAGATTGTGCCATGTGGATACTTTTTATAAATTAAAATTTAAAATTTTATCTATTCATTAATCCATTAAATTTTGAGTTATTTTTTATTTGTTTTTTTACTGGAATATAGTATAGAATTTAAAACTAAGTAAACAAATTAATTTGAAAAAAATGATGATGCAACAAGCATTCACTGCTCGGACTAGATGTCCAAATTCAAATTAGAGAGAAACTGGGACCTAACATATACGAGATATATACTTTAGAAAGGTTATTTGGTGATATTGGAATGATATTTCACACCATTTATCACATGAAACTCGTCATATTATCATCATAAATTTACACAAAAACTGTTGGGCCCAACTATTTTAATAAATAAAAATTAAATTGAGACATCAAATAAATTTTGTTCCAAACAATACCACCAAATAAATTATTTTTCCACTTGGGCTGAGCTTCCCTCCACTAGAGAGGGTTGTCTGGGCTATGCTTCCCCCACCGTCACTAGTTTTGTTTTAATGATTTAAATTATTCATTTCATAAGATCTTTCGTACATATCATCAAAAAAAAAAAAATATTTATTTACATCAATCGAATAATCGTACCCCTTTCAATTTATCGCATTTGTCACACACAAAAGAAAAATGAATGGTCTATTTTCAAAAATACACTCTTGTTCATGTTTTTAGAAACAAATGCTATAAATTGAATATGTTATAATTATCTCAATTTAATTTTAATATAAATGATATACATAAAAAATCCTTATAAAACAAACTATTCAGATTATCAAAACAATATTCATAATAGATCCCTGAAGTTCAAACAGTTCCTTCCCATCCAAATCTTTGAGCAGATAAAGCAATACCCTTCCCTTACACTGTAACCTCTTTCACTGAGCCTTATGTGTGATGTCCCTCAATACAGAAAGCTCAGGCACAGAACAAAGTTAGCACAACAGTCTAAGGATCTTGGAAATGAACAATGGATACAAATTGGTATCAATTCTTTCATTTACCCAACTAGGGATATGAGAAAACAATGAGAGACACACCAGACTCCATTATATGTATATATATGTTTGGAGATAATAACACTTGCATGAAGGCGTCACAGACCCCACTCAATGGTGGATCCTACAACTCAAAAGCAGAGGACAGTGGTCAAATCATCACATGATCTTTCAAAAACTCTTCTTTTTTTTTCTTTTTTGGTACTTCGGAAAGGATTAGAACAGACCACAAGAGATCAAAGGAAAGGGAAGGAAAAAAAAAGAGCAAGAAACAAACAACTGCAAACAGAGGCCTAAAGTCTTTGATATTCACGGCCCAGAAGCTCAGCCACCACCAAACTTCGAACCTCCTCAGGAGGGTCTTCCATGGCAACTAGGTGCTCTTCTTGATCAGCTCCAAGATTAGCCAACTTGCCAGCACACTGGTTTTCTTCTCTCAAAATGTGTTGGATAGAGCATCTACATCCTTTCAAGATATGTCTTGCATCTTCTACAATGCTCCGGAGAGAAGCATTAACAACACTTGTGTTTTACAACAGTTCCACAGCTTCAACGGAGTCTGATTCAATCAACACATCGATGTAGCCTTTTTGGAAGATAACAGTGAGCCCTGTGTAAATCTTCCATAGCTATGCCTCTAAGCTTGAACATTTTTCTAGCTTCCCAAAGTAACCACAGAGCCAAATTCCTGAGTCATCTCTAAACAGTCCACCGAAGCCTCCATTGCCCGGATCCCCTCGAGCACAACCATCCGTGTTCAGCTTGGTTCGACCTGTGGGAGGCAAACACCATTTCACAAATTTAGGACTCACGGATTTCATAAGAATAGATGATTGAAAGGCTTCGACAATTTGTGAAGTGTAAGTTTGAATAAAAAAACAACTTTGTTGCCAAGGCATGATTTTATTTTCAAAAATGTTTAAATTTTTATCCTTCCAAATCTGCCACAAGGAAACAACAAAAAGAACTTTACTATTTTCCACAGAAGCAAAAGGTTGTTTTCTTTTCAAGAAACGCTCTATCCAAGAGTTAAGGGAGATGCCTCTATCATGAGGGATCCATTGGGAGCCAAATAACGTTTGCCAAATAAACTTAACATAAGCACAATCACGAAATAAGTGATCCAAATCTTCTCTCTCCGCAAAACAACGAGGACATTCTACAGATGATGAAAGGCATTTTGCCAACCTCTGTTGGTTAGTAAGCAAGTTGCCTTGCAAAATCAACCATATAAAACCATTAGGTATTTGGGGAATTTTTAATTTCCAAAGCCAAGACCAATTCCTCTCACTGCTATCTTGCTCAGAAATAATATCATAAGCAGAAGCAGTGGAGAAATCCCCAGAAACATAACCTTTCCAAAAAGGAGAATCAGGAAAAGAAATAAACATGGGCCGGTGTAGTTTGAGGACAATAATAGCAACCTCATTCGGGAGTTTACTTCTCACAATGTTAGGCTCCCAACCTCCTTCATCATCCATGAGGGTCTCCACTTTATCCATAGACATCAGATTGTGGTTGGGATAAGCTTCTGCAAAGCACTTACCACCCCACCACCAATCGTGCCATATAGATACAGAGACACCATCGCCAATACTCCATTTAACACCTTTATTCAAAGTTTCCCTTGTTTGAAGAATGCCCTTCCAAACAAGGGATTTTCTATGATTCACAAAGGAGTTAAGAAAATCAGAATTATGCAAATACTTTGCTTTCAAAACCTTAAACCACAAGTCTTGCTCCCCTTTTAGAACTTTCCAACCAAGCTTCGAAAGGAAAGCAAGATTTTGGGGTCTAGCTTTACAAAGGCCAAGCCCACCAACTTTCTTGCTAGAACACACAGTGTTCCAATTAAACAAATGAATTTTTTTTCTGGTTATCCACCTCACCCCATAAAAAATTTCTATTAGTCCTATCCAAATCCTTGCACACACTAATGGGAAGATCCATGGTTTGCATCGTATAATTAGGAATAGTAGAAGTAACAGATTGGATAAGTGTTGCTCTACCTGCAAGAGACAATAGGCTAGCTTTCCAATCTAGATTGGAGTTTATCAAGAATTTGGATAAAATGATCTTTGTTCACTCTTCTATGCATGAGGGGAATGCCCAAGCATTTACCAAGATTCATAGTGAGGGGAATGCCGCAAAAATTACTAAGCATTCTAGCTCTAGCTTGACTCACATTTGGAGATATGAACATTTTAGACTTTTGAATATTCACTTTAAGCCCAGAACAAGAACCGAACTCCTCCAAAACTTCCATAATTGTTTGACAATTACTAGTATCAGCTTTGGCAAAGAGTAACAAGTCGTTAGCAAAAAATAAGTGGGATATAGGAGGCCCATTTCTAGAAGCTTAACCCCTTTCCACAACCCATTATTCACCTTGGCAGTAATGAGGTGAGAAAGTCTTTTCATGCAAAGAACAAAAAGATAGGGTGACAAAGGGTCTCCTTGTCTCAGGCCTTTAGCCAAAGGAAACTCATCGAGCCTTTTACCATTCCAAAGAACAAAAGAATTCACAGTAGTAACGGAATTCATAATAAGTTTCACCCAATTGGCATTGAGATTAAGATCCAGAAGAGTGTCATAGAGAAACATCCAAGACACATTATCATATGCCTTTTCAAGATCAATTTTGAAAATCAAACCCCCATTTAGACCCTTTTTAAAACGTAAAGTATGAATAATCTCTTGAGCAATAATAACATTATCACTTGTGGAACGCCTCGGAATAAAGCTACTCTGATTAGGGCTAACAATTCTATCCAAAAGAGGTCTCAAACGATTCACCAAAACCTTAGTAAGAGTTTTATACAAGACATTACAAAGGCTAATAGGCCTAAACTGTTTAAGGGATTCAGGATTTTCAATTTTGGGAATTAAAGTGATAAGAGTTTTATTTAGATCAATAGAGATATTCTTTGAAGAAAAGCAATATCTAATAAAACCACAAACCAACTCACCTACAATGTCCCAATAAGAAAACAGATTGAAACCCATCACACCCAGGGGCTTTAAAAGCCTTAATACCTTTCAAAGCTTTCCAAATCTCCATATTCGGAATAAATTTGTTTAAGCCAACATTATCTTCAGTAGAAAAATGGACATGAGATTTGACACCCCACTCTTGATTTGAAACCATGACATTCTGTGACGTCCCAAATTTTTTTTGGAACATCAAGGGAAATTAAATAAACAAAATGACTTAATCAACTAAAAAGTTGACATCTTAATAGGGCATTCCAACTCTCATACATAACCAAACGTTCAAATAATATTAAATAAAAACTTAAAATTATCCAAATACAACATCAATGAAATTATAAGGTCCTTAATATCTAATATATAGGATAATAAAGCTATTTAACTTTAGTCATGATTTCAAGTCAGCCAAGACTCTCCGTTAGCGTCAACTCCATTTCAGCTTCAATTATTTCCTCGCCAAAACCTGGCATAAAACGCCAGGGCAACAAGAATATATGCCATGAGTTTTGCAATACAGTAAGAAAACATAACCAACCTACCATTCTTTTTCAGAGAAAGATAATGAGATTCTAAACATGAGATAACAATATAATGGTAAACATAAATTACAACCATTAGAGTAACTTCAATAATTTTAATAAATTAGGTGACACTCGAAATCTCACCAAAGAGATTTAACTTACCAACCACTAAGCATGGCAACGGTTAATTTGAAACCCTCCCTTGGTCAATTATTTAAGTGTTACCAACCGTAACTACCAGGGATGCCCACGTCTGGAGTTATATACCCAAGTAGTGGCATCCGTGGTCTGCCCCAAGGAAACGGTCTGCCAGGTGTACGTAACCTCCCTGTGTGCCACCTGCACATCCACCCTTATTCCAAAACCGAATACCGAAAAGGGTTCAAATAAGTCCCGTGCCATCTTAGAGTTTCGCAACACAATTTACGTGGGAATTCTCAAAACCAGGGCTCACCCTGAACAACCGCGAATTCTCAAAACCAGGGCTCACCCTGAACAACCGGTATTGACCGTCAATTGTTAACTTTGTGTATGTCGTTAGTCATTTCAGTTAATTTTGATATCAATCACCAATAATTCCAATTTTTAATCACAAATAATGGTTTACCAACTCATTAAAATTCCTAACATAAAGTATTACACATGTTACACAATAGTAAACAATACACAAAATTTAAATAAACAATTTATTTAAACCATGGTATAAAATAATGATGTAGATACCGAAAAGAAGAAATAAATCATAATCACACACGTGCATAGATTTTTAATCTACAAGATTAGATTAGCACCATATTAAATTTTAGTCCAAAGAAACAATTGAAGAGATTATTTTTAATTCCTCCTTAATCTGCCAAAATTTCCAGAATGTGTATCTTGCAAATGAAATTATAAATAAATTACTTATACAACTCTAAAATTCATATCAATCTACAGAATACTCAATAAACATGTTATGGTCATTTTTCAGGAAGCATTTTCCAAAAATAAATTATAAATAATTCTTAAAAATTCCAAGGGTGTTTATGACACAGATTTGTTACATTTCCTTATATTAATGCCATGTTTAAATTTATAGATCAAACCCATAATCTAAAAATTTATCATGAAACTAGACTTCTCAAATTTCACATTTTAGTTAGAAATTACCAGATTTGGCTTAGTGTAGAGTTTTAAATAAATTTTCAAATACATGATAAAATCTGTCTCACAGTTTCAGATTTAGCTAGAAATTTGTATAAATTTGTAGAAAGCTCAAAAATTGTTTTCAGAATTTCTGGATAAACTAGACATCATTATCAACAACTTTGTAGAAGAAATAATCTCAAAATTTTGAGTATAAAATTATCTAAAAATTCGGGTAGACATGCTGGCAGATTCAAAACAAGTTATTCTCAACACAGTTTCAGATTTAGTAAACAATTTGTATAAATTCATAGAAAGCTCAAAAATTGTTTCCAAGAATTTCTGGATAAATTAGACATCATTATCAACAACTTTTTAGAAGGAATCATCTCAAAATTTTGAGTATAAAATTATCTAAAAATTCGGGTAACATGCTGGCAGATTCAAACAGATTATTCTCAACACAGTTTCAGAATAAAAATTTGTATAAATTCGTAGAGAGCTCAAAAATTGTTTCCAAAAATTTCTGGACAAACTAGATATCATTATCAATAACTTTGTAGAAGAAATCATCTCGAAATTTTGAGTGTAAAATTATCTAAAAATTCGGGTAACAGGTTGGCAGATTCAAACAGATTATTCTCAACACAGCTTCAGTTTTAATTAAAAATTTGTGTAAATTCGTAGAGAGCTCAAAAATTGTTTCCAAAATTCCTGGATGAACTAGACATAATTATCAACAATTTTGTAGAAGAAATAATATCGAAATTTTGAGTATAAAATTATCTAAAAATTCGGGCAATTATGCTGGCAGATTCAACACAGTTTTAGACAATGTATCAAATGTACATAATCTGAAAATTTTCAATCATATAAAAAAATGAGAGGGTTGAGAGGGTTTTCTTACCTAGTGGTAGGATTGAAATGGAATAATGAAATGGTAGGAAAATATGCAACCTCAATCTCCTCCTCTTCTTCCACAAGAATTCCTTCTATTTGGATGTAATGGTTTATGCTTAGTCTAGAAACATGAACTCTCTATGCAAAAATATGAACTCTACTAGATGCAATTTAAAGACTCCCTCCGAGGTTAGCTCTCTCTCTCCCACTCTCTCATACATTTTTTTCTTTTCAAAAAATTTCATTCCCTTTCTCCAATTTCTAAGAGTAACTTTCCCTAAATTTTATAAACTTTCCCTAAATTTTATAAAGATGGTGGGTTTGGTAGGAGCTGTGGGTTGTTTGCCCTTGGTTTGTAAATTTTTTTTATTTTTATTTTTATTTTTTTATAAGGTCTTTGTTAGTGATTGAATTGAGTCAATTTAAAACTAACTTTTACACTAATATATTTTTCAAATAAACTCTGGATATAATTAATTAATTAATTTATTATTATTATTATTATTATTATTATTATTTTTAAGAATAATTAAATATGGGTTTTCACACATTCGAGGTAAATAAGTTACAAAAATAATTTTCTACATGGCTTTTAATCTCAGCAGGATCAGAAATCCAAGAACCATCCTCACCTTTAAGAGAAATAACTCTCATCTTCCTTCTTTTGGCCAAGGTAGACAAATGAAAATAACGGGTGTTTCTCTCACCCTCACAAATTTAGTTAGTTCGAGATTTTTGAAACCAGAGAAGCTCTTCTTGATACAAGACAAGATTATAATCCTTAACAAGATTAGTCTCAAGAATACGCAGATTATGAGAAAATTTGCGAGATTGTGATTTTTGAATGCCCTCAATCCTATGCCATCTTTTTTTTCAAAAAATATTACCAAAAACTTCTTTATTCCAGCATATAGAATTTTTAGAGACATTTGATATGGCACAAATTTGCTAGAATTAGTTTGGCTCTATTCGTAGAAACACTCTTTTTTCATCGCTAGAAGAATATCATTCCATTTGCTTTTTGTGATACTCCCTCCCTCCCTCCCTCCTGAGCTAGATTCTTTGTCTATCACTATCCCTATCCACATGATTGCTTTGAATTCAATGCCTGCAATTTTTACCCCACCAAAAAAAGAATTGAATGGTGTTTGATTACCGTGATTTTGTAACTTTCAAATCTAATCTAAATATGGCAAATTATTAAAATAGCATCTCTGAGTTTTATAAACTTATTCATACAGTGTCATGTCTTAATTTACAAATTAATCAGAAAATTTATTTTTACTCTCCAAGGAGTGGATTAAATTGTGTGTTAGTGTACAAAGTTAGTGTCATGAGTAAAATTATGTGTTAAGGGTAGGTAGATTGTTAGCAAAAATGAGAAAGAAAGATGAGAGCAAAGGGGTGGAGATGAAAACGAACCAAGTCAAGTTGATTGAGATTTGTAGGACTCGAACTTAGTTCGTTTGTTTATTGAGTTCGAAAATCTAGTCTGAACTCGACTTGATTTGTTAACTAACTAAGTTTAAGCTCGATTCAAAAGTCAATAATAAATTTTTTATTATTATCATGTATAAACATTTTACATTATTAATATGTAAATAAAAAATTTATCATATTATTCAAATCAATAATGTGTGAGTGGTTTTCCGATCACACTGCCCTCCTTAGTAATCAGCTAGAGAGTACTGGCAGAATAGATGGCTTCAGCTAACCTACAACAGAAAGAGAAAGCTCCGGCGGTGGTTCTTCCACCCAGGGACACTCCGACGAGCAAGTCAGTATATCTCTCAAAGATAATCAAGTGCTAAAATCACTGCTCAAAGTATAAATTGCGTACCTTAGACCCGCCGGGGGCGCCTCTCTTTTATAGTCAACTCCATCCTAGTCCCACTAGAAGCCTTACTTCTTATGGACTCCAATTCTGGATTTACTTTGGACTCCTCAAGAGATAAGGATAGACTCCCTAAGAGGGCTATCTTTATCCATCTTGAAGTCATTCTTCATTCTAGGACTCCTGTCCCTTATCTGCTTATCTCGGATTCTGATATTTTCGGAGGAAACCTCGGCCTAACCGAGATTACCTCGGTACAACGACCAGGACATGTGGCACCTCGGCTGACACGTCGGCATCACCTTGCCACGTGTTGGTACTCAGAAAATACATCTCCACAACTGCCCCCTAGGTTCTATTACCTCGGTATCCTGAGGTGATGGAACCTATATCGGTACTTCTTGCTGTACATCGGCTCGAGAACTCCTCAGCCGAGATCATTTACTTCAGGCCGACATGCTCTCTTCAGAGAACAAGATTTCTAGTGAGTTTTTTCACGCGCATGAACTGTCATGCATCACTTTTCAACTGTTTCACTTATGTGTTTCCACCTCATTGGACCGTGCCAGTGACGCGCTTTGCAAGCCGTCTTGCGTCTGTGTGCGCCGCCTGACGTATGCACTATTCCAGGCGCATTAAATGCCCTGTTTTGCCGCCATTTCAAGTTTTTTGACAAAAACCTTTCCTTCTTTCTTCTTTTTTCCACTTTTGCATTTGATTTTCTTGCCTTCTCTCTCTCTGTACCCTTTCTCTCGAACCCGCCATTGCTCAAGCTCCAAGCTCTGCAACTGCCTTCCTTTCTCCTTTCCCATGAAGCTTTCGTCGTTTTGTTACATCTGTAACTGTCGTCTGACTTCGGCGAAACTCATTCCGGCTCTATTTTTCTGGTAAGCTACTGTTCCTTTCGTTTTCAATTCTGTTGATATTCTTTATTACTTGTTGCCATTATTGTTTCAAATCTTGCGAATCACATATCTGAAAGTATTCAAATGGTTTTGATCTTTGCCCATATACTGTTCACCACTTTCTTGCACTCTTTGTCACTGTTCTTGACCCTAAAACTTCGTTCTTGCTTTTCTGTTTTCCAGATTTGTGCCTTCCATATTCATCTTCATAGATTTAGGTTTGGGATTTGACTGTAGAACCCATCAAAGCCAAAACAATCTTCACAAATTCTTGCACCAATATACATTTAGGTCTTATCCGAGGTTCACAAGACCTTTTTAGATCATCTCTTTCTGAAACCCAGTCTTTCTATCTTTAGGCCGACGTTATGGGTATGTGGAGGCATAGGGTAAACATCCCAACCAAACTTGAATACTTTAGGCAAGAGTTCTCCATCCCTGCCGATGTCCATCTGAGGCTGGCTAGAGATAACGACTCCATCATGCCCACAGAGGATTCAATGCCCTTTCCCATTGTAGCTTTTACTGAGTGCGGGCTCCTACTCCCACTTAGCATCCTCTTTCGCGAGGTTCTTTACTATTACAAGTTGAACCCCATGCAACTGGCCATAAATTCTTATCGAGTAATCAATGGTATCATAGCCTTAGCCAAACAAGAAAACGTTAGGATCACCCTAGCCGATATCCAGTATTGCTATACCATGTGTGCCCTTAATTTAAAAGAAAAAGGCTACATCTATTATCTTAAGCCAAGGTCCACAGAGTATAAAATCGTAGCCGACCTCCCAGACTCCAACAAGGGGGCTGGAGACGACTACTTCATTACCTCAGGAAATTAGGAGTTTGCTCCAAACGAGGACCACCATCTCTTCCCTCCTCCTCGATCAGTTTTAGAGGGCAAGGGTAAGAGCCCAGCATTCTGATTTTACCTGTTTTCTTTCAAAGTCTCAGATACTTTATATGTTTCTGATATCTGTTCTTCTTGCAGCTGTTCGTCAACCACCAAAGGGTTTCCGCCAGTCTTTCCGGCCCAGCGAGGACTTGAAGAAACTTCTGGACTTGCCTGTCCATAAAAGAAAAGCACCTCTGCTGCTAATTTTATTCTAACTTACAAGTCGACTCTGCCCGACGTCCCTAAGAGGAAGAAAAAAAGCCTCTCTCCTCCTTCTGCCACAACTACCTAGGCTGCGTCCACATCTCGGCCAGATCAAGGGTCAACATCTGAGCCAGCCGATCAACCATCAACTTCGGCTCCATACCTGATCCCGATACTAGAACGAAAACGTCGGCGACGACTTGTGCTTACAGCCAATATGGGCCGCCCACAACCAGTCGCAAAAGACCTCTTGGCCAGCCTTCCGACCGATGTTGATGCTGAACCAACTCAAACCATGCCCCCATCGAAGCCGAAAAGAGTTAAAAAAGCTCAGCCTAAGGCTAAAGTAACTCAGGTTGAATCTGAGGATACTTTGCCTATTTCTAAGCTGGCTGAGGGCAACAAATCTCAACCTTCCGCTGGGAAGAGGCGCTCTGAGTCTGAGCCATCAGAATCCCAAAAATCCAAAAAGCCGAGGTCATCATCCGCAACAACCTCGGGGTCAAAAAAGGCCAATGTCCCCTGGGCCCCAAAAATTACCTTGGAGGACAAGCCAGTCATAGCAAGTGACAGCGCCGATGATATCAATATCGGCGTTGCACTCAGTACTGCCCTGTTGCTCCCAGGCGATCTGGAGCGAAACGCCGAGTATAGTGAGTACGAGAACTATGCCCTCATGCTTCAATGCTCTGTTCAGGCAAGTGTCTTTTTGGTAATTCTCTTCTTTCGTTCTCTTTATTTCATACTTTGAATTTTTTCCCTTTTGCCTTCAGGCCGTCCAGCATGCCCACTCCTTCTCAATGCAATCTTTTGAGAATCGGGAGAGGCTTGCCGAGTTTAAAAGGGAGGTCTCCAGCCGTCAAAAAACCAACAAAGGACTTTAATAAAAAATGAAGAAGCTGGAAGACCAGGCCGAGGCTGCTACTAAAGCCCAAACTGATGCCGAGGAGAAGGTTGGCGCTGCTGAGGCCATAAACAAAGTCCTCCAGGCCCAGTTGAAGGAAGCTGAGGAGAAAGTGGCTCAGGCCCAAAAAGAGCTCCAAGAGGCCCTGGCCACCAAGGAGTCCGAGATCAAAGATGCCGATGAGAAGGCATATGCGCAGGGCATGGCCGATGTTACGGAGGCCTACCAAGAGCAAGTCAAGCAGGCATGTAACAGGGGCTTCTCCCTGGGTTGGATGTCTCTCTCCAAAAAACTCAATGTCCCCGAGGACTCGCCCCTGAGAAACCCTGACCAAATTCCTCTGCCATTCCCTCCACCTCCTCCACCATCTCAATCCGATGTTCAATCTGAATCTGAGTCTGAGGATGAAGGTGAGGATGAGGCCTTGGTGAGGAAATCCAAGGAGGCTGCTGGGGCCAAGTCCCCTCCTCAAAATGAGCAAGCCCTTGACTTGATTCAAGATGAGGAGGTTGAGGAGGATCCCAAGGAAGCTAACCTTGAGCAGGTATCATCCGACGTTCCCTTAGCCAACAAAAGTATTGATGAAACCCTTGCCCAAATCGACGCCGAGATCACTGCGGAGAAGGCAGCCGAGGTGTCTTCTCAACAGCCTTCCGACGTCCAGACCCATCCTGCTGTTGATGTTGAAGAATCTTAGTTTTAATGTTTTTTTTTTTTTTTTTTTCTCTTGTCTTTTATACTTTTGTACGTTTTGTTTTTCAGACAATGTAAGCTGCTTGACATGGCCGATGTGCCCTTATTTTCCTCTTCAATGCTTAATACACTTTCCTCCTTTGAGTGTTTGTACCTTTCTCTTCTCTTGACTGCTTCTGCATGATTCTATACTTAGAATATTTTGCAAGTCTTTCCTTCTTTGTGCAATCTTCCCGAGATAACATACCCTGGGTATAAAAACGGATGATTATCTCGGGTTAGTTTCAATTTGTAAATTGCTACAAATTTCAACAAATGAAGATAAATAATTGTCTCGGCTTAATTTCAACTTGTAAATTGCTACAAATTTCAACAAGCGTTAAGCATTACTTTGCTTTAACTTCAACTTGTAAATTGTTACAAATTTCAACAAGTGAAGATAAATAATTATCTCGGCTTAACTTCAACTTGTAAATTGCTACAAATTTCAACAAGCGTTAAGCATTACTTTATTTTAACTTCAACTTGTAAATTGCTACAAATTTCAACAAGTGAAGATAATTAATTATCTCGACTTAACTTCAACTTGTAAATTGCTACAAATTTCAACAAGCGTTAAGCATTACTTTGTTTTAACTTCAACTTGTAAATTGCTACAAATTTCAACAAGTGAAGATAATTAATTGTCTCGGCTTAACTTCAACTTGTAAATTGCTACAAATTTCAACAAGTGTTAAGCATTACTTTGCTTTAACTTCAACTTGTAAATTGCTACAAATTTCAACAAGTGAAGATAAATAATTATCTCGGCTTAACTTCAACTTGTAAATTGCTACAAATTTCAACAAGCGTTAAGCATTACTTTGTTTTAACTTCAACTTGTAAATTGCTACAAATTTCAACAAGTGAAGATAATTAATTGTCTCGGCTTAACTTCAACTTGTAAATTGCTACAAATTTCAACAAGTGAAGATAAATAATTATCTCGGCTTAACTTCAACTTGTAAATTGTTACAAATTTCAACAAGCGTTAAGCATTTTTGTCTTCTCTCTGCCCCCAATGTGAACCTAAGTTCCACTTGGGTTCTCATTTTAAAAACATCATTGTGCATAGTTTCACAAGTTAGGGAGAATTCTGCTAAGATTTTATTGATAACATCGGCAAAAAATCAAACAATATCTAATGATAGAAAAACTTTAAATTACAAGTGTTCCATGGTCTAGGCAATGCTTTGCCCTCATTGTCTTCAAGCTGATATGCCCCATTTCCTAATACCGAAGTGATTTTGTAGGGTCCTTCCCAGTTTGGGCCAAGCTTGCCCTCTCTGGGATCCTTCTTGTTGCCGACGACTTTTCTCAGGACTAGGTCGCCAACTTGAAAATCCCTTGGATTGACCTTCTTATTGTAAGCTTTGGCAAGCTGTTGCTGGTATGCTGCAAGCTGTATTGCAGCTTTCTCTCTTCTTTCTTCTAGTAGATCCAGATCTCGGGCTAAGAGTACATCATTAGTCCCGTTCTCAACTCCCTGGGTTCTGATCCCTGGGATGCTGATCTGTAGTGGAATGACTGCTTCTGTGCCATAAGTCATGGCAAAGGGGGACTCCCCTGTTAATCTTTTCGGCGTAGTACGATATGCCCAGAGTACATTGGGCAATTCGTCTACCCACTTTCCTTTCGCTGCCTACAGCCTCTTCTTTATCCCATCCAGAATGACCTTGTTGGATGCTTCTGCTTGCCCATTGCTTTGGGGAAAACTTGGTGTTGAAAAGTAATTCTTTATCTTGAACTTTGCACAGAAGTTCTTGATAAGTTTGCTGTCAAACTGCATTCCGTTGTCAGTAACTATTGCTCTCGGAATCCCAAATCTAGTGATTATGTTTCTCCATATGAAATTCTTGACATCCACATCTCGGATTTTGGCTAGAGGTTCTGCTTCTATCCAATTTGTGAAGTAATCTGTTGCTATCAGTAAGTACTTCTGTTGCCCTGTTGCTTGGGGCAATTGCCCAACGAGATCCATGCTCCATTGGGCAAATGGCCAAGGGGTGGAAAGAGGGTTCAGGTCAGCAGCTGGCTGGTGTATCAAAGGTGCAAACCTTTGGCATTGTTCACACTTCTTCACGTAGGCTTCTGCATCTTTTTGCATATAGGGCCACCAATACCCCTGGGTAATGGCCCTATGAACTAATGATCTGCCCCCAGCGTGGCTTCCACAAATTCCTTCATGAATTTCATATAAAAAATTTTCAACCTGAAAAGGGTGTACACACCTTAAGAGGGGTCCAGTGAAGGACCTTCTGTAGAAGTGTCCTTCTGCTGTCAGATTGAATCTTGCTGACTTCATTCTGACCTTGTGTGCCTCTTTACTGTCTTCTGGTAGCTTTCCTTCTTTCAGGAATGCAACAATTGCATCCATCCAGCTTGGTCCCATGTCCATACACAATGCCTCTTGCACTGTGCTTGGTGGCTCTATGCTCAGGCCCGAAAGATAATCAATCATTATTGTCCTTGTTTTTCCAGTTTGCATTGAACTTGCTAGGTTGGCCAACGCGTCGGCGCAGCTGTTATCATCTCAACTAACCTGGAGAATTCGGCAGTTCTGAAACAAGGCTGCCAGCTTGATGACTTCTTTTGCGTATGCCGACATCCTTTCATCCCGGGTTGCAAACTCTCCAGTAGTCTGATTCACTATGAGTTGTGAGTCACAAAAAACTATTACCTCATCTGCTTCGGCTGCTACTGCCAGCTTCAATCCAGCAATCAATGCTTCATACTCCGCCTCATTGTTCGAGGCTTTGAACCCCAATCGAATGGACTATTCCAATATCTCTCCATCTGGAGATATCAATACTACTCCTACCCCTGCTCCCTGCCAGTTTGAGCTCCCATCAACGAAAAGTCGAAAGGAGTCGCCGATGTAAATGCTGCAAGGTATGAGTTTTTTCTTTCTTGGTTCTTTTGCCTTTGGCTGGGCTTCTCCTTCCTTGTTTGGACATCGTTCATCTTGGCTCAACGGAGCCTGATGTTCGATAGATTCTGGCGTGAACTCGGCCACGAAGTCGGCCAAAACTTGGCCCTTAATTTCTGTTCTCGGCCTGAACTCCAGGTCATACTGGCCCAAGGCCACTGCCCATCTTGCTATTCTTCCTGTTAAGTCTCCTTGTTGCAACAAGGATTTCAGTGGGTGCTCTGTTAGCACCACAATCTTGTGAGCCTGAAAGTAATGGTTCAGCTTCTTTGAAGCCATTACTAAGGCCAGCAACAATTTCTCCAATGGTAGATACCTTGTTTCTGCATCAGCCAAGGTTTTGCTTACATAGTAAATAGCCTTCTACTCCCCTTTCTCTTCTCGGATTACCACTGCACTTACTGCGTGTTTTGAGACTGCTAAGTACAAAAATAGTTCCTCCACAGGTTCTGGTGTTGAGAGGACTGGAGCCGTGGTAAGATATTTCTTCAAGTTGGTCAAAGCGGCCTCACATTCCTCAGTCCATAGAAAGTCTGTGGCCTTCTTCACCAGATTGAAAAAAGGTTTACATTTGTCTGAGCTTCTACTTATAAACCTGTTTAGGGCTGCGGCTCTTCCAGTAAGCATTTGAACCTGTTTCGCCGATATCGGACTCTGTAACTCCAGGATGGCCTTGATCTGATCTGGGCTGGCCTCAATGCCCCTTCTGGTCACTAGGTACCCCAAGAACTTACTGGATCCGACTCCAAACGCGCACTTCGATGCGTTGAGTCGGAGCCGATATGTTTTGAGTATGTCAAAGACCTCTTCTAGGTCGGCAAGATGACCCTTTGGTTCCTTGGTCTTCACAACCATGTCATCGATGTAGACTTCTACTGTTCGGCCAATCAAGTGTTTGAACATCTTGGTTACCAGCCTTTGGTAAGTTGCTCCTGCGTTTTTCAACCCAAAAGGCATTACTCTGTAACAGTACAGGCCTTTTGGGGTGATGAACGCTGTCTTCTCCTCATCTGGGGGGTACATGGCTATTTGGTGATACCCCCTATAAGCGTCCAGGAAGCTCATCCTTCCATGTCCAGATGTGGCATCCACCAACTGGTCGATCTTGGGTAGAGGAAAGCTGTCTTTGGGACAAGCTTTGTTCAGGTTTGTAAAATCTACACAGACCCTCCACTCACCATTCTTCTTCTTTACTACCACGGTGTTTGATAGCCATATCGGATAATTGGCTTCTCTGATGGCCTTGGCCTCCAGAAGTCTGTCTACTTCCTCCTCCACTACTTCAACGTGTATCAACGTTAGTCTTCTGGCTCGTTGTATTACAGGTTTGGCCGACCTGTCAACGTTGAGTTTATGGCATGTGACCTCGGGGTCAATGCCAGGCATTTCATAAGGTGTCCAACCGAACACCTCAATGTTTTTTCTTAAAAAAGCTTCCAGCTCTCTTTCCTCTTCTTCGGCTAAGCCTGAGCCGAGAAGAAAGAAGCGTTCCTCATCGCCCTCCTGGACGAGGATTTTCTTCAGTGCTTCTTCACTTTTCTCGGCTGGCTCCTTGCCGACATCATCTAGGACCTTCATGTCCTCTTCTTCAATTTCTGCCTTCTTTGGTTCCCGAATGTTGCAGGTGGATTTCATTGCTGCCATTGAGCAATTTTTTGCCTGCAATTGATCTCCTCTGACTTCCTCAATCCCATGTTCTGTTGGGAACCGCAGTAGTTGATGCAAGGTTGAGGGAACTGCCCCCATTGCATGCAACCACGGCCTCCCCAAGATAATGTTGTATGGTGAGGGCGTGTCAATCACGATGAATTCTGTCTTGATCTTCTTAGTGCCAGCTTGTACCTCCAAGTTGGTTGCGCCCAATGGCCTTGTCGGCGTTCCATTGAAGCCGACCATCGGGCCATTCGATTGCTCCATGTCGTCAGGGTAAAGGCCCAGCTCCTTATAGCATCTGACATACATGATGTCGTAAGAGCTGCCTTGATCGATCAGGATGCGTTTCACTTGGCACTCCCCAACCTGGAGGGATACTACCAAGGCATCATTATGCGGATGCTAGACCATCTCTAGGTCGGCTTCAGTGAAGGCTATCATCGGTCCTTGGCACTCTTCAGACCGAGGTCTTTTCTGTCTGACCCGGTTTACGTGCTGCAGGTGTTTTACCTTCTGGGTCTCCCCCCGTATGTCGCTTTCGTTCACCTTTGAATGGATTACATTGACCACCTGAGGTCCTCCTGCCTGTGGTTGCTGTGCTGGGGGAGGTGGGGCTGCTGGTGCTTGAGGCAATCTTGCCTGTTCTTCCCTTGTCCTGGCCTCATCGACAAGATCTCTTAGATGGCCTTGCCTCACCAAGTCTTCTAAATGTGCTTTTAGGGCTCTGCAACCCTGAGTTGGATACCCTTCTTCATTGTGATAAGCACAACGCCTACCGAGGTTTCTTCTCATAAATTCCCCTGCTGCCCTTGCTGGAGCCCTGAAATAGGGTTGGTTCCGAATTTGATCCAGGACTTTGTGGACCAGGATTCGGAACACAATCGTCACTGCCTGCTTAGCCCTCAATTCCGTCTCTTGTTTGTTCAATCCATTGTTACCTCGGCCTCGCTTCGGCGAGCCGTTTACCTTTTCTGGCTTTGTCTCCTTATTCCCCGACGTATCCTCCTCGGCTCTGGCATATTTCTCAATTCTCGCCATGAGCTCTTCCATGCTTTTTGGCAATGTCTTTGCCAAAGACTTCCGTAGTGGACAATCATCTTTCAGGCCATTCTTGAAAGATACGACCACCACCTCTTGGTTGCATTCGGGTATCCGATTGAACACCTCATAGTACCTTTTTGCGTAGGCCCTAAGGCCTTCATCTTTACTGATCTTTAGAGCCATCAATGCGTCCACCCTTAATGGCTGCAGCTTGTTTGTTATGAACCTGGCCACAAACATCTCGGCCAGGCCTTCCCAAGTCCTCACGCTTCCCTTTGGCAATTTGTGGAACCAGTCTAATGCAATCTCCCCGAAGGATGAGGGGAATACTTTGTAGAGCAACGGCTCGTTCCCACTATATAATGCCATTGAGTTCAAAAACAATCCGACGTGGAAGTTGGGGTCTAACTTACCATCGTATATTTGAAACCTCGGCATACTGAATCTTTTCGGCGCTTCAAACCTGTCCAATTCCACCAAGAATGGCGTCCTCGGCTTATCTGGGGAAGTTACCTCGGCGTAGTCATTCTGTTGCTTCCTCTTGAGGTAATCTCTCAAATCCTCTTTTGTCCTCCCAGGAGCTCGGCTATCTCCTGCTTTCAGTCGTTTCGGTGCACTATTTCGGCCTCGTGGTGAGTCCTCTTCGATCCTTCTCCATATGTTGTGTCAAAGCACAACGCTTGCCCCTGAACATGCCGATGTCCCTTGGGGTCTGCTTCCTTTGCGTGATGCATCCTCCGTGATTCTTCTCTTCTTGGCTCCCTTCGTCCGACCTCCTTGGAAGGTCGGTGAGAGTGTCTTTCGCTCCTGTTGTGTTGTGGGGCTACGGGGATTGTTCTCTGCCCTTCCTTCTGGGCATTGGCCGCTGTAATTGGCGTGTCCTGCAGCGGGAATGGTGGCTGCATGACGTTATTTTGCATCATGAAATTGACAACCGACTGTAGGTTTGCCAATTTGTTTGTCATCTCGTTCATCTCTTCGTCCCTCCGTAGGCATTTATCCTTCCATACCTGGGGGTCATCTTCGTTGTAATAGCCACTTCGATCTGGTTTCTTTGGTGCGTCGCTAGTCTAGCCGACGTCCTTCACTCCGTGATTCTGGTCACGAGTTTCTGCATTGTATTCATCTCCTGTGACATCCAGGTCAATAGGTCTCCCACTCCCAGCAGGAGTGTCGTCCCCAATCTTTTCCTTTTGTCCGTTGCTGGCCATCTATCCTTCTATCTTTCCCACAGATGGCGCCAAATTGTGTGAGTGGTTTTCCGATCACACTGCCCTCCTTAGTAATCAGCTAGAGAGTACTGGCAAAATAGATGGCTTCAGCTAACCTACAACAGAAAGAAAAGGCTCCGGCGGTGGTTCTTCCACCCGGGGCACTCCGACGAGCAAGCCAGTATATCTCTCAAAGATAATCAAGTGCTAAAATCACTGCTCAAAATATAAATTGCGTACCTTAGACCCGCCGGGGGCTCCTCTCTTTTATAGTCAACTCCATCCTAGTCCCACTAGAAGCCTTACTTCTTATGGACTCCAATTCTGGATTTACTTTGGACTCCTCAAGAGATAAGGATAGACTCCCTAAGAGGGCTATCTTTATCCATCTTGAAGTCATTCTTCATTTTAGGACTTATGTCCCTTATCCGCTTATCTCGGATTCTGATATTTTCGGAGGAAACCTCAGCCTAACCGAGATTACCTCGGCACAACGACCAGGACACGTGGCACCTCGGCTGACACGTCGACGTCACCTTGCCACGTGTTGGTACTCAGAAAATACATCTCCACAAATAATAAATAAGTTCAACTTATTCAAACTTATTTATTTATTTGACAAATCGAGTTGAGCTCAAAAATAATTTGGTTCAATTGCACCTTAGTATGGGGTATTGACACATCCAAGAAGAGAGAGAGGAGAGCAGTTGATTGGTTCTTTTCTTTTTAGTGTATTTTTTTAATACTCACAAATTTTAATTATATTATTAGAACATTCATGCTTTAAATCAATAAATATTTAACACATAAAATTGAGTATATTTTTTTATCAATTAGCGCAAAATTTTAGTCATTTGATTAGAAATGCTAAATGTTGTGACTGGGATTGGAGAGACTAAAGCAGTGGCGAAATATCATCTGTTTGTGTGAGAATGCCACTAGTGGCAGTAAACAAATTTCTCTGTAAACCAGGCTATTGCTTTAGCATCAAAGAGGTGCCAATAGCATTAGCCAAACAAATCCTTACACATTATAACATGAGCCATAGATCAAAAGAAGGTATCTATACTATATATTAAGCAAAAAGGGGTTTCTAACCCCCAAGGCCTGTGGGAGCTGCAATATGCCAATCCTAATTTTCTAATTTTTTGTTTTTTTAAAAAAAAGTTAACCTCAGCATTTATTAAATTCTCTCAACCCACAAGACTTTTTGACTTCACTCATAATTACTGCAGTACTTTTTCCAAAACAAATAATTTGTATATTAAAAAAAATTTAAAACAAATATAAATATCTATATCTATATCTATCTATTTATTTATATCTATATCTATCTCTAACCCACAAGTTTTGTGGGAGTTCCAAGGCCTGTGGGAGTTTCAATATGACAATCTTAATTTTCTAATTTTTTATTTTTTAAAAAAAAATTAACCTCAGCATTTATTAACTTCTCTCAACCCACAAGATTTTTTGACTTCACTCATAATTACTGCAGTACTTTTTCCAAAACAAATAATTTGTATATTAAAAAAAATTTAAAACAAATATAAATATTTATATCTATATCTATCTATTTATTTATATGTATCTCTAACTCACAAGTTTTGTGGGAGTTCCAATATCCCAATTTAAATTTCTTGATTTTTTGATTTAAAAAAAAAAAACCTTAGCATTTATTAATTTCTCACAACCCCCAGGTCTTACCCTTATAATAACACTTTAATGCATTAAGAATAAGTATAAAAAAAATTTCCTTAAACCTTAGATTGTTAAATTATTTTTATAAAAAATCTTAAAAAACATAATTTATATATAAAAAAAATCTAAAACAAATATAAATATTTAAAATTACCCCGTGCATAGCACGGGTGATAGGCTAGTAGTTAATAAGGCAAATGTTAAAAAGTGCTTCTTATATATTGTTTAATGTTAAAATTAATGTAAATGTGTTTTGAAAGTGATAAAAAAGGTGTTTTAAAATGAGTCTCAGCCTCCGTTTGGGAAGTGGGTTGGCTTTTTGGCTTTTTAGCTTTTTTGGCTATTTTAGCCTGGGCTTAAAAGTTTGGTTTGGGAAGGGCTTTTTGGCTTATTGGCTTTTTTGACTTTTTTTGTGAGAGAGAAGTGTAATGATTATGGGTTGGATGTGATGTTTTGTTTTTTGTGGCTAAAAAAGCCTATTTTGTCTTTTGTGGCTAAAATAGCCAAAAAGCCTGGCTTTTTGGCTTCCCAAACGGAGGCTAGTATTATAAAAGTAATGAAAAGCATAAGGGAAATAACATCACCGTGGTACAGAAAAAAATTACAAACCAGTGTTAAAATTTATACACTTTAATAATTAAAATGCTATACTTTTTCATGATTATATAAAAAAAAAAAATTTGACCCCATTGTGATGTTATTTCCACAAAAGTATATTAGGTTTTATACTTATTTTGTCTTTTGTCTTTTTTCTTATAAGCACTTGTTAGCAAAACCTTTTTAGACTAATGATGATTTTTTACAGGGACGGATTTAAAATTATCACTATGAGTGTGCAAAAATAAGTTTAGAAGTGCAAACTTTTATAATTTTAAATTTTCTAATATAATATATAATAATTTAAAAAAATTTAGAGTATGGTCGCCTCTGCCGTAAATCCATCCTTGATCTTTCGTATAACTATTAGCATTTTCCTTTATTGAAAACACAAATCAGTTTTCTAAAACAATTCCAGACAGTTCTTAATATTCTTAAATTAGGTTAGTAGCTAGCTTCACTCTTGAGAAATCTGAGTCTGATTTTATCCTTGACAAAAAAAATTAAAATTCCACTTGTTCAACCCAAACACAAAATGCCATTATTTTTTACCTAAAAAAAATGCAATTTTTATATTTTCCAATAGTGGGCCCTATTATTATGTTTGCAAGCTGAGAATTGAACCTTAAAACCTGAGCAAAAAAACAAAATCTGTTGTTGTCTAATTCTCCAAATGCCAAAATTGCATATGTTGGCTCTTCTTCTTTTTTTTGTTCTTCTTCTCCATTAAGCAGTAGTAAACAAATATCAACCCTTTTTTCTTCTTTACACCAAACAAAAAAAGACACATAAAATATGAAAAGAAAACTGATCAATAAATAAAAACTAATACAAATGACAAACCTCTTCAAATCCTGAGAAGCAATTTCCAATGTAAAATATTTATGTCACTTGAAACCACCCATCTTGGCATTAGATGAAGATGACTAAAGCAACGGTGATGCTACATGTACTAACTAGTGTATTAACTAGTATATCAACACTAATTATGATATTATTATTGACTCTACTCATTAATCACATTACAAATATCAAAAACCTCTTAAATTATGTTACATCATCAATTAATATACTAATTAGTATATTAATTTGTGCATTAGCATTATTCGTAAAGCAATGAGGATGCAGGGAAGCTTGTGTTATTGCTCTTTGGGTACAAACTTTGCATTATCCTGTATTTTAGTGGTACAAAAATTTAAATTTTAAAATTGATTAGTTAACTTTCCTTTTCAAGTTTGTAAATTTAAATTTTTAAAAGAAATATTTAAAATTTTTTTTTTTTTTTTATTGAAACGTGTAAATCGAAGCATAATAAGATTTTTTTCTAATAATTTAATAAAAGTTAGCCAATAAAAAAATTTTAATCATGATTTAGTTTAGGATCATGATTTAATTTTTAGGAAAAATTATGCAAATAGTCCATGTACTTTACACGATGTGTCAATTTGGTCTCTGTAATTTCAATTTACTTGATTTTACCCCTTAATTTAACGGATTGTGTCATTTTAGTCCAATAAATAACAGTTGTTAAGTTAATTTAACGGAAAGTCAAACAATATATCAATTTGGTCCCTGTATTTTTCATAATATTTCAATTTAGTCTCTATCAAAATCGAGAAACTTGAAACTACAGGGACCAAATCGACACATTATTTGACCTTCCGTTAAATTAATTTAACAACCGTTATTTATTAGATTAAAATGACACAATCCGTTAAATTAAGAGGTAAAATCGAGCAAATTGAAATTACAGGGACCAAATTGACACATCGTGTAAAGTACAGGGACTATTTACATAATTTACCCTAGTTTTTAAATCAAAATTAAAAAAAATAAATAATATAAGGATTTTGAACTTCACAAAACTCTTCTCATCAAAAACCTTTTTTTTTTTAATAAATAGTATAAATATCATGCATATGCACCACCCTAATTTCATAGTTTGGAGGATTCAAAAGCCAAAGTAAATGGATGCTAGGTCTCTCTCTTTCCTCTGGAAGAAACTCATAATGTTGATTGTAGTCGCTGCTTTTGCTTCATTTGGTAAGTTAACAACAAACTTTATTAATTTTCACGAGTATATGAACCTTATGTCTTCTTTTCTTTTTCTTTTTTTGAATTGTTTTTCTCTCAAATTTATATTTGAATTTAATCATCATATTTGGGTTTATAAGGCTCATTATGGAGTTTGTTTTGATGATCCGAATTATTTATTTTGTAAAACTCTCTGTATATATCATTTATGAAAAAAATTAAATCGATTTTATAATCGTAATTTGTTTATTTTATCATATTTGTCTTAAAAACAAATAGATGGTCTATTTTAGAAAACATATTTATCGTCTATTTTTTTTTAATACAAATGCGATAAAGTGAAAAATATACAATTATTGAATCTCTCTAATTTTTTTAATAAATGATATATATGGAGGATCTTTCAAAATAAACAGTTCAAATTATTAAAATGAGATCTATAATAAGCCTTACAAGCCTGAGCATAACAGTTATATTTATATATATTTGAACTTGAGAGATACCAAACCTTTTTTTTTAGTTAGTTTTAGTTTTAGGATTTGCATACCTTCGTCTAAGCACCACGGAATAGCACTAGTCACCACATCCACCTTCGTCAGTTGATCCGAAGTATGCAAATTGTCAAAATAGTTCGGTAAGAAAAATACTTGGGATCTTTTTTTTTTTTTTTTTTTTTTTTGGAGATTTCACAATCCTTTTCGGATATCAATTATGAATATATGTATGGAATTGAAATTTTAAAAAAAAATTATAAAGGTCTTAAAAACAAAAAAAAAGTTCTCAGTCATTGTTGGGCCCAAATCTACCCCTCAGTACACCTAGTCGCATCCTGGTCCATCAAATCTACCCCCTCAGTAAACAAATTGTCAAAATAGTTCAGTACAATCCGCCGTTGAGAAGCCTTGGCATGGAAAAATTTCATATTCCGATTGCCCTCTTTTAACCAATTAGCACGGGCCCTCTGTGACCGCATCACAGATTCTTTTTCAAGTAACTCATCAATCTCACGCTGTAGCACACCAGTAATCCTGTATTTGATTAAGGGATTTGAGGAGAAATTTAAAAAGGTAAATAAAAAATATAAATGAAATGTAAATAAAATATACCTAAATTTCACTTAGTTTCACACTCTTTTTCTCTTTCTTTTTTCAAATCTCTCCGCAAATTTCTCAACCAAACACAGCGTAAATCTCTATTTTTATGATCATTTTTCACTGATGATGACATAATTAGAGGTGTAAAATCAACCTACCTTTACGATGTGTTTGGTTGGAAGATTTGGAAGGGATTTGGAAAGGGAAAAGTGTGTAAAATTAGGTAAAATATTTATTCACATTTCACATACTTTTTCTATTTTCTTTTCCAAATCTCCCCTCAAATCTCCCAACCAAATCACATAGGAAGGGATCTACAAATTATATTCTTTTGCCTATGAACAATTGTTTCTTGGAACGCCTGATATAGATCACTAGGCGCAGAGCTCTAAATTGAGCTCTACACAAATGGCAGGGAATAAAACCAGGAAAAAAGAAAAAGAAAAGAATAAATCACAACGGAGAAAAAGACAAATTAGAGCTCTTCTAGAGCTCTTAATTTAGAGGTTTAAAATATTTTTCTTTTTGAAAATATCTCAAATAAGTGGGATAGTGGCTTTTTTTTTCTTTTTTCTTTTTTTTCTTTTTTTCCATGAGGTGCAAGTCTTTTTCTATGCATGATACAAGTGTGTTTTTTATATGTTAAACTGAGGGAGAATTACTGTCCAGTGAAGAGTAGAAAAAAAAAATTATAAACACATTGGGATGCAATTGATTTATAGTGATGTGCAAGTGAAAATTTGTGGGGTACAAACCCCTCCATGTTTCTGTAATTTTTTTTTTTTGCTCTGCCCCATTGGGCAGTAATTCCCCCTTAAACTTATACTAAAAACAGTAATATTATAAATCCAAACTTAACTACCTAAAAATTACCCAAAATTGTTATCTTGTAGTTCAAATTTTTTTTACATATAAACTCTACACTGTACAAATTCAATCTCAAACACACAACACTCATTTAGGATAAATTCAGGACACTTGAAGTAGAGTTCATAATATTTTTCTATTAAAAATATTCCATCTGTAATGTAATTATTATTTCCCTATCCCACTGAAATATAATTACCCCTTGTTTCTTGCTTGCGTTTTGTAGTGTTTGGCATTGCAGTTGAAGCAGATATTGTTTGTCAAGGAAAGTGTGAAGACATTCCTGATTGTGATGGCTTCTGCAAGAGAGTCGGTTTTAACTCTGGGCATTGTTTTCCACCACTTTATCAGTATTGTTGCTGCCGACGTGGATAAAATAATAGCCTTTTTCTCTAAGCTGTATCCAAGTAAAAATGTGGCATATCATATGCTCTAATATTAATAATAAATTGAGAGAGTCGCAATAAAAATAAAAATAAATGAAATCTTCTCTATTAATTGCCTCATTGTCTAAATAGCTTTTGTGTCTTTTGGTGATATTTGAAATTTTTATTCATGGTGTTTTGGTTTCACCTATAGAATTAAGATTTTAGAAATAAAAATTTAAATATAAAATTATTTTTAGGAAGAAAATATATTAATTGTTAAAAGTGTCATTGTATTTTTAATCACGAAAGTGTCAATGTCCATTCTTTTTACTTTTTACTAAACCAAACATGAAAATGAGTATTTGGTCATTTCATTTTAAGGAGCCAAACACTACATATATTTCTTTCTTTATTTATCAAACCAAACATAAAAAATTAATATTTTAATGAAATGACTACTTTATTCTAATTTTTATTTCAGTGAAAAAAAAAATACTAAAATTGTTAGGGGATATTGTATTCACTTGAATAGTGAAAAAATAATCCCATTTTCATGGGGTGCAAGTCATTTCCTAAATTTGGTGCAAGTTTTTTTTGTGTATCATGTTTGTACCAAAAAAATTTAATAATATTTAAAAAGATTCTACTTATAGTGCAATTATTTCAAGACTATACCCCACTTGAAATGTTATTTTGGACAAGTTTTTGTTGTGACAGATAATTTTGGTACTTCTCTTCTAGCCTTCTTGACGTACATTGGCTGCACTACTGCTAATGTCGTGGCTGAACTGATTGATTAAACTCAATATTAATATAAAATTGAGTTATAGGATTGTTAGGAGTTTACTTATTTAGTAATTTTTTGACATTTTATTAAAAAATAAAGAGATGATAAGACAATTTAGAATAAATAAGGAAATAAACTGCTTATTAATGGTGCCTCCAAACCACACAAGTAAGGTAATGTTAGGTTCAATGGCACAAAAATGATAATTTCACCCAAATGTTCATTAACACATTTAGGTGTTGTTTGGCAAGTTGGTTTGTGGCTAAAATAGTCACAAAAGACAAAATAGGCTATTTTAACCACAACAAACAAAACATCACATCTAACCCATAATCATTACACTATTCTCTCACAAAAAAAGTCAAAAAAGCCAAAAAGTCCTTCCCAAACCAAGCTTTTTAGCCCAGGCTAAAATAGCCAAAAAAGCCAAAAAATCCTTCCCAAACCAAGCTTTTTAGCCCAGGCTAAAATAGTCAAAAAAGTTAAAAAGCCAACCTACTTCCCAAACGGAAGCTTAGTTTATTAAAAGATATTTAAAAATTACATTATAAACAAAATTATAATTCATCATTGTAATAATTTTATTTCATTTAACTTTTTTTAAAAAATTTATTTTTATTTTATGAAAATGTACGAGACTTAATATATTGCACATCCGACAATAAGTCATTCAGTAAAATACAATACAAGGAAGATATGAATCCCAATATAAGAAGAAAAACAAACTTCTACATATGAAAAAGAAAACCTCTACGAAAGAAAGAAACCTCTGCATAAAGAGCTATTATTGCAAGATATAAAAATAAAATAATGTCATGATACCTAGTTCAATATCACTAAAGCATGTTCATAACAGTAACATAATTGCTATTTGGTAAATAACAAACAAAATACTTCGGCCAAAGTGATTTATGGACCTTCTGATTAATGGGCCTATCAATCGCACATTTTGCGGAAAGGTAGGGGAGTTCTACCTTTTCAAGGGAAGGTTATACTGGACTCACCTTATTAAGGCAAACTTTGTATAACCATATATTCATGTATCAACTAAAGTGTAGGGCAACACTACAAGAAGCCAAATATAGAAGGCTTGAATTTAGAAAAAAATTGGTGATAAATTTACTTTTATGGGTGTATAGTATTAAGTCCATTTGTTTTGATTTTAAAGATATGATTAGTAAAATATATTAGTGGGAAGCACAAATGATTGTTGGAAAGAATTTTGTTTCTATTTTTTTTAATGTCTATCTTCTTCTTCTTTATATATATATATATATTTTTTTTTCATACACTACTATCAATTGTCGTCACCAACGAGTTAGCAGGAAAATTCACTGGAAAAGTTGATGTCACTAGAGCTGTCATCAATGACTGACAACAAAGGTAGATACGCGGATAGATAAACAGATAGATTGGGTAATATAGTCTTTCAAATATTTGTTGTCCTTATAAACAAAAAGGAATAAAATTTGGAGTAATTACCCCAAAATTTTGAAATTTAGACTGTTGGCCCAAGTGCTCTTGAATTTACAATTTATCAAAGAATTTCACTTAATAACTTATTTGAGTTAGATTATTGCACTTCATACATAACATAACGAGTCTATTTTGTTAATTAAAAGATGATAATTAGGAAGTAGAACTCAAAAACACTCATTTTCTTTTAGATAACAAATTCTAGCTATTTCGGGTTAATATATATTTTTTTATCAATTGATACCAGATTATTTATAAATAATATAAAAATTATGTAAAATTGAGCCATCAACTATACTACTCAGTATGCAGTCAAATCCTCTGAGTTAAAGGCTCAGCCCACATTATTCGGCCTAGTGCATGAAAAGTATTAGATTTGGGCCAATTCTACATCAATGAACCATCACAAATTGTACACAATAACCCAAAGATAAATTGAACCCATGCTTCAACTTCATGCTTTATTCTTATGATGATAAATATCTCTCATAAAAATTACATATGATAATAGCTACTCCATTTTGAGTGCTGTTTGGACATTAAGATTGTGAGATGTGGATACTATTTATAAATTAAAATTTTTTATCTATTCATTAATCCATTAAATTTTGAATTATTTATTTATTTTTTTTACTTGGATATAGCATAGAATTTTAAAATAAGTAAACAAATTAATTTGTAAAAAATGATGATGTCACAAGCATTCACTGCTCGGACCAGATGTCCAAATTCAAATTGGACAGAAGGTGGGACTTAACATATACGAGATGGAAGCAGCTTGCCTCCGGTTCGAGATCGGATTGGACAGTACTGTTCGGTCTGTGAGAGTTTATCACGGGTCCTATTTTGATAATCGAAATGTTCAGTGTAGAACTCATCAAGTACTATATGCTTGTAAACAATCACGTTAATCGGATATCGATAGATATCTCATCTGTAACGCCCTCAAATTAAATGCATAAACCAATCATTCACAACATCAATAGACATAGGACAATAAAATATATTCATTCATCAGAGTATTCTTTACAAAATGTATTACATGTTGCCAACAAAAGTAAATGCCCTACGGGCTTATAAACTTTCCAAGTCAACACTTGGTTACCACAAAAGAGAGTTCTAACTCTTTACATATTAAGCCCTTGGCCTGGAATTACATATAACATCAACAAAATAACAAAAAGGGAGTCTTCAACTCCTAAACCTCTCAAGCTATCTTGAAGGCGGCATGTCTCCTGTACTTGAAAATGATGTCTCATATAGGGTGAGCCAAAACCCAGTAAAGATATGCTAAACCAAATATGAGAAATAACTAAAATATTAGCATATGATAAATGTTCAACACATGTACATCGGTTTACACCATTACTATAATCCATCAACATTCATATTCATCTTTCAATCCGGTTTTATTTCTATTTCCAATTCACTTGATAGGCATGGTTCGTTTATTCAAGTAATTCAAATGAGATTACAACTCATAAAAATAATACTTCAATTCATCAACACTTCAAATGAGACTACAACTCATATAATCAACACTTCAATCATCAACATCATTCAGATGTAAGTAAGGTTTCGGGACTTTCACCCTTGACACTCCGGCCAACTTAATTATCAATGGAGTCCATCCCCTATCTGCTCCCAAACAGTGGAGTACATCCCATATCTCCTCCCAAACCATGGAGTACATCCCCTATCTCCTCCCATACAAAATACATATGCAATGTATTTAAACACTTTATCATATATAATGATTAATTAAAGCACATATTCAATGTGTCAGTCCAACTGTCATATTCAATGACCTAATTCAAGTGATTAGTTTCAATTTACCTAATCATCATGTAGTGTCTACAACAATCAAGACTATTCTCCACCGATAGCCCAAAGCAATTATCTCTAAACAGATAAATAATTCAATCAACAAATAATTTATTGCATTTTCCATCGGTGAGTGATTCATCAATCCAACTACACCAACTAGTCCCAATTCCATCCAATTTCATTATTTTCAAATCAATTTCATATTCCTCACCATTACCAAATTAATTATACAAATTAATTATTTAAATTCAATTAGGGCATTTTCTCCCTTTTCTCAAACATTGATCCTAAGACCAAATTTCACCTATCAAACCCACAAAACCTCATTTCCAAGACCTCATATACATATGGAGCTTAAAAACACAAAACCCCTCTTTTAAATATTACAAATCTCATACCCTAATTTCCCAAATTACCAAATTTCACCATTTATACAAAGTGATCAAAATTTATGTTAAAACCCATAACAAGGAGTAGATTATCCCTACTTCAAATGGAGAGACTCAAAAGAGAAGAAAAGTGAAACCCAAGATGCTCCAAATCCACAAATTTTCGGATCAAAGGGAAGCCCAAGCCAAGCTCTACCTTTCTTACAAAGGGATTAGGGTAGAAAACTCCTAGAACATGGAGTATTTGTAAAGAGAGAGAGTGTTTAGAGAGAGAGATTGCCGGATCTAGGGTTTGGATGAAAGAGATGATGAAAAAGTGATGTATAACACGCTGCTGCCAACTGATATATTCGAGGCTCGCTCGAGCGAAGAAGTGGTCGCTCGAGCGACCAGACATAAGAGGACCTCGACCAAGCGCAAGAAGCGTCGCTCGAGCGATACGAAGCTTTAGGTTTGCAACCCAGAAGGACGCACGAGCGCAAGAGTTCCCGCTCGGGTGAAGAAACACAAAACATATAGCTCGCTCGCTCGAGCGAAGGAAAGCTCGCTCGAGCGAAGATTACCAACCTTCAGGTCCAATCTGGACGCAGACGCACGCTCGAGCGCAAAAGTGCTCGCTCGAGCCAAGAGACACATCAAAGAAAGCTCGGTCGAGCGCAAGAACCTTCACTCGAGTGAAAAAGCAAAAACCCAAGGCTCACTCGAGCGCAAAAAGCCTCGGTCGAGCGAAGATGCCAATTTCTGAACAACAACCATTTGTTTCAACTCACAACCAACCTGTTCCAAACTTACCCAACACATCCCAAAACTCAAATGCAAGGAATTAAAGGATGGGAACAAGATATAGACAACAACCAACCACTACGAAACTTAAGTCCGGAACACAATATATATCGGGGAAAACCGGGATCTCTATAACCTCCTCCTCTTAAAGAATTTCGTCCCTGAAATTAGATATATAAGTTTTGAAATCTTGATTATTTCAATTCTCAACATGTTTACAATACAACCTTTATCAGCATGATCTACTACCGATCGTTCTGTGTCTTCACAAGAGAACAAATCACAATATAATTCAACATGCATTCTATTGAAATTCAACAACTTCAACACTAATAACTCATATTTTTCCAAAACACATTCAATGTTCTTTTCAAGTTTATATTTTCTCTAACATTTAAGCAACATATACAATGCTCTCACTAATTCAAAACATACATAATGTTCATGTTAAACTTGCATTTCTAGAATACATCCGACATTCACAATGGCTTCATAACAAATAATTCCCAACATATACAATGTTTACATAGTTCTTAAACAAAAACAAAATCTCAACTCATATTTAAACATCAACAAATAGGTCTGGATACTTTTCTCGAACCTCCAATTCACGTTTCCAAGTTGCTTCCTCAACTCCGTGATGTTTCCACAAGACCTTGACCAAGGGAATCGTCTTGCCTCGCTAGACTTGGTCCCATCTATCTAAGACCCTCACGGGTCTCTCCTCATATGAAACATTCTCGTCTACCTCTAAGTCGATCCAATCCAATACATGAGATGGATCCGGCTCGTATTTCCGAAGCATACTAACATGAAACACGTCATGTACTCTGGACAACTGCGGCGGTAAAGCTAGACGGTATGCAACCTCCCCAATCCTCTTAAGGATCTCGAAAGGGCCAATAAACCGAGGAGAGAACTTCTCACTCTTCCCAAACTTCATCAAACCCCGCCTAGGTGATATTTTCATAAAGACGTGATCACCCACCTCAAATGACAAAGGCCTCCTCCTACGGTCGGCATAACTCTTTTGGCGACTATGGGCTGTAACTAGCCTCTTACGGATAAGTGTTACTTTCTCCGTCATTTCTCGCACCAACTCCGGGCCCAACAAAAGTGCATCACCCACCTCGGCCCAACACACTGGAGATCTACACGGCCGGCCATACAAGGCCTCAAACGGTGCCATACCAATACTCGATTGGAAACTGTTATTGTAGGCAAACTCCACTAAGGGTAGGTGCCTCTTTCACGACCCCTTAAAGTCAAGGACACAACCTCGAAGCATATCCTCAAGGATCTGAATAGTACGCTCGGACTACCCGTCAGTTTGAGGATGATAAACCGTACTGAAAGTTAATCTAGTGCCCAAGGCACTCTGCAAACTTTGCCACAACCTAGCAGTAAAGCGTGGATCTCTATTTGAGACAATCGACACTGGGACCCCGTGTAACCTCACTATGTCCCGAATATACAAGTCGGCAAGATGATCTACCGAATCTCTTACACGCATAGGAATAAAGTGCGCCGACTTAGTCAACCGGTCTACTACCACCCAAATGGCATCACTACCCCGTTAAGTCCTCGAAAGACCTACAACGAAGTCCATCGTGACATGCTCCCATTTTCACTTGGCTATAAGCAAGGGTTGCAACAAACCCGCTGGCCTCTAATGCTCGGCCTTCACTTGTTGACAAGTAAGGCACTTAAATACAAAAATTGCCACATCCTTCTTCATACCCCTTCACCAAAACTGGCGACTCAGATCATGATACATCTTTGTGCCTCCCGAATGCACCGCAAGGCGTAAATGGTGAAACTCTCGGAGTACTTCCTCTTGGCAAGACTCTGGCACAAACAAGCGGTCTCGGTTCCTCACACTCTAGTCAGGATGTATGGTCAAACCCTTTTCAACCTTCCCACTGGAGACCTTTTCCCAGAGGGATTCCACCTCAAGGTCATCCTTCTGTGCTTCTAACACTCGATTCACAAGTGTAGGCTGTGCAACTATAGAAAACAAAGCTGCAGACTCAACAGACTCGCCCAGATGTAAGTCAAACTCGCCAAGAATACCCAACATCTCTCATTCCCTGATGGCTATACAAGCTACATCACTAATGGATTTCCTATTTAGGGTATCGGCCACAACATTGGTCTTTCCGGGATGGTAATGCAACTCAAAGTCGTAATCCTCTATAAACTCCATCCATCTCCTCTGTCTTAAATTCAAGTCTTTCTGTGTAAATAGATACTTCAAACTCTTATGATCCAAGAACACCTCGAATCTCTCACCATAAAGGTAGTGCCTCCAAATCTTCAAGGCAAAAATCAAAGCTGCTAACTCTAAGTTATGAGTAGGGTAGTTCCTCTCGTGTGTTTTTAACTGACGTGAGCCATAGGCTACTACTTTCCCCTCTTGCATCAACACGCAATCCAAACCCTCTCATGAGGCATCACAATACACTACATAACCCAAACCCCTCTCCGGAATAATCAAGGCTGGAGCGGTGGTAAGTCTAATCTTAAGCTCTTTGAACGACTTTTCGCAAGTCTCACTCCATACAAATTTGACCCCTTTCCGCATCAATTTAGTCAAATGTGAAGCTAGCCTGGAGAAATCCTTCACAAACCGACAGTAATAACCAGCCAATCCCAGAAAACTGCGGATCTCGAAGACACTCTTAGGTTGTGCCCAGTCCTGCACCACCTCTATCTTGGATGAATCAATAATCACCCCTTCGCCGGATACCACATGGCTTAAGAATTTAACCTCTCTTAGCCATAACTCACACTTTCCGAACTTAGCATATAGCTTATGGGGTCTAAGCAACTCAAGCACCACTCGCAAGTGTTCCTCGTGCTCCTCCTCAAAAGGCGAATAAATCAGAATGTCGCCCACGAAAACGACCACGAAGCGATCTAAGAACTCCCGGAGGATCCGGTTCATCAAGTCCATAAACACAGCCGGTGCATTGGTGAACCCAAAAGGCATCACCAAAAACTCATAGTGGCCATACAGCGTACGGAATGCTGTCTTCGGGATATCCTCCTCTCTGACCCTCAACTGATGGTAACCCGATCTCATGTCTATCTTAGAGAAACAACGAGATCCCTTCAACTGGTCAAACAGATCATCTATACGAGGCATAGGGTACTTGTTCTTAACTGTAGCTCGATTCAGTTTTTGGTAATCAATACAAAGTCTCAAAATCCCATCTTTCTTTTTAGCAAAGACGGCTAGTGCTCCCCATGGCAAAGTACTAGGGCGGATAAAGCCCTTATCTAGTAACTCCTGGAGTTAAATCTTCAACTCACTCAACTCGGTTGGGGCAAAGCGATACGGTGCCATAGAAATCGGTGTCGTGCCAGACACTAAATCAATAGAGAACTCAATCTCTCGATAGGGTGATAAACTAACGAGATCCTTGGGAAAAACGTCCGAGTACTCACAAACCACTCTGGGCAACTCAGTCTCGGTCTCATCACACTCACTACTCATACAGCTAGCGAGAAGACAACTAAGCTCACTTCATCCTCATGGATCATACACCGGTGTTAAGACTCTACCAACCCGATCCCCCAAGAAATGGAAACAATCACCGCTCAAGGTACATACAGTAACCCTCTAACGGTAGCAATCTATAACAGCCCACTATGACGATAACTAGTCCATACCCAAAATCACATCAAACGCTGACATGTCCATCAATACAAAAGAAAAGGAAAGCCGACGATCAGCGACCTCTATATCACAACGCCGGCACCCCTGTTTCAAAACCATCTCGCCCCCAATGGGTGATACAACACAAATAGGAGATGCTAACTGTGCCAACTCCAACCCAAAACAGATGCAAATGTAGAAGATATAAAAGAGTGGGATACACTCGTATCAATTAACACATTAGGAACCGAGTTGCAAAACAAAAAGGTACCTCTCACAACAGACGGAGCCGGTACTAGGTCCTGCGCTGTAACAGCATACACGAGCCCTGTAGGTCTCTAATCAACCTATTCACCTCTCGGAGCATAAGACTACTACACAGACTGAGCCGAAGAGGCTCCCTGGTTGGCCCTCGAGGCCTGAACTGGCTGAGCTGGCTGATAACTCTGTGTCTGCCTCAAACCAGACGCACCAGATGTGCCACTCAACTGGGGGCTGTAGACACCCCATTTTTGACCGACCTTAAGACTCAAACGTCACCGATTGAGCACTCGGTGATGTTGCATATTGTGCTCGTTCAGAAGTCTCAGAGTCGCGGCCGTGCGCCCTGCCTCCGGACTTCCGAACCCTCTTCTGTGCCTTGTCTCGGTTTGCGAACCAGGCTCGGTTTTCTCTGTTTTCTTTCCTGAGGGAAGGGAGTGGTCCGGTAGGCTATCTCCCGGTGGCCGTGAGCTACGTTTCGTAGCCGTAGGCCGTTTTGCCCATTTCGGAGCCCGGTTCCCGGTTTTCGGGACCGTTAGGCCGTGTGCCTCGGCTCGGGACCGCCCAACCATCTCCAACTTCTTCGGTTTTTGGCAGAGACCTCTGTTTTAATATTCCGAGGAACCCTGGGGCCCCTGATGCCCACTTCGTGGTCGTATGCCACTTCCGGTGCCTATAGCCGGTTTTCGGGACCCCAAACTGCGCGGTTTTGGTCCCGAGCATTCATTTTGCATCTGTTTTCTCTGATTTTTGGCAGGAACCTCTGTTTTGTCATTCCGAGGGACACTGGGGTCGCAGATGCCCACTTCGCTGCTGAACACCACTTCCGGCACCTGCAGCCCATTTTCGGGATCCCGAATTACTCGGTTTTGGCTCCGAGTGTTCATTTCTCATTAGTTTTTGTTCAAACTTGGCAGGTACCTCTGTTTCAACATCAGGAAGATCACTGGGGGGTGAGAAGGCAGCAATTATCCCAGATAACCAGATTCGCTCCTCCGGAGCCCGTTTTTCTCACTTCCGGGCCAATGTTGAACACCCTAGGGGTATTTTCTTCCAACCAAAGCTACATATCTGTGATCAGGGGATATGGGAGGACCCTAAACAAGAGTGGTCGGCCAGAAATTGTCCAGTTCAGTTTTGAGCCTCTCCTTCAAGTCCAATGTTGTGGCTCCTGTTTCAATGTTGCCAAATTCCAACCTTGGATCCTTGTTCTACACATCTGGGAGGACACAAAAAGTTGGTGGTCGGCCAGTAATTGTGCATTTCATTTTTTAGCCTCTCCTTCAAGCTCTATGTTGTGGCTCATGCTTCAGAGTTGCCAGATTCCAACCTTGGGGCCTTATTCTACACACATGAGAGGACACCATTGCATGGTGGTCGGCCAGCAAATGTTTACTTCATTTTTTGGGGGTGGCCGGCCGGCCATGGTGAGTGGCTGGCTGACCAGGTGGGGTGGCCGACCGGCCACCTCCCAGAAAGTTACCTGGCCGGCCAGCTTCCTGCTTTCCAGCTCTTTCTAGCTGTCCAGATATTTTTTCAAAATATCTCCCCCATCCGGGGGATATTTTGGGAGGGAAAGATTGCCTCCATTTCCCTCCCCTTTTACACCTTTTCTTCCCTATTTAAAGGGCTGGACAGCCCCTTTGCCTAGGTTAGAAAAATTGCTCTCAAGAACACCTCTCCCAAATCCTCCATTTCCATAGCTTAAAACTCAAAAAAAGCTTCAAGTCCCTAAGCCAATCCTTCATCAACCCTAAGCACTACCATCACCATCTCCATTCCAGCAGCAAAGAGGTGATCTTCAGTGGTCAAGGATCAACAAATTCGAGCCAAGAATCAAAGAAAGACTTGTCTCCAAGGGTAAGTCTCCAAATCTCTTTTTGTAGCATACTTTTGTTTCCTATTTCTACCCTATTTCCCTTCAGTTTTTGGGCTTTGACCCCTACTGGTTTTAGGCTTATTTTGAGCCCCTCTACCACTTTGTAGAAGGGCTCAACTTCATTTGGTGTCTCCATGATACACTTGTTTCAATATCTAGTTTGTATGTCATAATCTTGCATGCTATTTTTAGCCTATTTGCATTTGTTTTTGGGGCTCCGACCCCTACTGGTTTTGTGCTTATTTTGAGCCCCTCTACAACATTGTAGAAGGGCTCAACCTTGTTTGGCCATTCTATATACCACCTCCCTTTGAAATCCACTTTAGGCCCTAATTCTTGCATGTTTTGTATCCTTTTGTGCTTTTGGTTTTAGCTCTTGGTCAGAACTGAGAGGGGTCTTATTTTGACCCCCTTTACATGTTTCATGAAGAAAGTTTTATTGTTTGGTGTATTCTTTGCATATCTCTTGTTATAACCTCTTTTGAGCTCCGTTTTGCATAGAATTTAAAGCATGTTTATATTCTGTTTTTGGGGCTTCCATCTTCTGTAAATGTGCTTATTTTTAGGCCCTCTTCGATGTTGTAGAAGCATGTTTGTCCATTTGGGGTTTTTATATATCACTTGTCTCAATACCCTTCTTTTAGCCCCTATTCTTGCATGCTTTTGTTGCTATATCTAAGCTTGCAATTTCGCCATGTTTGTTACTGAAAAATGCCATATTTGGGACTGCCTTGCCACTGGTTTTGCTGTCATGTGCTGATTTTGCATGTTTAGTATGGCTATAGGCCATTTCGGGTGCCTAATTTCACATTTCGGGATGATTTCATGCTTCGGTTGTCATTTCGTATCATTTCGGGGCTGTTTTACATCATTTGTGAGTGCTGAAATTCCATTGCCATGCTTGCATATCATTTCCCATGTCGTTTCATGCCTTAATGCATTGCCTCGGTTTGCGTGCCCGTGTGCACGCACTTCGAGGCACCTCTGTTTTATCCGACGGCCTCCTATGAGAGTGAGCTGAGGCTCTCCCATGTTGGTGTAAGCCCATCGTTGCATTCCGTATGCAATTTCATCCCATTTCATCATTGCCTCGGTTTGCGTGCCTGTGGGCGCGCATTTCGAGGCACTTCGGTTTTATCTGATTTTCTCATCACATCATCGCCTCGGTTTGCGTGCCTGTGGGCGCGCATTTCGAGGCACTTCAGTTTTATCCGATTTTCTCATTTCATCATTGCCTCGGTTTGCGTGCCCGTGCGCACGCATTTCGAGGCACTTCGGTTTTTATCCGATTTTGCATTGCACATCATCGCCTCGGTTTGCGTGTCCGCGGGCACGCATTTCGAGGCACTTCGGTTTTATCTGATTTTGCATTGCACATCATCGCCTCGGTTTGCGTGTCCGCGGGCACGCATTTCGAGGCACTTCAGTTTTATCTGATCTCCATTTTAGCATTGCCTCGGTTTGCGCGTCCACGTGCACGCATTTCGAGGCACACTTCAGTCTTATCCGATTTGTATTCTGTATGACATTTCCTCGGATTGTGTGCCTGTGGGCACGCATTTCGAGGCATTTCATTTTAGTCTCATTATATATCATATTTCATGTCATCTCATGCGTGTATGCCATTTTCTCGGTTTGCGTGCCTGTGGGCACGCATTTCGAGACATCTCATTTTCATAGCATTGCGCATGTTAGGATTGTATGTTAGTTGCATTTCATGCATATCATGCGTATTGCATCGTGTCCGGGATAGGTGTTAGCCCGGGCACGGGAAACGAGGCGCGTTTCGTACTCCGAGTGACGGAACGGGTCTCAATTCCCAGGTCACCGACACTCCGGATTACCCATGATGGAGTTAGGTTTTTGTTGTAGCATTCATCTGCATTCACCAGATATTGAGTTGTGCAACCCGACTCCTCGGCCATCATGCATCGATATGCGTGATTGGTGGCACGAGGATCGAGGCATGCATATATTTGTGAAATACATTGCTATGCCCTTTTCCTGCTCTCTGTTGTAGCAAAATCCAGAGTTGGCAACTTTTCGGAATCCGACGCGCATTTCGAGAAACAGTGCAAACAGAGGCTAATCGGGGCATCCCAGTGGATTTCCGCGCCAGGCAACCCAACATGCATCATCTATCGGAAGCAAGGCAGTCCCTGGCCTGCGCGCCAGTTTACAGCTTTCTTTATTTAATTTTGTAAATTAATTAGGATATCTGTATATTTCGGACTGTAATTATTTTGGACTGTATATTCTTTTATTTCGGACTGTATATTTATTCGGACCCTCTGCGCGAGGGCAATGCTGTAATAAGGGTGGGTGAGTGTGATGTATGTCTTCCAACCCCCATTTCTTTCTCCCTTTTATTTATCCGCTTACAATGGTTAGATATAAGGCATCTTTCAATTAGCATAACAGTATGACAGCATGTTTACATCATTCATCTGTTTTGCATGCACCGGGCTCGGCGCATCATACAAACTGCATTTGTATTTCAATTCCAAATTGAATACATGTTAGTTGTTGCATTTCACATGCCATGTTTAGAATAGCCGAGCCTGCTATAGTTTACATCTTTGCATGTGTTGCATTAGGCATTCTGTATATTTTAGGATCATGCATGATTTCTAATCAGTTTTCTGTTTTGGCTTGGAGTACTCGGTAAGTTTTACGCTTTAGCATCCTTGCATGCGTGTGAGTGTTGCCATGATAGCATGCTTACCATGAGGCTATATGCTTATGTGATATAACTGCCTTGAATGCCTGTGGGTGGAGGTTGAGTTATTTGAATTGGAACAATGCACTGATTATTTGTTAAGCCCACTAGATAGTGGCAAAATCACTGATTTTCTTAAGCCCACCTGAGGGTGGCAAATCCGCATTTTAGCCTACTTGCGAGTAGCACCATCAAACCACTTTCAAACAAACAAATATGAAATGTTTTGTTCCAATTCAGACGGCCCAGTCTATACTTGTTTGCTGCGAGCATCACATAGTAACCTAGGCTAATAACCGGAATAAGAACATACAATGTTTTCAAAAACAGATATCATGGTTAGTAAAGGCCGGTCTTTGACCGGGCGAGCGGGGGTGCTCACGATGTGACCTTCCCCAATCGTACCCAAGTTCCCGAGCCAACTTTGGTGATGACGGACACGTGGCCTTTTGGCACCGAGTCAGGGTTTCCTAAATTTCCCATTTTAAAATATTTAGGTGGCGACTCTGTTATCTGGCAAAGCAGTCCATGTTTGGCACTTCTTTCAAAAAAATCTGTTTTTCTCAAAACGATTTGCCGGATTTGGACTCTTTGGTTCGAGATTTGGAACCGCAACAAAAATCGAGTCCGAACTGTAGCGAGGCCCCTCGCGGGCGTCGTTACAGGGGCAAAACCTCTTCAGGTGCCCCGCCTAACCACACTGATAACAAGAGAGCGGCTGGCCTCTGCCCTGACTCTGGCTCTGAGGACGAGCTGAAGATGAAGCTACTCTCTGCCCTCCTCCCATCTGCGGGCAAGCTGGAGACTTGTGGCCCAGCTGACCACATTTGTAACAAGTAACGTCTCCCTGACTGCCTCTCCTAGAACCTAAACTCGGTACTGGAAAGGTAGATTGTAACGCCCTCAAAATAATACATAAAACCCATCATTTAGACATGCAAGATAAAAGAGGAATCAACCACATTTCTATTCATCAGAGTAGTTCTTACAAGAATATTACATGTTAATCAACATAATTAAATGCCCTACGGGCTTACAGCTTCCCAAGTTAATACTTGGTTACAAAAAGGAAGAGTACTAACTCAATACATCTTAAGCCCTTGGCTTGAATTTACAGGTAATACATCAAGAAAGCAAAACAACAAGTGAAATCTGTCTGCCTATATCCTCCCAAGCTATGTCCTTGGAGGTGGCACGCTACCTGTACCTGAAAATGATGTCCCATATAGGGTGAGCCACAGCCCAGTAGAAATACACTAAACCAACTATAAACAATGACTAAAAGATTAGCAATTGATACATGGTCAACACTCACACATCCATTTACTTCTTATTACAATTCCATGACAATCAAGTCTATGTTACAATTCACTTTCCATTCCATATTCAACATTGAGTTTGAAAACAAGGCTCAATACTCTGGCCAAAACATTTGATGAGATTATAGTTCATTACTTTAACACTGTCAAATTTCAGGGTGGATACACATTTTGGCGTTGTATCAGTAACACATAAACCACTTCCATACTTCACAAACGATGATGATATACATTTTAGTGCTATATCAAATCAAACAAACTTTTCAATAGATAAGCATATGAGCTATATCACTACTACAACAGATAAGCATATGAGCTATATTAACATTCCAACAGATAAGCATATGAGCTATATCACTACTGCAATGGGAAAGCATATGAGCTGCATCCCTGGGTCCATCTCCCATCTTCCCATAACCATTAACCGGGTTAGAGGTACATCCCTCATCTTCCCCTAAACCATGGAGTACATCCCCCATCTCCTCCCATACACAAGCAATGCATATAAACACAAAGTCATATACGCAATCAATCAATACATAAAATTAATGTATTCTATCATCCGTCTACACATAATGCATATAAACACATTAGTTATATACACAATCAATCAATACATAAAGTTAATGTATTCTATCAACTGTCATACTCTATGACACATCCAATTGATTAGTTTTAGTTTGCCTAATCATCATGCATTGTCCACAACAATCAAAACTACCCTCCACCGGTAGCCTAAAGCAATTATTTCGAAACGGGAAATAAATGCACAAATGGATAATATGCCAACATTTCAACTAGGTGAGCAATAGAAGATTCAACTACACCCTTTAGTCCCATACAATCCCAATTTCAACACTTTCAATTCCATTCCACATTTTCTTTAATTAATCATACACATTAATTAATTAAACCACTTAGGGCAAATTCCCATAATTCACAAACACCCCTAAGGTTCCATTCCCATCAATACTCCAACATTAATTTCATTTCTCTATGCCTAACATGCATATAGGTTTATATAATTAAAACCCCAACTTTTGTAAATTACACAAAGGCCCTAACTTTCTCAAAATTACCCAACAACTCCCAACATACCAAAATGCTAAAATTCAAAGACAAAGTTCATAAGATGGAGTAGGTTATCCCTACCTCGAAATTTGAGCTCCAACGGAGATGAAGATCAAGACCCAACGTGCTCCAAACCTCAACTTTTTCAGATTAAAACAAAGATCTCAACACCCTCTATCTTTTTAACAAAAGACTTAGGATAGATTCACACTAGAGAGAGATGAAATCCTAGAGAGAAGATAAGTTTAGAGAGAGAGAGAGTCGGCTGCTAGGGTTTCAAAAAGAAGGAGATGAAAAAGTGATGTTTAAAATCGCTGCTGCCTGCTGATATAAAACAGGCTCGCTCGAGCGAAGACTTGGTCGCTCGAGCGACCAGACACAGAAAACCTCGCTCGAGCCAACAACCTAGAACCTCGCTCGAGCGACAAACTGCTCGCTCGAGCCAACAACTCGAACCTACAGGTCTGCAACTAGACGCACGCTCGAGCGACGGAACGCTCGCTCGAGCGAAGAACAAACCAGATCGCTCGAGCGAAGAAAAGCTCGCTCGAGCCAAGAAATGCAACTCTCAGGTCCAGAATCAGACGCAATCGCTCGCTCGAGCGAAGCCACTCTGGCTCGACCCACCAGACACAGAAACTCAACTCTCGCTCGAGCAACCAAACCCTGGCTCGAGCAAAGGACCAAAAACAAAAGGTCGCTGGAGTGACAAACTGCTCGCTCGAGCGAAGGTCCAAGAATCTGGACAGCAACACTTGGTTCCAAACACAACCAACCTGCAACAAACCTGCCCAACACATCCTATTAGTCAAATACAAAGTGTGAAAGGACGTACACAAGGTTTAAACAACTGCTAACATCCACAGAACCAACTCCGGATCACTGTACAACAAGGGTTAAAACCCGGGATCGCTATATAGATCTAGAATATGCTCTTTTGGACTATTGAGGGTTAGAACCCCTCTGCCTCTTACCGTCCCCCTGACTTTCCTGACTCCTCCTGGAGCCCCTCATCATTTCCTCTTCTGCCTGTATAATGGTCTCAAAATGGGCTGTAGCCTGCACAAGGCACCCATACTCCCTAGTCATGGACCCGGCCACTCGAAACATAAGTCTGGTCCTCAATTTCTTCTCAAACTCCAAGCATCTACGCTCTTCAATTGCCACCAACTCTGGTGCAAATCTTGATAAGCTGGTAAAGGTGGCCTCAAACTCTGCCACTGGTGTATTCAGCTGCTTAAGCCGACAGAACTGGTCTTTAAACTTCTCCCTAATAGTAGGAGGCAAGAACTTCTCCTTAAAGGCATCAACGAAAGCCTCCCAAGTCCCACCAATACGCCCCCGGACAAACTTCCACCACTGACCCGCGTCTCTCTTCAATTGGAAGGACGCCAAGGTCACCCTTAAGCCTTCGTCTTCACTGCCTAGCATCTCAAACGTCTTTGTCATCTGCTTTAGCCACTCATCAGCCTTCAGTGGCTCTTTAGGATCCCCTAAAAACTCATCCGGATTCGACTAGAAGAACTCCCTCTTCAGAAAGGACGACCCTGCCTCAGCTACATAGGTCTGGACTTGATTCTCAGCCTTGAGGATGTCCATAGATTCCCTCAATGCTCCTGCCATCTCGCGGGCTAAGGCACCCATGGCCTGCTGTCCTACTGGCTCGATCACGTTGGCCTGACCAACTCTCCCTTCCTGTGTCGGAATTTCATGCGATATAGGCACCTCCTGCCTCCTAAGCCTACCACACCTACCACCATGTCCTCGTTCTGACATCCTAATAAAGGTAACAAAAGGATTAGCACATTCACAAATGTGCCGAAACTATTTCACTTGCGTCCTAAAACGTTGGACAACTGTAAGTCACTCCACATAAGCACATAAGCACATAATCATATAAGCACTTATGAATTTCATTTCCGAATAATGACCGTCCCGTGGCATTGCTAGAGTTCCAGTTAGAAACGGTAGTGATCAAGTACCTTTCCAACAGGACTCCTAAAAACCCAAGGATCCAATAAACATCCTAGAAGCTAAATCTCATACCGATATAGTCACATAAACATGTTATTACATAAGCACATAACATCATACATAAGTCTCTGACAAGTGAGACAAACCATTATGGTACTAACCACTTCCCACGTACCCAAGCATTCAAACCCGGTACGCTCTGATACCAAGTTGTAACGCTCTCAAATTAAATGCATAAACCAGTCATTCACAACATCCATAGACATAAGACAATAAAATATATTCATTCATCAGAGTATTTTTTACAAAATGTATTACATGTTACCAACAAAAGTAAATGCCCTACGAGCTTATAAACTTTCCAAGTCAACACTTGGTTACCACAAAAGAGAGTTCTAACTCTTTACATATTAAGCCCTTGGCCTGGAATTACATATAACATCAACAAAATAACAAAAATGGAGTCTTCAACTCCTAAACCTCTTAAGCTATCTTGAAGGCGGCATGTCTCATGTACCTGAAAATGATGTCCCATATAGGGTGAGCCAAAACCCAGTAGAGATATGCTAAACCAAATATGAGAAATAACTAAAATATTAGCATATGATAAATGTTCAACACATGTACATCGGTTTACACCATTACTATAATCCATCAACATTCATATTCATCTTTTAATCTGGTTTTATTTCTATTTCCAATTCACTTGATAGGCATGGTTCATTTATTCAAGTAATTCAAATGAGATTACAACTCATAAAAATAATACTTCAATTCATCAACACTTCAAATGAGACTACAACTCATATAATCAACACTTCAATCATCAACATCATTCACATGTAAGTAAGGTTTCGGGACTTTCACCCTAGACACTCCGGCCAACTTAATTATCAATAGAATCCATCCCCTATCTCCGTCCAAACAGTAGAGTACATCCCTTATCTCCTCCCAAACCATGGAGTACATCCCCAATCTTCTCCCAAACCATGGAGTACATCCCCTATCTCCTTCCATACAAGATACATATGCAATGTATTTAAACACTTTATCATATACAATGATCAATTAAAGTACATATTCAATGTGTCAATCAAACTGTCATATTCAATGACCTAATTCAAATGATTAGTTTCAATTTACCTAATCATCATGCAGTGTCTACAATAATCAAGACTATTCTCCACCGATAGCCCAAAGCAGTTATCTCTAAACAGATAAATAATTCTATCAACAGATAATTTATTACATTTTCCATCGGTGAGTGATTCATCAATCCAACTGCACCAACTAGTCCCAATTCCATCCAATTTCATTATTTTCAAATCAATTTCATATTCCTCACCATTACCAAATTAATTATTTAAATTCAATTAGGGCATTTTCTCCCTTTTCTCAAACATTGATTCTAAGACCAAATTTCACCTATCAAACCCACAAAACCTCATTTCCAAGACCTCATATACATATGGAGCTTAAAAACACAAAACCCCTCTTTTAAATATTACAAATCTTATACCCTAATTTCCCAAATTACCAAATTTCACCATTTATGCAAAATGACCAAAATTTATGTTAAAACCCATAACAAGGAGTAGATTATCCCTACCTCAAATGGAGAGACTCAAAGGAGAAGAAGAGTGAAACCCAAGATGCTCCAAATCCACAAATTTTCAGACCTCGCTCGAGCGCAAGAAGCATCGCTCGAGTGAACAATGCGAAGCTTCATGTCTGTAACCCAAAAGGACGCTCGAGCGCAAGAGTTCTCGCTCGAGTAAAGAAACACAAAAAAAATAGCTTGCTCGCTCGCTCGCTCGAGCGAAGGAAAGCTCGCTCGAGCGAAGATTACGAACCTTCAGGTCTAATCTAGACGCAGACGCATGCTCAAGTGCAAAAGTGCTCGCTTGAGCCAAGAGACACATCAAAGAAAGCTCGCTCGAGTGAAGAAGCAAAAACCCAAGGCTCGCTCGAGCGCAAAAAGCCTCACTTGAGCGAAGATGCCAATTTCTGGACAGCAACCATTTGTTTCAACTCACAACCAACCTGTTCCAAACTTACCCAACACATCCCAAAACTCAAATGCAAAGAATTAAAGGAAGGAAACAAGATATAGACAACAACCAACCACTACGGAACTTAAGTCCGGAACACAATATATAACGGGGAAAACCGGGATCGCTATATTATCGGATCAGTTTTTTATCAACCGTTAATTTGTTCACCATCCATTTTTTTTAATACAAAACTGATTTGATTATATAGCTATTGATATCCGATCAACGTAATTTTTAACAGACATATAGTACTTGACGAGATGTACACATTGAACGATTTAAATTATCAAAACGAGACTAGTGGTAGGCCCCCACGGGCCAAACAACATTGTCCAATCCGATCTCGGACTAGAGGCAAGTTGCTCCCATACGAAGATAAATACTTTAGAGAGGTTATATATTATATAAGGAATATGGGGTCTTTAATTTTGAGAACTCTAGCCTTCTATTTTTCTTAATTTTCTTAATTTTAAACAATTAAGAAAATTTCTATTGGCTAACTTTTAACCTTCTAAGAGCTCCAAATCCTCATTATATTTTTCTTGATTTTCTTAATTTTAAATAATTACTCTTATTTGATAATCACACATCGGGAAAAAAAGGAAAAAAATGAGTTGTTTTACTCATATAAAGAGAATCTTATACTCTCATCCCATTTAGTGAGGAGCTTTATGAGAATTTCAATATCTTATACTAATTTTCTTGATTTTCTTAATTTTAAATAATTAAAAAAAATCTCCATCGGCTAACTTTTATTTGATAATCCCACATTGAGAAAAGAATGAAAAAGTGAATTGTTTAAGTTGTAATAGTTTAGGTTAGAAACTTTTATCATAATTTAGGTTGACTGTTCACCAAACTCCAATCCAATAATGTTGATTTTTTGTTTTTTTTTTTTTTAAAGAGAAAAATATCATTGGCTATTAAAAATTGACGTTTAAAATTTAAAATTTAAATATCATTGGCTATTGAATTCACCTATGATTTAGGAATTTAAATTTCAAAATTTTATACCTAACAATATACACACACTTTAAGGAATTGCTTTCCATAATAAAAATATACTATATATTTTACCTAACTAATTAATCTTTCTTTTACTAGGAATTACTAAGTCCCTTCCTCCAAAAAAAAAAAAAAGCGCTTATATTTCACTGCATTCACGTAAAATATTTACTCTAGGAGCTTCAAAACTCTAATCCAATAATGTTGATTTTTTGTTATTTTTTAAAAAGAGAAAAATATCACTGGCTATTAAAAATTGAAATTTAAAGTTTAAAATTTAAATATCATTGGCTATTGAATTCACCTGTGATTTAAGAATTCAAATTTCAAAATTTTATACCTAACAATATACACATACCTTAAGGAATTGCTTTCCATAATAAAAATATACTACATATTTTACCTAACTATTTAATCTTTCTTTTACTACGAATTACTAAATCCCTTCCTCCAAAAAAAAAAAAAAAAAGGGTTATATTTCACTGCATTCATGTAAAATATTAATGTCTATAAGAATAAATATTCTTTGCATCTCTCTCTCTCTCTCTCTCAAATGGTAATTATTAAGATTTCATTTAGTGTTTAAAACTTTTTTTTTTCCCCTTTCATTCAAGCTTAATCTCTATATCCATCCGGCCTTTGTTAACAACAGAACAACTATAAATCAAACCCATATGTGAAAATAACCATGGATGCCTTATTCAAATTCTAAGATAACTACAAATAGTTGTTGGCCTCAGTGATAAGATTATGTATGAGATTTTCTGCATGTTTATTATTTATCTATATCTACATTAAGTAAAATGATGTTTTCAATCACAAGTTGCTCTTTGGTTTATCCAATCTTAAAAAGTAAAAAAATAAATAAAAAAATCACAAGTTGCTCAAGCCCTCACCAAATTAAAAAATATGTTACTCAATTCTTAAAAAATTTCGAGTCAAGCTCAAGTTTGTTACTCTAGCAAAGGGGGATGAAGTTACATAATTGCGTTAGTGACAACTTAAAAGTTGACACATAAAATACATGTCATTATAGTAAAATTGTGAGCCATGTTTGGGAACTGCAAGTTGTCAATTGATTATCTCTACTTTTTCACGTGACGTTTCGTAATAAATTTAAAAATTGTTTAAAAAGTCAATTTCCAAACAAGTCCAATTGTGAGTTTCAATCTTTTTCATTTTTATATTTTGCATACAAAAGTCTAATTATTTATATAAAACTTATGTTATTAATTTTTTTTATATGCCGTGCATAATTCGGGCTTATCGCCAGTTTGGTGATATTGGAATGTGATATTTGTCATATTGTCATCATAAATTTACACAAAAACTGTTGGGCCCAACTATTTTAACAAATAAAAATAAAATTGAGACATCAAATAAATTTTGTTCCAAACAATACCACCAAGTAAATTATTTTCCATTTGGGCTGAGCTTCCCTCCACTTGAGAGTGCTGTCTGGGCTTTGCTTTCCTCCAGCACCACTGGTTTCGTTTTAATGATTTAAATTATTCATTTTATAAAAAAATTTGTATATATCAGTAAAAAAAATTAGATCAATCGAACAATCATAAACCGTTTAATTTATCGCATTTATCACACACAAAAGAAAAAGGATGGTCTATTTTTAAAAATACACTATTGTTCATGTTTTTAGAAACAAATGGTATAAATTGAATATGTTATAATTATTTCAATTTAATTTTGACATAAATGATACACATAAATTTTTTTTATAAAATAAACTATTCAAATTATCAAAATAATATTCATGATAGATCCGTGAAGTTCAAACAGTTCCTTCCCATCCAAATCTTTGAGCAGATCAAGACATAGCCTTCCAATACACTGTAACCTCTTTCACTGAGCCTTATGTGTAATGTCCTTCAATACAGAAAGCTCAGGCACAGAACAAAGTTAGCACAACAGTCTAAGGATCTTGGAAAGTAACAATGTATACAAATTGGTATCAATTCTTTCATTTACCCAACTAGGGAATATGAGAAAACAGTGAGAGACACACCAGACTCCATTATATGTATATACATGTTTGGAGATAACAAAAATGTTTTAGGCCACTAATTAGTGGTAGCTCTAATTATGTGGCAGTGGGTCCCACCCACTGCCACATGTGTTTTGTGCCTTGGTTTTTGTATTTTTTTTTTTTTTTCAAGTGCCACCTCACTAGTGGTAGAGTTAGTGATGATAAATTAGTGGTATGTAGCATTACTCTTGGAGATAATAACACATGCATGAAGGGGTACCCCACTCAATGGTGGGTCCTACAACTCAAAGCAGAGGACAGTGGTCAAATCATCACATGATCTTTCAAAAACTCTTTTAAACAATCACATCAGATTTGCTTTTTGTGATACTCCCCTTCCTGAGCCAGATTCTTTGTCTAGCACTATCCCTGTCCACATGATTGCTTTGAATTCAATGCCTGCAATTTTTATCCCAATCCCGCTTCCGACCCCCCAGTGGGGGTCATACACCCAGTGAGCTGTCAAGTTCCCATTTGCTGAAAACATAAAAAAAAAAAAAAAAAAAAACTATTTTTTTCACCCAATCAGAGGGCGCCACCTCACTGGGGGTCACCCCCAGCTGGGTGTATGAGGCATTTTCGTTTTTATCCCACCACAAAAAGAATTGAATGGTGTTTGATCACTGTGATTTTGTAACTTTCAAATCTAATATTAAAATAGCATCTATGAGTTTTATAAACTTATTCCTACAGTGTCATATCTTAATTTACAAATTAATTAGTAAATTTATTTTTCTCTACAATGAGTGGATTGAATTTTGTGTTAGCGTCCTACATTAGTGTCATGAGTAAAATCGTGTGTTGAGGGTAGGTAGATTGTTAGCAAAAATGAGAAAGAGAGATGAGATGAAAGGAGTGGAGATGCAACCAAGCTAAGTCAAATTGATTGAAATTTGTAGGACTTGAACTTTAGTTCATTTGTTTATTGAGTTCAAAAATCTAATCCGAACTCGACTTGATTTGTAATACTAAGTTTAAGGTTGGTTCAAAACTCGATAATGAATTCTTTTTTATTATTATTTATAAACATTTTACATTAGTAATATGTAAATCATAAATTTATCATATTATTCAAATCAATAATAAATAAGTCCAACTTATTCAAACTTATTTATTTATTTGACAAATCGAGTTGAGCTCAAAAACAATTTGGTTCAATTGCAGCCTTAGGACGGGGTATTGACACATTCAAAAAGAGAGAGAGGAGAGCAGTTGATAGGTTTTTTCTTTTTTTTGCATTTTTTTGATAGTCACAAATTTTAATTATATTATTAGAACATTCATGCTTTAAATTAATAAATATTTAACACATAAAATTGAGTATATTTTTTATCAGTTAGCACAAAATTTTAGTCATTTGATTAGAAATGCTAAATGTGGTGACTGGATTGGAGAGACTATTTAGTGCGACATGTTGCAGTGGCAAAGTCATATCACAGATGAATTGTCATCATCTGTTTGTGTGAGAATGCCACAAGTGATAGTAAACAAATGGGGTACTTACCAATTAGTCCTATTAACTAGACTTATTTACCTACAGGTCCTAACTAATAAATTTAACACTATAAAAATAAGAGAGTGATAAATTTATCACTAAAAATTTATTCATAAAAACAAAGAGACTGATAAATTTATCACTATAAATTTATTCATAAAAATAAAAGGCTGATGAATTTATCTTTATCACTTAATAAATTTATCAAATAGGACTTAATTGGTAATAAGTCTTCAAAGTAGGACCTATTGGGTAATAAGTCTCCAAAGTAGGACCTATTGGTAGTTTACCCTAAAAAAATTCTATCTAAACCAGGCTATACCTTTAGCATCGAGGAGGTGCCAATAGCATTAGCCAAACAAATCCTTACTCATTATAGAAAAATGCTTTGGAGCTCTAATTCTTGAACTTTAAAATCAGTTTTAATGAGCTGGCAGTGGGTTCCATTTACCGTGATGTGATGTTTTGATCTTAATTTTTTTTTCCCTGTCATGTCATTAATGCTCTATTAGAACACTAAAATTAGTGCTCGGAATCATTGTTGCTCATTATAACATAAGCCATAAATCAAAAGAAGGTATAGTTAATAAGGCAAATGTTAAAAAGTGGTTCTTATACATTGTTTAATGTTGAAATTAATATAAATGTGTTTTGAAAGTGATAAAAAAAAATTAAAAAGTGTTTTAAAATGAGTGAAAAATGTTATAAAACTAATGAAAAGTATAAGGGAAATAACATCACAGTGGTACAAAAAAAAAATTACAAGTCAGTGCTAAAATTTATACACTTTAATAATTAAAATGCTAAACTTTTTCATGATTCTATGAAATTTTTTTGACCCCACTGTGATGTTATTTCCACAAAAGTATATTAGGTTCTATACTTATTTTGTCCTTTTCTTATAAGCACTTATTAGCAAAACCTTTTTAGACTAATGACGATATTTTTGAGGGACGAATTTAAAATTATCACTATGAGAGCGTAAAAATAAGTTTAAAAGTGCAAACTCTTATAATTTTAAATTTTTTAATATAATATATAATAATTTAAAAAATTTTGAGGGTATGGTGGCCTCTGCCATAAATCCATCCTTTATCTTTTGTGTAATTATTAGCATTTTCCTTTATTGAAAACACAAATCAGTTTTCTAAAACAATTCCAGACAGTTCCTAATATTCTTAAATTATTTAATAACTAGCTTAACTCTTGAGCTATCTGAGTCTGATTTTATCCTTGACAAAAAAAATTAAAAAATTAAAAAATTAAAAAATCCACTTGTTCAACCCAAACACAAAATGCCATTATTTATTACCTAAAAAAATGTAATTTTTATATTTTGCAATAGTGGGCCCTAATATTATGTTTGCAAGCTGAGAATTGAACCTTAAAACCTGGACAAAAAACACAGAATCTGTTGTCTAATTCTCCAAATGCCAAAATTGCATATGTTGGCTCTCTTTTTTTGTTCTTCTTCTCCATTAAGTAGTAGTAAACAAATATCAACCCTTTTTTCTTCTTTACACCAAACAAAAAGTACACAAAATATGAAAAAACTGATCAATAAATAAAAACTAATACAAATGACAAACCTCTTCGAATCCTTAGAAGCAATTTCCAATGTAAAATATTTATGTCACTTGAAACCACCCATCTTGGCATTAGATGAAGATGAGTAAAGCAATGAGGATGCAGAGAAGCTTGTGTTATTGCTCTTTGGGTACAAACTTTGCATTGTCTTTGTGGATGATGATGAAGTCGCCGGAACTCCACCGGAGTTCTTGTTTTCCCTAGCATCCGTGGCGGTGGCGGTGGCGGTGGCTGGAGAGCCCTTGAGAAGGACATCAACCTTTGCATACTCTTCCCTTTCATGCTTGATTTCTTTGAGCATTGCCGCGACATCTTTCATTGTAGGCCTTTCGTCAGGGGACGAGTTGACACATAACAAGGCTATTCCTAGGGCTTGCATCATTTCCTCAATTTCCGATTCAGGCCGCGATAGTAGGCTTGGAGCAAGGACTTCAACTCCTTTTCCCCTCTTCTGTCTCACCCAATCTACTACATGGAGGCCTTCGGGTATCGTTGGATCGATTGGTTGCTTCCCTGTCAATACTTCCAATGCAACTACACCGTAGCTATAAACATCACTCTTCTCTGTGATCTTCATCATGTAACCATATTCTTAAAAAACAAAAACAAAAGAAAAAATTAGTACAAAGGTTGCTATATTAGGTTTCATTTGTCTATCTAAGAGTCTACTAAGGATTACTGAGCAGGCTCAACAGTGTAGGCAATTTAGCAGTTCGCCTAAAACTTGTCAAAAAATTCCTTTTTGCCAAAGGTCCTGACTATCGAAGGCCCTGGTAAGGACTGGTTTTAATGGTTTTAATGGTAAGTGTTCTGTAATCTGTTTATGCAAATATCATTTTCCTTTAAATCACTTGCCATAGGTTTACAAACAGAGACAAGATAGTGTATTGCTTCATAACAAAAGGCTTAAAACATTATGTTAACAGAAAATTGTTGCAACAAATCTAAGTTGAATCAAGATTCTGCTGTTCACATTCACATTTGGCTAGGATTCAATGTAAACTATTCAAACAAGTAAAATTATGCTCCATGAATTATATATCATAGAAAAAATAAGATTAAAAACTTACCCGGCGCAATGTACCCATAAGAACCTGCAACTGTATTAGATGATCGAGCAAAATCACCATCATCGACCAGCTTGGCTAGACCAAAATCTGCAATATAAGGCTCAAATTCAAGGCCGATGAGGATGTTATTGGCCTTAATGTCCCTATGAACAATTGGAGGGACACAATCATGGTGCAAATAAGCAAGTCCTTCAGCTGCCCCTAACAGAATTTGGTACCTCAATTCCCACTCCAAAGGGTTTCCATTTCGCTCGTGTAGCAAACTTCCTAAGCTCCCATTTGGCATATAATCGTACATTAGTAACCTCGTGTTTCGATTCCAACAACAACCCAAGAACCGAACAATATTCTTATGACGGATCGAGCCAAGCGTTTTCACCTCCGCAGAGAAGGAATCACGGACCCCGCACTTGTCCTCGGTACAACCATTGGATGCAGCCGCCATTGTCGTTGGCCAAAGCTTTTTAACAGCAATAACTTCCCCGTTGTTCATGTCAGCACGATAAACAACCCCAGAACACCCTTTTCCGATCACATTTGAATCGATTAGACATCTCAAAACTTGCTCAACGGAGAAATTTAGCTTTTGGAATGGAGTGAATTGCCAAGGCCACGACTCTCCCATCTCCGACTCATCGTCACCTCTAATAGTCCTTTGTGCGCGAATCACAGCAATTGTCCCCATAATCACCATTGCAATTGTCACAGTGATTAGCAAAGCAAGCGCAAGTTTAAGCTTCCTAGACCGCTTAATATCGCTCTCGTTTTTCTCTATTCCCGACCCTGCAACATTGGTTAAAAAGCATGAGTCGCGGCCAAACGAGCATAGACCTTGGTTCCCGGCTAAATCACTTGTTGATAACTGTCGAAACAGCTTGTTGTCGGGCAAATAACCAGTGAAATTGTTGTAAGAGATATTGAGAGAGACCAGATTGTCGAGCCGGGACAGAGGACTCAAATCCCCCTGAAGCTTGTTGTGTGAAATGTCTAATATAGAAAGCTTGTTGAGTGCAGAGATTTGAGCTGGTATTGGACCAGTAAATTCATTGCAACTGAGATTCAAAGCAATTTCTAGAGCCTCAATCTTACACAACTCAACTGGGATATCACCATTGAGTCCATTGCTGCTAAGATCAAGCAATTGGAGGCTAGAACAGAGTCCAATCGATGGCGGTATTGAACCGGTGAACGAGTTCATAGCCAGAATGAGCTTGCTCAACGAAACAAGCCGGCCTAAACTCGCTGGAATCGGACCCACAAACCGATTAGTAGAAACATCTAGAACTTGTAGGCCAGACAGAGATGAGAGTGAATTAGGCAGGGGACCCTCCAGAGTATTGTTACTGATATCAACCATTTGAAGCTCTGTGCAGCTCCCAATCTCATCAGGGACTGACCCGGAAAGGCGATTTCCGGACAAATCTAGAAAATTCAAGCTGCTTAAACCCCCAATTTCTTTCGGAATTTCATTCGCAATCCTGTTGTTTCCAAGCCTCAGCCTCACCAGAGAGCTACAATTACCGATTTCAGGCGGTATTGAACCCGAAATATCATTAGAAATCAAGAGAAGTTTAGTGAGGTTTTTGAGCTGAAATAGGCCTGGTGGTAAGCTACCAGTGAGTGAGTTGTGTGATAAATCAAGTGCTTGGAGGTTACTACAACTAGCCAAACTCGAAGGTATGCTTCCTTCAAGCTGGTTTTGCCAAGCAAAGAACACAACAAGTTTTGACAATGTACCAAGCTCTGGAGGAATCAACCCCGAGATTTGATTCGTATCGAGCTGTAACTGAATTAAGTTGGTAGCGTTCGAAAGAACTGAAGGTATCGAACCCGACACATTGTTGTTGCTTAACATGAGTTCTTCGAGTTGAGTTAAACTACAAAAAGTCCATGGTATAGACCCAGATAAAGAATTCAATGAAAGATCAATCATTGTCAAGCTACTACAATTCCCAATCTCTTGAGGAATCACCCCAACAAAATTGTTCTGCCATAGAAGCAATTTTTCTAGCTTTTTAAGCTTTCCGAGCTCAAATGGAATCGAACCCGAAAGCGCATTTTCATATAAATACAAGTTCACAAGCTCAGAACAGTTACCTATCTCCGGTGGTATTTCGCCAGAGAGCATTGCCGTGTAGATAGACAGTGTCTGGAGCTTCTGGAGTCTACCCAGTGAGCCCGGTACGGGCCCGGAAACCCGTGTATCGGCGAGGCCTAAAAGGGTCAAGTTCCGGCAGTTTCCGAGCTCGTCGGGGATTTTGCCTGCGATATCTTTATTGCCACCGGCACGGAGGACTTCGAGGCCCGATAAGCGGCCCAATTCAGCGGGAATCGGACCGCTGAGACGGTTATCGAAGAGAAGAAGGTTTTTGAGGCTTGTGCATTGGCTGAGCTCCGGTGGGATTTTTCCGGTGAGTTGATTTGAATTCAGTATCAAGTCTTGGAGGTTTTGGAGATTGCTGAGACTTTGTGGGATTGTTCCGATGAGGCTGTTTGAGCTGAGATCGATGACGGTGAGGCCACGGCAGTCGCCGAGGTCGCCGGAGATTTTGCCGGTGAGATTGGCGCCGGAGATGATGAGTTTTTGGAGAGATGGGAATGAAGAAAGGTTTGATGGTAGAGGAAGTTGGAGAGGGATTGATTGAATGTTGATTTCGGAGACTAAGTTTTGGGGAGTGCATGTTATGAAGGTCCATTTGCATGGATTGGTGTCAAGGTTGTTCCAGTCAGAGAAAGAGGAGAGAAAAGAGGAGGGAGGTGGGGATGGAGAGCTGTGGAGCCATGAGTAGAGTGTTGAGGCCTCGTGGTTGGCTGCGGCGGCGGAGGTGGTGGTGGTGAAAAGGGTTGAGATTGAGAGGAGAGTGAAAGAGAGGAAGAGAAGTGGTGGTGGTGGTGGTGGTGATGATGGAGAGAGGTGATTGGGTTTGTAGGAGAGGTGCCTCGAGCTGGGCATCGACATTTGCCTCAATTTCCAAACCTTTCTTCTCGGGTTTGCATCATTTGGGTTTTGCTGCTTGTTTCTCTCTCTCTCTCTCTCTCTCTGTGAGTTTGTTTTTGTGAATTGATTGTTTGGTTTGAACTCAAATTTTACTTGCTTGGTTTTTCTAGTAAACAATACACTGCACTGGAAGGAAAGCATACAAACAAAGACTTGTAAAATAATATGATAAAGAAATGGAGGAGGGGAAGGAATACCTAGAGATCAGCAAGCTGCACCACCTCCCCACCATCCCCCACCTAGGATGCCCCCCTCTCTATATTTTTATATATTTATATATATTTATGGAAAAATTATATGTTTTTGTTTTTGTTTTTTTTATAAATCAGGGTGTTCGAGTTAATTTGCGCGCACATCAACTAATAATTAGGGAACTAATCTAATCTCACTGTCCACTAGCGAAGGGTCCAATGAAAGTCAAACCAGAATTCCGTATGGATTGACTCAACACAGAAATTAGTAACATTTAAGAGGTTTCGAACTTGAGAAGTAGAGAAGAGCAAATTCCTAAATCCCAACTCTATACCACTAGGCCAACCCTTGGGAGTTGAAAAATTATATATTAGTGTAGGTTTAAAAAAATATTTAGAGTAATTAATTTTTGAAAGTTATACTGACATGTATTTTTGCTTATATTATATAATGATATATAAAATTTATATAAAATGACACGATTGCATTGTAATAATACTACAAACTCAAAACTCCAAAAAAAAAAAAAAAAAAAAAAAAAAAAAAAAAAAAAAAAAATCATAAATTACTCAGAATTTGAAATCAATAGTTGAGATTTACTTAAGTTTTGACTTCATAATACAAAGCTTAAATGTACATCATTGATTAAAAAATAATGATAAATTTCAGAAAACTTTTCGTGATTCTTAAACCTTTTTTTTATTACAGTGAGAGTGTCTCTCTAAAATGATTGTTAATTATAAAAATATTACTGTTAAATCATTTTAATGAATCAGAATATTTTGTTACAAAATTTTCTTTATTTGTTACAATAATATATATATATTGTGTATATGTAAATTATAATGTTAAAAGATTAGAAGGGAGATGATGGTGGCTTAGATTGAGTCATGCGTAGAGAGGGAGGGGAGGCAACAGCTGTCCAAGAATTGAAAATGTAGTGTGTATGTGAGGAGTAGTGATTTGATCAGTTGTTTAGGTCTGTTTTTGACTCTATTAGTAAACACAAGACACTGTGAGAGCAGTTAGCTCCAAGCCCAAGTCTCTGCTTGTTCTCCATCCACCAATTTTTAATTTTATATAAAACTTAAGGGACAATTGAATTTTAAAAAGCTTGCACTACATATATGACTTTTTTACTGCAAAAGACTTGAGCCAAAACATTATGAAAAATTTACACTAAACATGGGGGGAAAATGAGAATTTCTTTGCACTATTCAACTGATTTTATATTTTCACTATTTAAAAATGATTTGGTTTCTCTCCCATCTCTATTAAGGATCAGATAGGTTCAGTTTGTGAGTTGTGAGTGATTTTAACCGTTGATCTTGTAATTTCCATTGAGTTAATTATTCATTCAAAATTTAGGTTAAGTGCATAACGGTAGTCACATAATCGGATCACATTTATCTTAAAATTATGAAGGACAAGTATGATTTTGATAATCGTCAACGTTTGAAAAGTTGAGGGTGAAGTGTTTTTAATTTTTATTTAATAATTATCATTTTTTTTTTCTTTGGATAACTCAATGTCCAGACCTGCTTGAGTGCACACGACTAATTCTAAAGTTTTGAAGCTCACTACTGGCTAAACTTTCATATGAGTTATGATATATAAATAAAAAATTCATATAAAATTTCTATATATAATGATATTGCTTAATGTAAATCGTTGAATTTAAAATAAAATGCTCACAAAGATGATATTTATTTATTAAAATAATATTGTTACATTATTTTTATATGAATAAAATAAAGTTTTCCTACCCATTTTTAATTTACAAAAAGTTACACTGAAAGTGTCTATTATCCGATTAAAGAAAAATTGAATTTCAGTGAAACAATAATAAAAAAATTATATTTTTATAATAGTGCAATTCTCCAGTAGGTATGGTTTAAATTTATTCTTATATTTGATGGAACTCTTCTCATATATGAAAGTAAAAAAAAAATAAAAATAAAAATAAAGAAGAAGATTCTTATGTTTATTTTGTGAGTGTCACGTCTATTTTATAATTTTTCCTCCGATTAAACCAAAATAGATTCTATAGTACTAGTGTTTGACTTCTACGCAAGGGTGTTTGTGAGGGACTTGCCATTCATGTGGCTTTTTTGTTTTTTATGTTTCTTTTACGCTTGTTGTTTGGCATGAATAATTGTAACTAGTACAACTGAATCCACCGGGTAAAAAAACGAGGTGAGAAAAATTGACAGAATCGAATTTATTGTTTAAAATCAAAGTAAACTTTGATTGTGAACTGTTTTTGTTATATAGTCAATTTTGATTTTGAAAATATTTTATACTGAGATAAATGGAATCATTCCTTTTTTTTTAGCATTAAAAAATAAGTAATCGATATAATACATTTTTTGTAATAAAAATTACGAATAAAGACATTTATAGAGTAATTTTTGTACTATTTCTTCATTTATTCTCAATGTTTTTTTTTATAAAGCTCTTTAAAACCCCGCGTAAATCCCTCCTCTAAACTAAACTGAAAAAAATAAGCTGTAGCATGTGATCCGTGTCAAACTAAAATGTTCAGTTTTGTGCTAAATTTTTCTCAATATTAATTGAATTGAACCGTTTGCACCCCCTAATTATTGGTTTTCGTACTCAATTTGCCTTTCGAAAAAGTTCAACTTGTTGGAACAATCTTCTGTATAAAATAAATAATTTAAAACTATATCAAACAAATAAAATAAATTACTTACATAATTTATTTATTGAACCGAATAAATATTTAAAAGATCAAGTCGAGTGTGTGACACTTTGTCCTTAAGATAGATTTGCCCTGCTTCGGTGCTTAAAAATAAATGGTGTCTATCTCCCAGGATATAATGGTCTTTACACAAATTGTAATAGCACTCCAAACAAATTGCACGGTGAACAAAACCTGTATTCTATACTCTCTGAATTTTTCTCTAAAACTAGTATGAAGAATAATAATGCAAGAGAGCAAAATGAAGGCAAGAAAATGAGTTTTTCAGAATGACTTGACTGCTGGAAATGGCCTAGTATATATAGACCCGAACAAATCTGAAAATCAAACCGAACAGGTAGGTTTTGAATTCAACAGGTGCAGTTAATATTTGAACAGATAACTGATAGGCAGTTTCTATCTGTTTGAACAGATAACTGCTGGAGAATTTTCAATTTGTTTGAACATAGATTTGAAATCTGTTCTGTGAAGAAATTGAATCTGTTCGGGTGCAATAGGTTGAAAAATTTGTTTGGACAGTTTAATTTGTTGTGGAATTTGGACTTGGAAGAGGCTTTCAAATTTCAAATAAATTTTGTCCAAAAAATTAATGTCAGAACCGATCCATAACCCACACCTACGCCCAGCACTGCTCAGCTGGCCAGCCGGCCGGTCAAATAAACAGCGACGGCGGCGCACGCGTGCGTATGTGGTAGTTTGAGCCAAGGTTCAATTTGTCCATAACTCTTCATTTCTACAAACTTAGGGTGCCTCTTGAGGCCCAATCCAAGTGTTACCACCTAGAAATTATATACACACATAAGTCTTCTTAAGTTTTCAATGTAGGATAACCATTTCAAAGAAACCCACATTTTACTTCTTCAATTTCCTATTCCACGAACCCGAAAACGACGTCAACTTCTCATTCACTCATAAATAGTTTTGACGAACTGTCTTCACCGGGTGACTTGCCATGCGGCAATGAACACGTCACATCTTTGGACCCACCCCAAAAGACGTGTGGGACCCACTCAATTTTGGGCTCAAAATTTGCCCAAAATAAGCCTATAAAAACCATAATTTTCCAGCAATCTGACTGGAATTTGACGGAGAGAAAATGCAACAATATGATCTAATTACAAAAAGTACAGAAATTAGGAATATTCTATAAAGGATAGGTAGCTTTTGGTTTTAAACCTTCCATTGTGAGATACTATCGGATTTAATAGCTAACCAGTGAACATGATGTCTTGAACCGTTCAGCCATTTGTATAAACCAAGACAATAGAACTCACACAGTATATTACCAGACACAGTTTAGTTCTCACTATTGTGTTCATTTTGGTCCTGAACAACCTGGTTTTTCATGAGTGCTTTAAAGAATTGTAACCCTTCACAAATCTCATAGAACCAGCCCAGTTCACACTCATATAGGTGATTCTTATGAAAAATATCCTACCATACTCCACTAGGTATACCTAGATATAAGAATCATTAAAAGTATTACTTAACCTAAAACGCTGCTGACATCACTATTTCATCATAGAAATAGGTAGGAGTTTGACTTTCCAGTGATTCTTCTGAGTCATACACAACTCGGTTGTCCCTTTGAACCTAGATCTTGGAATCTCCAATCAACTAGGTTGGGTTGCCGTTGTGGTAACTCTTATTTAACAAGCTTAAGTCTCATTTCCCTTGATGAATTCTCAACTAACTCTCTTGCTAACCCTTTGGTCAGTAGAGCCGCTATGTTGTCTTTAGACTTCATATATTCAATGGAAATAATTCCATTAGAGAGTAGTTGTCTTACGGTGTTATGTTAACGACGAATGTGTTGTGACTTACCGTTATACATATGACTCTATGTTCTACCTATTGCTGATTGATTATCGCAATGTATGCATATAGCAGGCATCGGTTTTGGCCACATTGGAATATCTTCAAGGAAGTGACGAAGCTATTTTGCTTCTTCCCCAGCTTTATCTAAAGCTATGAATTTTGATTCCAAAATAGACCTAGTAATGCAAGTCTGTTTGGAAGATTTCTAAGATATAGCCACCCCATCAAGAGTAAAGACATACCCACTGGTGGATTTTGAGTCTCTAGTATCCGATATCCAATTTGCATCACAGTATCCTTCAAGTACTGCTGAATATCTAGTATAATTAAGCCCAATGTTACGAGTAAATTTGAGGAATCTTAGAACTCTTATAATTACTTTCCAGTGTTCTACTCCTAGGTTACTCGTATATTTACTTAATTTACTTACTGCATAAGTTATATCCGAACAAGTGCAGTTTATCAAGTACATTAAGTTTTCAATATTTTGGACATACTCTAATTGAAAAATATTTTCATATACATTCTTAAAAAGAAACAAATTAACATCCACAAGTGTTCTAGCAAGATGATTATCATCTTTGCTAAATTTATCAAGTATTTTCTCAATGTAATGTGATTGTGACAAATCATAACCTTTGAATGTTTTGGTAATTTTCATACTAAGAATTACATCAGCAATCCTCATGTCCTTCATGCCAAAATGTTTATTCAACGTTTTCTTGGTAGTTTTAATCATGTCATTATTACTACATATGATGAGCATATCATCCACATAAAGACATACTATAACATAGCCTATGTTTGTGTTTTTAATATAAACACATTTGTTATGTTCATTAATTTTGAATTCATTTGACATCATTGCTTTGTCAAATTTCTCATGCGATTGCTTTGGCGCTTGTTTTAAACCATATAATGATTTAACCAATTTACATACTTTCTTTTCTTTTTCTAGAACATAAAATCCTTCTGATTGTTCCATGTAAATTTCTTCATCTAACTCACCGTTTAAGAAAGCAGTTTTCACATCCATTTGATGAATTTGTAGATTATACAAAGATGCAATGGCAATTAGCATTCTAATGGATGTTATTCTGGTGACTGGTGAGTATGTGTCAAAGTAATCAAGACCTTCTTTTTGTCTAAAACCTTTGACCATAAGTCTTGCCTTGTATTTGTCAATTGATCCATCCGCTTTCATTTTTATTTTGAAAATCCACTTATATCCAAGAGGCTTACACCCTGGTGGTAAATCCACCAATTTCCAAGTGTGATTTTGCAAGATGGATTCAACTTTCCTGTTTACAACCTATTTCCATAAAGAAGCTTCAGGATTGGACATAGCCTCTTTGAAAGTTAAAAACTCATTTTCTAACAAAAATGTTAGAAAATCTGGATCAAAAGATTTTAAAGTTCTAGCACGTTTATTACGCCTAGGTTCTTCTTCCTCAATTTGATCTAACTCTTGTTCATATACTTGATTTTGACTAGTAATAGCATCATAAGATCTTTTGTTAGTACTAGTCTATTGTCTAGTCTTGTTTGGAAATATATGTTCAAAGAATGATGCATTCCGAGATTCAATAATGATATTTACATGCATTTCAGAATGTTCTGACTTATGAATCAAAAATTGATATGCACTATTATTTATGACATAACGAATGAAAACGCAATCAACAGTTTTAGGACCTATCTTAATCTTTTTACGACTAGGAATAATGTCACGACCCAAACCTGCCCCTAAGGGTTTAGCATCGTAACCGGCCAGTAATCCGTGATTACCAAAGGCCTGCTTAACAGTAATAACAATAGTACAGAGTAAGGGGCTGGCGGAAGCCAAACAGTAGTAAAAAGTTGTCCAATGAGCTGTGAAAATCTGAATGGAAAAAGACTTTTATGGACTAGTCCACATTCATAACCAAAAACATATATACATACATCATATACACATAATATCTACGTTAGGGACCAAATCCCTTCAACATAACTGTACAGTCAAGTCTTATTCAGTTGGTACAAAATCAGGACAAAAGGGTGAATCTGAAACACCTCAAAACAGCCTTAGCTTGAACGGATTCGGAACCTCAAAGTGAGGCACGATGGTTGGCTAGACAAAACATGATCTTAACTTGACGCTTCTAACTCCGGTCCGGCGGCTGGACACCTACATATATATATAAACAGTGAGCTAAAGCCCAGTGAATAACAAACGTGTAAAGAGGTTAAGAATGAATGTCCTTTCAGTAATTAAAACATTCTTTTGTATCAGTAGATCAGTTATTCAATCAGTGGCTCATATTTTGTGCCATATCAGTCGATTAGAAATCATAGCAGTCATACGTGGTACATCCTATAGCAAAACAGTACAGTAGGTCTTAATAGACCGAACAGTCAGTTGATGGCCATCAAAACAGTAAACAGTAGTAGTTCCAAACATTGGAACTGACAGAGATCTCAGTAACAGTAGCAGTAACAGTAACAGTAACAGTAAGTTGCTATGGATGCCACGAATACAGTTTACAAATAGGACAAACATTCATTCAGTAAACAATATCATTTCAGAAAGCAGTACAGTCAATTGTTCAGAAATAATTATAATTGAACGTATCTTTACAACATTGTTACTCACAGATTGCTGGGCTATAGACAGGCTAGTCAGCGTCCTCGGGTGCCAACCCTACACAGTTGCAGAACGAACGCACACTAAGTTACACACTCGGGATTAATAACTTAGCTCTTATATGGCTTGGTGTGGTTCTATAACTTTATCCTCATTAAGATGCCTTAAACACGGCCTAGGAATGCCTAGGATGGAATGAGGATGCAAAAATGAACTTTAAAACACTTTTCAAAATTTGCTGAAAACAGGGGTCTCGCTCGAACTTGGCTTTTCCCGCTCGAGCGGACATGCAGACAAAGAGTCTCTGCTCGAGCGTGACTTTCTTCACTCGAGCGGACTGCAACCTCATGAAAAAGTACTGGTTGCACGTTTTTCACGCTCGATGAACGCTTGACCCACGATCGAGCGTGAGACTCAGACCCTCACTCGAGCGGACTGCAGAACACATGAACTTCTGGGTAGATGCATTTCACGCTCGAGCGTGACCCTCGACGCTCAAGCGGAAGTGCATATACTCAGAGTGTACGCTCGAGCGTGAAGTCATCTGCTCGAGCGTGGATCAAAAATCTGGAATTTCCAGATTGATCCTCAAGCACAAAACTCAACCTCTAAAGCTTCAAATTCGATTTTTCTGGGCTAATTTTCTGGAAAACATTTAAAAACCCATAATACAACATGTTTTAACGATCATTTCATAAAATCAAGCCCAAAAGTGTGACAATTGAACACAATTTGTAATGTAAACTTGAAGAACAATGCAAGAACATAACATACATGAGTTCTTCTGAATTCCAATGCTCCAAAGCATGATCCAATGTAAGATTGAGCTAAAAAACATGGTGAATTTCAAGAGTACAACAAAAATATGGACATGCATGTAGAAATTCTCATGAAAATGATCTCAAAACTCAATGGTATGGACATTCACGCAAACATTGCTACTCAATACAACACTTTAAGCTAATTCTCGACTCTAATCACCAATTTCCCTTCAACTATGCATGTAACAACTTAAATTCACAATTGAGAGGATGAATTTCCTACCTTAAGTCTTGAATTCCAAGTGTAGAAGCCTAATTTCTCAAGTCTCCTTCAATTTCTCTAATTTTCCAAGCCAATCTCTAGATGAACTCAATTTCCTCTAGTCTCCCTCTCTCTCACGGTTTTTGCGTCAAGAAGATGAAATGAAGAATGATGCCAAACAAGTGTAAAGTGTGAGAATAAATGGCCTTGAATTAATCCACTTAGTGGAAAAAGTGTAAATATCCCGTATTCAATTAATCTAGCATCATTTAATCTAATTTAATCATTCCAAATTGGATTTTAATTAAACATACCATAAAATCATATAAATCTTAATTAGCATATAACACTAATCAATTTCTGATTCGGTCACCGATAAGGCTTTCAATTCGTAATTCGAAACTTAAAACATGAACAGATCATTCAGTAACAAACAGATAGAAATGCATTCTAAGCAACACACTCACACAAACAAATTAGGATTTCATCATAATCAATTACTTATCATGTTTAAACACAATTTAACGCTAATCAGAAGTGAGGGTTGTCACAAATAACCACTTTAGCTAAACACCCCTCACACTTTTAAATATTTGTAGGATGGTACTCTCCCATGCCACATTTCATAAGGTGTTTGATTCACTTTCTTTCGGGGTACTTTATCAAGTATATAATTAGCAAAAAGTATTGCTTCCCCCCACAAGTTATGAGTTAATCCATAACTTATTAACATGACATTCATCATTTCTTTTAAAGTCCCATTTTTCCTTTTAGCAATTCCATTTTGCTGAAGTGAGTAAGGGCGTGGTTTGATGAATTATTTCATATTCTTTACAAAACTCACCAAAAAGTGATTCATATTCACCACCTTTATCACTTCTAAGTTTCTTAATTTTCTTACCAAGTTGATATTCAACTTCATTCTTATATTGAATAAAAGTTTTCAAAATTTCATCCGTGGTTTGAATTAAATAAACATAACTATATTTAGTATAGTCATCTATAAAAGTGATAAAATATTTTTTCCTACCACTAGTTTGAATTGATTTAAAATCACAAATGTCACTATGAATTAATTCAAGTGGTTCCGTACTTCTTTCAATTATATGAAAAAGAGATTTAAATAATTTTACTTCAACACAAATTTCACATTCATGATTTAAATCAATGTCAAATTTAGGTAAACATTTCATATTAATTAATCTATGCAAAGATTCATAATTAACATGTCTAAGTCTACCATGCCATAAATTTGAAGACTCAAGTAAGGAAGAAGAATATATATTTTTATTAATAACAGAGGGTACAACAGTCATTACATTTATTTTAAAAAGGCCATCAGACATGTAACCTTTTCCTACATACATCCCGTTTTTGGTAAGTAGAAACTTGTCACTTTTAAAACCTAGTCTAAACCTATTTTTACTCAACAAAGATCCAGAAATAAAGTTCTTGCGAATGTCTAGTACATGTAGCACATTGTTGAGAGTGAGTTCCTTTTTAAATGTGATCTTTAGAATAATCTTTCCTTGTCCTTTAACTTTAGAAGTCGAGGAATTGTCTATAAAAAGTTGTTCACCGTTGTCCACTAAAGAATAAGATGTGAACATCTTTTTGTCCGCACAGATATGGTGAGTAGCACCAGTGTCCACCCATCATTCTTTAGGATTTCCGAAAAAGTTTACCTCGGAAACAACTGTAGAAAGATTTATGTCATCTACACCATTGAAAATTTTATCCACTTCGGTCATATTGGCTTGATCAGCCTTCTTGCTTGATCTTCCTTTGCCTTTGCGTAAATCAGTTCCTAAGAACTTCTCTGGTTTTTCACCGTGATTCACTGGCATAGTCACAACATGAGGAGGGGTTGGTGCAATTGCAGCCACCATACTAGTACTGGTTCGAACATAAGTTTGACTAGTTTTTGTAGCCATGAATTCTAAATTATAAAATAAAATTATAATTAGAATTTTTGTACTACACAGAAAATTAAACCAAAACCATAGAATTAAATTGGCCAAGTTTGACATGTATCAAAAAAGTTAAAAAGTCAAAAAGTTACTTAAAAAGTTAAAAAGTTATCACTATTCACCAAAAAAAAAATATTAAAAAATTAATTTTACACACAAAAATACAACTCATCAATCACAATAATACAACTCATCAACTCACCAAGTCAGATCTGTGCTATGGTTCAAAAGGAAAATTGCACAGTTAGGGTGCAATTTTAACACACTGCTGTTCGGCCTGTGGGGGCCCATCACGGGTCCCATTTTGATAATATGAACAATTGAATGTGTAGAACTCGTCTAGCACTATATGTCTGTAAAATATCACATTGATCGGATATCGATAACTGCATGATCAAATCAGTTTTGTATAAAAAAAAAATACTAGTGTTATAGTTAACGGTTAAAAAAAAACAAATCTGATCAAATAGCTATCGATATCCGATCAACGTGATTTTTTTCGGGCATGTAGTACTCGACGAGTGCTACACGTTGACGGTTCAGATTATCAAAACGGGACCCGTGATGGCCCCCACCAGCCGAAAAGCATCGTCCAGTGAAATGCCTGAAAAGTAGACAATTATTTCTTACCATCTATTCAACCTGCGCATGAAGGACATCTGTACAATCCAAAAACAAATCTTCTCCTACACACTAATTTATACAATTTTTTAATACACATTTTTTCATAAAAAGTCAAAAAATTAACCCAAACAATCATAATTTTTTTCCTCAACTTTTTAGTCCAAAAATTCAAAAAGTGCACTTATTTAGGACACACTAAACAACCCCTAAATTTTATAAAAATAAAAGAAACAAGAATTGTAACTTTTATTTCCAATTAATTTGAAAATAAAATAAAATTTTATTTAAACAAATTAATTCCATACAAAAAATTAAATTTCTATAACACTTCAATAATTAAAATACTGAAACAGAATTTTAATTAATGAACACTCAAAAATTATTTCTAAAAACCAAAACTAATTTTTGACAAACCTCACAAATAAATATTCTAAATTGTTAATGATACTAGTATGTAACTACTAGTTGTCAAAGAAAATAAACAGATATTACTATTATTTGTCAAACAGTATATTACTACTATTTGTTTTTCCAACCAGAATATTTCTTTGTAAAACTACAGAAAATAATTTCTATAAGAAGAAAAAGGAAAAAAGGAAACAAACGAAAAATTCTGTATAAACAGAATAATTCGAGTCTGTCTTAAGATTGTTGGAAAAATCTTCTGTGTAAAATAAATAATTTGAAACTATATCAAACAAATAAAATAAATTACTTACATAATTTATTTACCGAACCGAATAAATATTTAAAAGATCAAGTCGAGTGTGTGACACTCTGTCTTTAAGACAGATTCGCCCCGCTTTGGTACTTACGGATAAATGGCGTCTATCTTCCATGATACAATGATCTTTACATAAATTGTAGTAGCACTCCAAATAATTTGTACGGCGAACAAAACCTATGTTCTATATTCTCTAAATTCTTCTCTAAAACTAGTATGAAGAACAATAATGCAAGAGAGCAAAATGAAGGCAAGAAAATGAGTTTTTCGGAATGACTTGACTGCTGGAAATGGCTTGGTATCTATAGACCCGAACAGGTCTGAAAATCAAACCGAACAAGTAGGTTTTGAATTCAACAGGTGCAATTATTGTTTGAACAGATAACTGCTGAGCAGTTTTTAATTTGTCTGAATACAGATTTGAATCTTTTTTGTGAAGAAATTGAATATGTTGTGGAATTTGGACTTGGAAGAGGCTTTTCAAATTTCAAATAAATTTTGTCCAAAAAATTAATGTTAGAATCGACTCGACCCACAACCCACACCTGCGGACAGACAGGTGGCGGTGCGCGTGTGGTGGTTTGAGCCAAGGTTCAATTTGTCCATAACTCATCCCTCCTAAAAATTTGGGGTGCCCTTTAGAGCCCAACCCAAGTGTTGCCACTTAGAACTTATATGTACACATAAGTTTTCTTAAGTTTTCAATTTGGGATAACTATTTCAAAGAAACTCACATTTTACTTCTTCAATTTCCTATTCCACGAATTCAAGAATGACGTCAACTTCTCATTCATTCATAAAATGGTTTTGACAAACTGTCTTCACCGTGTGACTTGCCATGCGGCAAGGAATAAGTCACCCCTTTGAACTCATCCCAAAAGACGTATGGGACCCACTTAATTTTGAACTCAAAATTTGTCCAAAATAAGTCTATAAAAATCATAATTTTCCAACATAACTATCCTAACCAAATTTTTGTGGTAAAAGTAAATTTTTTTCCCCTTGTTTTCCCTTAGGACATGGAAAAATTAGTACTGAATCCTGATCATCTCGTTGATTGTATATGACGAAAATAGAGAACGTATTTTTGTAGACTAGGCATGTTTGTGTTTCAAATAGTTAAATTTCACTTACTTTTAGTTAATGATATTGAAATTATCTGAATTTAGTTATACGTCATTGACTTTAGTAAAATTTCACCCACTTCTAGTCAATGAACTTTCACTATTCAAGGATAGTAAACTCGAAAATTTTGTAATTTTTTTCATTAAGAATTTTATTTATTTAATAGATCTTGACAAGATAGTTCAAAAGTTATAAATATTGACAAAATAAATGAAGATTTAAATTAAAAGTTATTGAATTTGTAAGTTTTGAAATCCTTTTAAATATGAAAAGAGTGTGCTTGCTGGAGATGTTATTGATTTCATGTGGTAAGAGTTAATAAGGGTATTTTTATCCAAAATAATGCAACATGCCATGCCAAAACTTGTATAAATTTTATTTTTGTAATTTTATACTAGTACGGACTTATAATGCGGGTGCTGGATAAAATTAGGGTAAATAAATTGAATCATTAGTCCCTATAATTTAACTGTAGTGTCATTTTAGTGTTTTATAGTTTTAATTTGACAATTAAACCCTACATTTTCAATTTTACGGCAATGTGATCCCTCTATTATGCATCGTTAACTTTTAAACAGATTAAGATTGTATGTAAAATTACGAGTACTAAAATGGAATTCAAAAGAACTTATAGAAACCACCAGTGCAACAAAAAACTTACATTGGTGGTCCTTATAATTGCTTTTCAATTTTACTTTAATCTCTCCACTTTTGCATATGATATTTTTATGTCTAAAATTCTAACAGCAAGTGACAGATGAACCACATTTTAAAGTTTCAAATTGTTCAACTTAAAATTATAAGGATCAAAGTATGACTTCACTAAAAATAGAGGGTCCAACAGTGTAATTTAAGAGTTTTTTTTTTTTTTTTTTTTTTTTTTTTTTTTTTTTTTAAAGTAAAAAATATGACCGGGCTTCAAAAAACAAGTTCTTTTTACTATAATTTTATTTATTTAATTAAAATTTTATGGGAGGCTTCAAAAACAAGTTTAGTAAAGTAGAGTTGTTTTCATATTATAAAAATATTAGGAAAGATACTGGACTATAAAACAATTTTAAAACAATGCATAATAATGATTAAGAAAATATTATTAAAGTACTTTAGCAATTGGCATACGATGGTGTCCTATAATGATGTGTGTTAGGGTACAGTACAAGATACAAATGGTCCGCTAGAGTCTAGACCACCCTCTGACGGGTCGGTCACAGCACTTCACATGTATCTGATTAATTAGCATATATTATTAAGGGAGATTTATTATGGTCCATAATTAATTATTATTATATATAATCAAATTAAATATAAAGTATTTATCTGGCTAGAAATTATGTTTTCAATTTCATTATCTAACCACAGCTCACTCTTTCTTCTGCAAGTTTCACTTTGGCAACTATATATCTGAATTATAAGAAGGAAAAAAAAAAACTCAAAAAAAAAAAAAAATGTATAATCCTTTCACACTTGTTTTTGGATACTCAACTTTTGACCTTTTAATAAAATACACGTGTTCTAGCATGAATTTTATGATGATATTTGAGGGGTCGAGTACTCATCTGTTTACAGGGTTGTGTATGATAATCTCTAAATAAGTTACTTTTTGATTAAAAAGGTTAAAAGTAAATTGTCGGCTTGATTTGGTTAAATAAATATTTTTTTCCATAAAAAAGTAATTTTTTTTGTTGAAAATCTCTACAAATTTATGTAAAAATAATTTTATCCTAAATACTTTAAGAAATTCTATCAAGAATAAGGCCTCCACAACTGTATACAAATAATATGGTAATTTATTACCAAGAAATGAAAATTTGAAAAGACTCACAAAACTTTATTCATAATTAAAAATAACTTTTTTAATAATTAACAACATCAATTTTTTAATTTTAAAATAATAAATAAATAAATATCACCCAAAAAAATTATCAGAAGTTATTTTTTAGTTATACCATTTCAATGGCGACTTCTCATCTTGGCATAATCAAGTTCCACATCATTATCATCCAAGCAATTTATGCATAATCCACTCTAGATCAACCAAAATCTTTCTCCCAGATGAGTTTCATGTTTTTGAATTCTTATTTTTTGAAAATTAGTACATTGTGATTAGTAGTGTAATTTATCTTCTTTAATTATAATTTTTAATACAATTGAATTTTTGTAATTTGTAGATTTTTTTTTTTTGGGTAGTTTAGAATATCTAATAGTGGGGGATATTTTATTTTATTTTATTTATCAGCAAAAAGAATTTATTAATTATTAAAACAGAATACGAAGTGATGGCATGGTGAATTGCATCATAACTCGAAAAGTACATCCCAATAATTGTAGGTTTTGATTTGTGGAAGTTGGGATTCTTAAAAGAAAAAATAGTTAGAGTTTTTTTTTACTAGAAAAATTTGATATAACAAAAAATGACTTTGTCAAATTTTGAAATATTGTCATTTTTTGACAATAGAATATGAGTTTTTGTTAGATCTATTATTATTATTTTTTTTTTATTTTTATTTTTTAAAAAACTTTAACAAGTCTTCCGAATTGACCTCAATTAAACAATATTTTGGCAACAAGCTAAAAAAATCAGCTTTTTGACTTTTTAGTTTTTTTAGCAAAAAAGTCACAAAAAAAGCTAAAAAGTCAAAAAGTCAGCTTTTTACCAACTTTCCAAAACACTACTAAGTTTTGGATGTTTATTTCCTTTCTTATGATGATGATCCAATTTCTCCTAAATTTTTCCCTAATTTTGTCATTTTTAGAAACTCAACGAAGAAAATTATTTTGACACTCTCAAAAAGCCATATCACAGTCTAACTAATGTATTTTTGGCTAATGAAAAATTACAATATATGGTCATATTTTATATCCAAATTATCTAATGCAAATGAGTCACCAGGGTCATGTTATGGTACACACCCTTCAAAATGTGTATACCATATGCACGTTATTATTTATTTTTGTGATAAATGTTATGTATTTTTGTGATAAATGTTATGCATTTTTTTAGTAGGAGTTACGATATTTTGTAATTTATAATGAAGTTATGTGTTTTTGTGACAATGTGACACATTGTTTATCCCAATATTTTTGGAAAAATTATAAAAAGAAAAAACAACTCCCGGAGGGTTTGACATTTGTAACAAAATAAACCTGAATTTTTAATTTTGTCAATCTAAACCTTAATCTTTTGATTTGTTTTTAATTTAAATCATTTCTCTACTTTCGTTAAGTAAAATTGATGAAAAAAAATTAGCATTTTAGTTATTAAACTCAAACCGATATTTTAGACATTTTATGTACACATACATTGAGTTTAACGACTAAATTTTTCATTTATTTTACTTAACAAAAATAAACAAATGGTTTAGATTGAAAATAAATCAAAAAAATTAAGATTTAAATTGACAAAATAAAACTTTTAAGATTTATTTTGTTACAAGGGTCAAACTTCATTTCTGAGTCACAAATTGTCGTAACTCCTAAAAGAGAAATATATAACATTTATCATAATACGTAACATATGTACACCACAAAAATACATACTAGGATGCATATAATATATATCGTTAGAGGGGTGTATAGATTTTCTGGAGTCACCATATCTCATGTACAAAATTTTTAATTACATTGATTTAAAATATTACATAAGTAATGATATGTCACGTGATCACTATAACAGAAATCACTTTTCGTGACTAAAATTGAAGTTTTCGTCGCTGAAAGTAGGCCAATTGGCGACTAAAATGGAATTAGTCGCCAAAATTGAGAACTTTTGCCGACTAAAATAGTTTAGTCGCCAAATATAAGCTTTTTAGCGACTAAAAGGCAGTTTAGTCGCCAATTGTAGGGTTTTTAGCGACTGAATGTTGTTTAGTAGCCAAAAGTCACAGTTTTTGGCGACTAAAATAATTTTAGTCGCCGATTATATCTGTTTTGCCGACTACACACATTTTAGTCGCTGAATGTGCAGGTTTTTGGCTACAAAAAAAAAAATTTAGTAGCTAAAAACTGTCAATTGCCGACTAAAACAGGTTTAGTAGCCAAAAGGGAAAGGTTTTGGCGACTAAAACCAGATTTAGTCGCCAAAACTGATTTATTTTTAGACGGAACTTTATTTTTTTGCGACAAAAAATAATTAGTAGCCGAAATTTATAGCATTGGCGACTAAAAATTAATTTTAGTCGCCAAAAGTGGGCCAAAATTTTTTTTAATAAATCATTTATTTTTTACATAAATTATATTTAATAAAAATAATTTTATTTATAAATATTGTTTTGTATTAATACTGGACAATATATTATATAAATAATATATATTTCGTATATATTCATGTGATGTGTAGTGGCATAGTGGAGGGAGTGTGTGGCTAAAGGTGTGAAATGTTGGAGGGCTGCGGTTCGAAACTCAGAAACAGCAAAAAAAAGTGGGATTTTTTTTTTTTTGACGAAACACCTTTGGCGACTAAACGGTTTAGTCGGCGTTTGGTTGAGTATTCGCGACTAAACTATTAGTCGGTGAATGTGTGATTTTGAAAAGTGTAAAACACTATTGGCGACTAAATTATTTGTCGCCGAAGACATCATTTTTGGCGACTAAAACAGGTTTAGTCGCCAATACCTCCCCGACCATTTATTGGCGACAAAAGCAGCGACTAAAATTTTTTGTCGGGAAAACCCAAAACTCGACTTTTAGCGACTAAAAGTGGACCTTTGGCGACTAAAAATTTAATCGCCAAAGGTGATTTTTCTTGTAGTGGATGTTTTGGGGTTTCTCCTCAAGCAATGGTCTTGCAACATGTAAATATTCACCAAGGCTAGGATGGTGATTTTCTCTTGATCCAAACATGTGTAAATTGTAATCATATGTTTAAAGAGACAACAAGG